>RXPK01000124.1:180565-254977 GCA_004143645.1 Protaetia brevitarsis
ACTCATACTATTAACAATTTAATGACGAAGTTAGCTACAATACAATTTCATACACTTAATGAATTCTGACATTTAGCGACATTGCGTTCGTGTTGTAGTATCTTTCGATTATTTATCCTTAATTTTTTTCAAAACGTTTTTTTACATCAATATCACAACAATAGTAATTCCTGATACTGTCAAAATAAGGAATTTATCCGTGGTAATTGCTCAACAACAGGTAAAAACAATATACATTAAGTGAAATAGTTTAATTACATTTTAATAATTTTATAGGCTATCATACATACACTTAGCGCAACGAGCTGTCAAAAGAAGTTCATTTCATCCTATAAAGTTTTAACGGTACAGGAATTAGTACATTTGATCACAATGGAATATGTCATTGGTTAATAACAATGTAAGGAACGATGACTTCTAAAAAAATATTTTCTCGATGAAGCCTGGTTTTATCTACAGGCTATTTAATTCACAAACTATCGTGTTTGGTCTGCAGAAATCACACAAATTTCGAGAACGCAATTGCTCCCGTAAAAGTTGAAGTTTGGTTAGCTATGTCCAGGCAACGAAATAATAGGGCATTTTCTTCGAGGAACTGTAACGCCCAAACGTTACCTAAAAGATGTGGAATTTTTATTGCAGAGTTCAGAAAATGACTTGAACAGGTTGTTTCAAGCACGTAATGCTCCAGCAATACTGCCAACAAACTCCAATATCTTCAATAGTTTTTGGTGGACAAATCGTTAGAGAAAAGATGCCACCAAGATCGCCTGATCTAACCCATTAGATTACTTCATGTTTGCTATCTAAAAGATCTATAGAAACCATCATACATAAGAAGAACTGAGAGATGCAGTTTGTCCTTAATAATTATATAATGGTATGTTATAATTTAAAGTAATAAATAAATTTAGTTAAACACCAGTTAGTTGACTATAAATCATAATTAGTAAGTTTAAATTATTACATTTCATTTTTACAAGCAGAAACACCAATCCATAGCGTTATATCATGCGAGGTCAAAATATGGTTACGTTTCTTTTTAGAAACTCCATTTTTTTCTTGTGTTCCACACTGACTTAGTTCAACCTTCATTACAACAGTGGCAATATACCTACACCATGTTACTATCTATAGAAGCGGAATTAACAATCTTTTTGAATCTCATGGTACAGTTGACGAAAATAAAAAATAGGACAACTTTATTACTCTAATGTAATTGTAACTTAATGTCAATGTTGATTTATGACAGGATAACAGGTAAATACACTGCGTGCAAATTCACGAGGAAAATTAGTTTACGAAAAGTTTCCGAAAGATTGACAAAAAGAATAAGTAGTTCATTTATTTTTCCAAAAAAGAACATCTGTAAAACATCTTTAAATTAAATTAAAGTTTCAACAATACAACCAAATAATAGAAACATTTAAAAATTAATATTTAATAATGGCGCCGTTTTGCGTATAAGTTCGTTAAATCTTCTAGGCAATGAATTGTATAAATTGATACAGTACTCTTCAGAGATAGTTCCCATGCATCATTTAGCACATTTAATAATTCTTCTGAATTTCTGGGTCTAACATTGCGCTTTTCAATGACTTTTACTAAAAACCCCCCAAACATTTTCTATTATATTTAAGTCTGGACTTCGACTTGGCCAGTCTAGAACATTTATATTATTTTCTGTAAACCAGTTGGTGACATTATTGGCTTTGTGGATTGGACAATTGTCTTGCTGATATATGTAATCCTGTTGCGGAAAGAAATGGGCGACGGAAGGTAGCATCACATTTTCAAGTATCTGTATGTAAGAATTGGCCGTAAAATCTGCCTTCAATATGCCACAAAACACCTGGTCCGTGTGTAGATATCCACGCCCACATATTTACCGAAAATCGTCCACTTTTATCATTATTACTAATGTATTTTTCTTCAAAGCGTGTGTTTGTGGGACGATACACTCTAACTCGGCCACAATTCATTGATTGAATATTTTCTCATCAGAAAAATGACATTTCTCCAAAAATCTATATCACAAACAAAAAATTCCAAAGCAAACCTAGACGTGCTTCCTTATGTTCTTGTTTGAGAATTAGCTTGCGAGCAGCATAACGACAACGCAACTCCGATTTTCTTACACGACTCTGAGCTGTGCGTAAAGACCCAGGGTAATTACTAGCTGCAACTGCATCAACTACGCTATCGAAAGGATTTTCCCTCAAGTGCATTACCAAAGCATCATCTTGCAAGGGTGTAGAATTTTTAGGTCTTCCCGAACCGGGCTGTCTATTAAGAGTTTGTTCGTTTCTCCATTTCTTGAGAATTTTATGCACCGTATTACGATTAATATTAAACAATTCTGCAATTCTTCTTATAGACCAACCATTTTCTGCTTTGCTAATTATCCTTGCTTTCGATAAAAGAGTTAGCTGCGGCATTTCAGCTTTATGACAAATATATGAATTTATATGTCAAACTGACAGACATACCATAAAAATGAAAGTCGCATTTAGGACGCTTAATTTTAGTCAAAATGCGTTATAAAAGTTGTCCTATTTTTTATTTTCGTCAACTGTACATAACGTTCAAAAATAGATTCAATCCACGCGACCAATGGAAGCGAATTAAATATCGCAATCACTTTTATCTGGCTTTACAAAAAAAAAAAAAACTAAAAGCACGTTCTCATAGCCATAAAACATTTCCTTTCTGTGCAGCCAGCCATCATCAATTCCTTATCTCTCATGAGCGCCATGTTAAATTTTGACATCATTAGAAACAGTGTTTTTTTTGCTATTTTGACATTGTTCACAATTTTTTTTTTATATTATGCTTTAATCAACGAACTAGATAAAACACTGGAACGCGCTTTCGGATGTACGCAGTAACTGAGAACCGGTCTGGTTTCCACCATCTTTGAATGTGGCAAATTGACGTATATACTGTCAAAGGGAGTAAATGTAATCTTTTTACATATTAAGGTTTTGAATTAGAATCATCGTATACATGTCTTATTAAATATATCACAGTCTATCAGGCAGAGGCATGTGCAATATTGCATTGTGCAACTGGAATCAATCGCTTATGAAAACAAGCGGATGCATATTGAAACACACAGCCAGGTGATACTGCGGCCACTAGTGAACACCAAAATACAATCAAGACTGGTTTGGACTTTACGACAACAACATTCGGGAATCTAAGGAAGCAAAAAAGCCGATGTGTTAGCAAGAAAGGGTTCATTGGGTTGATATACAGGGTGACATAGAAAAAAAACTACAATGCATAGCAACATGTGATAGAGGACCAAGAAATAACAAAAAAGTTCCTATACACCAATCTCCGATTGCTTTTTGTTTTAAAGTTACAAGCTGTTGAACTTAAAAGGCTTTTATTAAACAAAACAACATTCAAAAATATAAGATACATACTAGTTCTACATAAGGTGTTCAAATTGGTGACCTTCTTTCTGAATACACATTTCCAATCCTCGTGTTAATGCCTGACGGCATCTTTGAAATATGTTAGCATTATTACGAAATCTGTCAGCAGATTTCCACAAGTCTGTTCCATAATTGTTCTTTACTATTTAGTTCTGCGGTATACACTTCATTTTTCATAAATCCCCAAAATGAAAAATCGAGGTGATTAAGGTCGGGACTACGAGCTGGTCATGGTATAGGTCCCCCACGACCAATCGACCTATTTCCAAATAATTTTTGCAGAAATTCCCTTACTCTTCTAGAATAGTGAGCTGGCGCGCCGTCATGAATGTAGTACATTCTTCTTATAATATTCAACGGAATATTTTCTAATAAAGTATTTAGTTCATTTTCCAAAAAAAATCGATAGAGTTCACCTGTCAATCGTCTGGGCATTCGAAATGGATCAATTAGATAATTGTCAATTATACCTGTCCACACATTAATGGAAAACCCATACTGGTGATTCCGTATTACGTTCTGATCAGGGTTTTCATCGCTCCAATAATGCATATTGTGAATATTCAAAATGCCATTGCGACTAAAACCTGCTTCATCGGTAAACAAAATTAATGACAGAAAGTTTTGTCCTTTATTTTGCAACCACTCGCAAAATTGTAAACGCGGTAGGAAATCCTGTTCCAATAGGTGATGGACTTTTTGGAAATGAAATGGATAAAGAAGTTGTTCTTTGAGGACTTCCCTAACAGATTCACGATTGACGTTCGGTACAGCTGCACTTATTCTTCTGGAGTTTATTCAAGGATTGTCTTCTACTATTTGCAAAATAGCTTCTTCATTTGCAACAGTACGACGAGTTCTGTTAACCCCAAAATCAAATTTTGGTTTTTTAAAGCAACCATCTTCTCCCAAACGTAGTATGTACGTCAAATAAATTTCCTAACATTAGGAACTTGTCTTAATGGGTATCTCTCTCGATAGATCCGTTGAGCTTCGGAATAATTTGAACCAGCTTCGCCGTAACACATGATCATGTCCCTGTATTCTACGAAAGTATAGCACACCATTTTGAAATAAAACTTTCAAGACACTATGCTAATATTGGTTTGACATTTACCAAATGTTTTGTTTCATGAAATCGCAGCCTACCTTAAAATATTTTTTATTGCCTAGGTAATATTAAAATACGAGAACAATATAAAAAACAGTTTGTAACTTGCAAGAAAAAGCAATCGGACTTTAGTGTATAGGAAGTTTTTTGTTATTTTTCCTTCCTCTATCTCGTAGTGCTATACATTGCAGTTTTTTTCTATGTCACCCTGTATAGGCCCAGAACTTGTTCTAGGAATGTTCAAAAACACAGCACGGGAACAGGTAAGAAGTTGGATAAAAGAAAAAGGCAGCGAACACTGGAATAAAACAATTAGACAATTTCATGGAAGGACCTTTATTAAGGTACCATCCATAAACACTAAAGAACTACTGCTGCTTAGTAGGAATCATCTTCGTACCGTAACAGGTCTCCTTACAGGACACTGTAGGATACCTACAGAAAATTTTAATCAACACTGGAGATACCAATCACAGAGTGCGTAGTGCGATGACAGAGAACGCTTTCCACATTCTGTGTGAATGCGAGTCTCTGGACGCGAAAGGACAGGCAATTTTTGACCAGCTAAAGATGGATAGATAAGGGATTACTTCGATCAACCAACTTGAAGAGACTTGTTCAAATGAGTGTAAGATACTACGATACTGGAATACTGATATAATTTAATGGGTAAAGGAAAAAAAAAACATATTCTTAATCTGCTTCCGAAAATGGAACAATATACAGCTGTCCTACTTAAGAAAAGTATTTATCAAACTATGAAGTAATTCCACCGTTTTGAGAATTTTTTGACAAGCAATTACATATTATAATAAAAAAAAAACACAAGGCACACGTCAATGAGTAATAAAAGATAGAATTGTCAACAATCTGTTGACACGTAACAAATAAAAATAGATATCTAAAAAAGTGAATGCATACTTTTGACTATCCGAACGATGTATTGAAGTGAAGTCCTGCGAACTAAAACTACATATCGACGTAATATCGCTGGTCTCCGTCCCAGATGGCGCTTCCTTTTTCAGATGCGGTACCAGCAATCTGTTGGTGTCGCTTGTCGAGTCCGTCCGTGAATCGAGCAACTCCCTAGCCTCGTTTCCCAGCCTTCTAATGAGGTTCTGCATAAGAAAAGAAGAAACACATTGAGAATGGTTAAAGGGCATCGCGGCAATTCATTGATTAATCTCCACCTGCAACTCGTTCTCCTTCTCGAGGAGCGTCTTTCTGAACTTGGAATTGTCCGCCTTCACCTCCTTCATCTTCGACTCCAGTTCAGAGACACTGGAATCGCGTCTGGTCTTCGAAGCCGGCCTCAGAGTGGGCCGAAATCTTTTATCAATCGATCCGCCGGGATTGCGTTTCAGTTCCACCATCTTTGGCACGAATACCAACCAGAGAGTTGCGGTAGTGCAGAAAATTACGAAGACGCCTGAATAGAATAAATAATTTGGTGAAATCTGCTAGTTTTTTTCTGTTTGAATCGATCGTGGACTTGCCTATGATTAAAAACATGGCGTCTTGATGATCGACTAAGACCAAAGCGACGGCAGCGCCGCATATGCACATAATGGCAACGTTATAAACTGATAGACCCACGTGCCTGCTATCGTTTAAGGCTGGTATTGAAACATGTCTTGTTTCCCAGGCCAAGAAAGCTCCAAATATCTTAAAATAGAAATATGTAAATGTTACTCTGTTTTCCACAGCACGAATGCTCGGAATATTAATGAATTTTCAAATTTTAATACACAAACAAATACAATATATTCTAAATTAATGCAATTAATTATGATTTCAATAAACATTATTATGATATCTTTTTTAAGATTCATTTTGCATTTTTAAATTCAATCAGTACACAGCAAACTGTCGAATAATAAAGTGATACTTCGAAAACCGCTTCAGTACTCCGAATGCTGACAAGCCAAGACTTGCTTCGTGTATTACAGAGGAAGATGTCAAAGAAAGCATGTAACACCGAATCAAAAACAAAAATATCAAATCATAAAAGATCTGGATGCCGTTGTAAGTTATTTAAATATTACATCCAAATATGGAGTTGGAAAAGCTACACATAAAAAGCTGACATAAAAAGAAACAAAGACAAAATCATTCGTGGCATATCCCAAGTAGCAAGCTGTCGTCATTATGACGTCGATTTTAAGTGATATTGGTCAAAATGACGGCAAGTAACCAATAAGGGACGATCATATAACGTGATTTAACATACGTAACTATAAAGTGAAATTTTCCGGTCTTTATGCGTCCATTTCACCTTGTTAACGTATTTGCTATTTATATTAAATAAATAAAATTATTTAGTATACTATCATATTTTTTAAGGCAATTCAACAGTTCAATTATGAAGTTGTTTCCAACATGCCTCTATATTTACATGTTTAAGTTGACTGACTGATCTTAGATTCGACATTTTTTGTAAAATTCGTAACTATTAGATTAGTTTTTATTAGAAAGTAACGTGAGATGAGAATAGAATTTAAATAAATATATTAAAAAAAGTTTTTATTCGCTTATGTGTAACCTTACTTTTTATTAAATTTTTAAATTTAACTTTTGTTATTGTTACCGATATTTATATCATCGATTAAAATTATCATAACCTAATAATTATGGACTCTCAAACCTATAAGTTTACTTTATCCTTTAAAAAATTAAACTGCATGCTGGGTATCGTTTCCATTAATTTTTCAATTAATTCATTAATCAATTAATTAAATTAATGAATTCAGATTTAAGACCCTTAAATTCTTGTCTTTATAGTTTATTAAGTAGAAGTAGTAGATCAGACGGAGTTAGGTTACGGACTAGTTAAGCAAGACGGCAGTCAGCCATGACCGTGTACCTTTTTTAGGTATAAATTAGGATAGTTTTAGTGTAGTTATTCAGTTCAGTGTTTCTGCTGATGATAATAGCTCTTGCTATTGGAAAACGACTGTTTGCTGGACTGGCACCCCGGTTTTCGCAAATTCTGATTTGTCATGGTTTACTCCGTTCAGCCTTTGTCAAAATGTTTCGAGAGAATTTCACAGATATAGATTTTATTTTTTTGTAATTTTAGTTAATGAGTTAATTGTATAATTTATTTATTTAAGTGTTAAGTTTTTTTTTAAATTTATTTCATTCATTTAAATGTCATAGCGTTCGCTTGTATAGTAGTTTTCGTCGGTGATTTGTGCGGCTGCGTTGCACGTAGTCGTGAGTAGGATTTTATATATATACGGCTGTTCAACCTTGTAACTCAGTTCTTTGGTCGACTGTCTGCGTGAGTACTTGTATTTCTAATTTGTTTGCTGCCATTTTGTTAATACTTTTGATTTAGAGATTTGTTTCGCTTATATTGAATTTTACTTCTGTCCATCAAGGAAGTCGCTTAATAATAATTGTTATTATATGAGATGTCCACATCATAGGTTATAAAGATCATTTATTATTTCGTGCAGGAAGATAGATTTTAGTTTTAATTCTCTCATTTAATTTTAAAGAATTAATTTTTCCGTTTTCTAGTTTGTTGTTTCATTTTTATTTTATTATTCACCTCGGTTTGAGTGAATAGAAGCATTGTGCTTGCTTTTAGTTTTCAATTTTGTAAATTTTTAGTGTTCCACGAAGTTTTTTTATTTTTATTTGAAACCACGTGCTTTTTAGTGAGAAAAAAATTATCTTCCTGAACTAATTAATCTTTTGCTTTGATATAGGAAATAGCATTGTCCTATTGTAATTTTAGAATCAGTTGCAGTTTTTGATTTAAGCAAGGACCCTCTGTTTACGGTTTTTTTTTCTGCAAAAATTTGTAATTAACATTTTTTTTTCTTTTTTTATATATAAATATTTTTGATTGTTAAATAACGTCATTCTTTATTCTGTTCTTTTATTTTTAATTAAACCTTTTCAATTTTTAGGGTATTTAAGAAAGTTAGTTTTCATTCTCTCACAATTTACTTTTCGTGTTTAGATTCAAGTTTTAATTCGTGAGGGTAACTCTGAGATTATTTGTTCTTTTGCGCCTTTTAAAATTTTATCCGTTGAGCTAGCTAATTTTAATTTTTAATCTTCATTTTGCATTTTTCACTAGTACTTTCAGTACACAGCAGTGCGTCCAGTTTAGTGTAGCTTGTGGTGAGGGGTCTAGAAGTTTGCAGTGTATTACATGGTCATGTGTTGAAGTTTGGTAAATTTTTGCATTAACATTGTTTATTTCTGTATTTTGTATTTTACTGATTGTAGCTTGAGAAAAACGAATGTTTTGTCCTTAAAACGATGCAAATGAGAGTAAATTAAACATTTTTTGGACCAAGATTGCACAAGTTTGCCTATTATCCTTCATCATTACTAAACTTAAAGTTATTTTTATTAAAACAGTAGTGAGTATTTAACCGATTTGATTGACTTTTATTATTATAAAAGTAAAGTTTAGTTGAAAGAAATGTTTTCATCAGTACAGAGAATTCTAAACAGTGCCTCACCATCAACAGTCCTTTATAAGCATATATAGATCCGATAAAGATGGTCATCCTTTGCGAGGCACAATATTCGTTTTCAGGAATGATAATTATATCCTCACTTGATGGATGTGACTGCAAAAAAAGTTGCATTCGTATTATGGAAGGAAAAAATATATAAAAAAATCTCACGTAAGGTTCTAATTTCTTTGTAGCTCTATAAAAGGATCAGCGACCTGCCACGTAGTCATGATTACTAAGTCGATGAATAGCAATACTCCAACTACCATGAAAAGCTGGTAATCTTTAATAACCTTCTTGTTTAATTTGACATCTGTGAAGATTGAGTGTACCCGCCATGTTTTGCTGAACATCGCACCGAAAGCCAATGAAAAGCCGGCCATTAAGGTCCATGCTCGGGCAGTACAGATGTATGGAAACGCCTCTGGAAAATCATTGTTATTTAAAAAAAAAACGCATTAAAAGAAATATGAAATGTCCTAACAAACAATTTAGATGATTTTAAACATTTTGAGGTCCAATGTGTGTATGAGACTATGATTATGAAGTTTTCTATTGATTTATACTGACAAAATTGCAAAAAGTGGAAAATTGCAAATTCATAGAAAAGACGATAAATCCCACTTCACAAAATTACAGAGCTATCCGTATACCACCTAAACAGGAAGTGACATATCTTCATTTAAGCTTACTTAGAATCGAAAACTTTAAAGCAAGGGCCGGCATTCTACAGTCCGCAGGCCACCGCATATTTCAATCCGGGCCACGCAAGTACCAAGTAACAAGCTGTTATTAATTCAGCTATTGCTGATAGTTTTTCTCATCCATAATAAGAGTTTACCAAAATGATTGTAACTGATGTTGCGGTAAATGGATCCGGTTAATTCATTTACTACGAACATTTTCGGCATATAATATTTCTAACCTTAGTTAGAATTGGATTTGCTGAAGAAATGTGCCCGAAGAAAAGGATTTGTTTCAATCTGTTGGCCTTTCAGCTAAAACGACTGTCAGATGAACTGAGGATGTCAGAATATGCTTATTAATGGAGAAGGCAAAATATTCAGGTGGCTTTAGTTGGTTCTTGATGAGTCAACAGGCATTGCTGATACTGCCCAAGTATTTTTGTTTTTTGCAAAGCTTCAAATAAGTCAATGCATAATTCATTAAACACCTCTATCTATTTTGCATTATTGGACCAACTGTGACAGAGGTTAACTTTATTGACTCTCGGTGAATTAACTATCGCCAGTTTCGTGAGTTTTTATTACGCCTCGAATATGCAGTGACCGAGAGAAAGTTAGCAGCACATGGGAAATTTTTTGTCTTTGAATTTAGTAAATCCTTTTCTTACAAATTATCTCTGATATATCTTGAAAACAAAAAATAACAATCATCAAATCTGTCGAAAATTTAATTCATACGAGATAAGATCAAAAATATGAAACTATGCTTAGGGTAAAGTATCTCAGTTTTTGGGAATTCTTTAATTAATCAATGTTGTTTCAAATTCAACGCTATATCCAAATATAAAGTTTCACTTAATTTTAGAAAAAAAAAAGAGATTTGATCGTTTTTTCGGAATTACTAGTCTTTAAATTTAGTAAATCTTTTACTAAATTCAAAGACAGAAAAAATTCCATGTGCTACCCACTTTCTGACGGTCACTGATATACAACGGTTCGATGGTGCAGTAGTGGAAAAGTTTTATTAAGATTTTTCGAACTCAGAGAAGTTATTAATATTTTCTGAAATGGGAAACAATTACCACAACCATTCCGTGCATTAATAATAATTATTCTTTCTGTAGGTCCGTCTAAGGTATTTCAAAATTTGATTTACTTACTGTGGTAGTTAAATTACAATCGTTTTTCTCAAATAGTGCAAGCGACATAATTTTTAGAAAATCAGAGTAGCGAAGCCTCTTGGACTGACTCGCAGCAACCGAAACAGGTGGTCCAGTGTAGATTCCGAAGGAGGTAGGTTCTCCGAGGACTTAAGAAGTCGCAGAAGTTCTCAGCCGCACGTGGGTAGTTAAAACCTCACACAAAACGAATGGAAGATTCCAGAGTTAAAAGTAAGGGGGAATCAAAGAAAACCTCGTTAATTAACGAGGTTTTTCAACGAAGAGAAGAAACAAGCAACAGAATGGCGTTGGAGACGCGTGGTTCTCAAATTATATCCCAAAATATCAGATACATCCGCCGTATTAATCACGAAATTATCACTTCGAACACAAGCGAAGATACGGCCAATGAATATTTCCAGTAAACTTCCAATAAAATCCATAGATGTGTGAAAATATCCAAAATTCCCAAGGATAGGAAGATGCACCCGTGAGAGCACGTCTATCAACTCCGAAGAGGAAGCAGGAAAAACGGAAGAGTCAATACGTCACGCATACCAATCAGAAGACAGACAAATAAAACAAGAATAAGGACATGGAGGCGCCCTCTAACAGCAAAAAGCGATCGATCGAACGAATCGATGCGCGAAACTGATAATACCGACGTGAAAAATATAACGTTATTCTGTCCAAAACAGACAGACCTAACCCTACCAGGAAATATGTCAACACCCAGCTTAACACAGGAAATCAAGAAATTAAACGAAAATCTAAGAACGTTTTAAGTATAAGAATCTATCTGTAAGTAAATGAAGAATAAGAGGTACAAATTCTAGCAAGGCCGTCCTACAGGGGAAAGAAAGCACAATTCAGGAACCAAGAATTAAACAATAAAGTCCACGTTGTGAAACTACAAAACGCAGGAGCATCTCTCAAGGTAAAAGAAGGAAAGAGAGTTTCAAAAACCTATCGAAAAGAGCTAGCGGAGAACTAATTCGAGGTAAGCGAAAGGAAAAATCGTAACATAAGCTCAATATACTTCGTCCCCTGTTTACACTCTGTATATAAGCAGCCGGAAGAGCTCTTCAAACGGTGTAAGTTCGCTATTGATTTTTTTTTCTAGTTCCGCCGCAACAGAACGTGTCCTTGAGGAACACTTCATGGAGTCTACAAACGTTTCATCAAAATTTGCGAGTGACAGTTCTCGGTTTCCTTGTCAGTCGCAAAAGTGTGCTATCTATCTTTGTTTACTAGCACGGAAATATACAAGTCTTTCATAATATTTTTAATAAAAATTATATATACAGTGAAATCTCCTTGAACGGCACAAACGGGACCAACTGAAGATGTCCGTTCAGGAGGGGTGTCCGCAGAAAAGAAATATGTAGTAGATACAACAAAAATCGTGTTTTAACAAAAATGAATATATTAAAGAAACTGGTACATTAAATCGTATATGTATATGAATGTTTTTAAATAAATAAAGAACTTTAACTTAAGAAAAAAAAAGTTATTTCCTTTAGATATATACAAATGATAACATAATATGTACATAGATACATAGATGTAGTATGGAATACAAAACAGTGAAATGAATAGTCACTTTAAGGACGCAAAAATTCATATATTGTTGTTTGTCTTCCCTTTTTCTTTAAAATGGCGTCTTGAAATCGTATTTCTAATTTAGAAAGAAGCTCCAAAGACTCTGTATCTCCGTGATTTTCGACAAAACTTTTGAGCTGCTTGGTCAGGGTAATAACTTTATCATAATTGGGATTGGCTTCTGTTGCACTGGAACCTCATCGACATCAGAATCTTCCGAAGTTCTTGTATTTCAACTGGATTTGTAAATTCTTGTTCTGAATCTGGATCTTCAACATACAAATCTTCATCTACGTTCAAAAAACATTAAGGTTTTCATTATCCGTCAATTTCAATAAATTCTTATTTTTGAGGATATCTGAAAGTACACTAAAAGGCAAATCAGGCCAGATATATCAGCCTCAGTTAACTGGTCTTCACTTTGCATATTTGCATGATTAAATCCTGCTTTGTGGAAGCAATTTTGAACTGTCTCTTTGGTTACTTGGTCCAAGCGGTTTTTGCCAAATAAACTGCATCCATGGTGTAATTTTCCTTATTAACTCAAAAGCTGTACCAGCACTTTTCAATGTTTACTAGCAGATGTTTGAGTATTAGACTTCGTAATAGTTTAAAAATTTCTTTATAATCCCCTGGTCAAGTGGTTGACAAGCTGATGTACAATTAGGGGGAAAAATAAATTTTTATATTATTTAAGCGAACGTCTTTCGGATGAGATCCCGCATTGTCTAAAAATAACAAATGTTTCTTTTTTTTAGCCATTTTCCAATCTAGGTCCTGCAACCACTTTGTCATAATTTGTCCTGTCATCCAAGCTTTCTTATTGAATTTCAAGTTACAGGCAGGTTATTTATGTTTTAATGTTTTAAAGCTCTGGGTTTAGCTGCCTTACCAATGATTAGGAGTTTCTCTTTTTCAACCGCCATATTTGCACAATGCACAATTGTAAACCTCTCTTTGGGACTTACCCCAATACATTTTCCTCTTTAATGTGAAGCCGTTTTGTCGGTAAGCCCTAAAATACAGGCCTGTCCTCGTCGGCATTATAGATGTCTCTTCGGTCTGCGTTGTTGTCACGACAACTGTTGGTAATCTCACTCTTTTTATCTACATACATATTTTAGAATTTAATATGAAAAGAAAATCAACGCATTAAACAAGAAACCTTATCTAAAAAAAGCATATGCATACCTCATTAAACGAATCCCCTTATGGCGAGCTGCTGTGAACCAATCATAACACAATTTGTCAATTTTAGTTACCATCACCCGTCAAAAAGCTTTTTTTCATTCAAATTGCTGTTCGACATCCATTTGTTTAGAGGATTTCTTTATGTTAATTATATCTGCAGCTTGTGTTTTTCCAATATTAAACGCTTGGATAAGTTCCTACACTTAATTTCTTTATTGTAAACTTCAACAATCTCAATTTTTTGTTAAGCGCGAGAAATTTTCTATTTGGAGCCTTTTCTACAATGAATGTGTCGCCCACTGTGTCTTTTCCGCATAGGCGTCAGACTAATATTGAATGCAGATTCAATCGAAAGCGTGCACCCAAAGAATAAGAACGGTAAATCCTCGACCAACTTGGGGAAGTCCCTAATTCACGCCAGGCAGAAATGCACGACATAGGCTGCGTTTGTACCGAAAGATTAAAGTCGGTAACTCTCCGGTTTACTCGGGAAAATCCCAGCGAAATTGGCGCGCGGCGCGATAGAAAATGCAGTAGCAATTACTCTCGATAAAAAATAAGATAACGTGTTTATTTTTATTTTATTTTTGTTTCGGGTTAAGAGAACATTTTCTCGTGTCCGCGTCCGTTCAGAGAATGTCCGTCCAAGAAAGAGTTAATACAATGGAAGTTATATGAGAGCCGGTCGGGACCATGAGAAACTGTCCGTTTAAGGAAGGTGTCCGTGTAAGAGGGGTGTCCGCGAAGGGGAATTTCACTGTATTCATTATGATTATGTATACTGGTGATGTATTGTAGCATACACCTATATTTAAATATTTAAATTTTGAATTTGAATTTCCGACTACGCCAGTAGATGGCGCTACATGTGTAGAGCGGTATCATCGCAGATTATTAAAACTATTCACAGAGGGCGTCTATTGCTTCATCGATAAGCAATCGAAGTTTTTAGTGCGAATCACACTAGAACATTCCGGAAAAATGGAGATCGCTCTAAAACCTGAGCACATAAACAAAGAAAATTCACAGAAAATCACAGTTATGTAAGATTCACCAATGTGGTCTTAAAAAATATTCCGGGGAAGAGAGAAGAATTGAGGAGAAGTAATTTTTTTTTTTTGATATATTTGAATAGGAAGATAGAATTACTTACCGATGCTTGACAAACCAGAATCCAATCCAAGAAACACTATACTGGTATAAGTCAGCATACATCCGATAATGATTAAATTGTTTAACTGAGGACTGGACATCTTAATATAGCGTTGGTTCCTGTATTTGATATTAAAGGCTAAGAATACAGCAGCCATGATAATACCGCAAACTGCTAGAGAAGCCAAAATCGCGTACACAGTCTTATTCACTCTCGTGTGCTCGATTATCAATAATGTTCTATCTTTAGGTGGATACCTATAAAAGAAAGACAAATAAATTACATAGGTGAGCATACAGAGTGCAGCAAAAGTATTATAATATAATCGCAAAATATGAAATTGCTATTTAGAATACAGCTAGAATAATAAAGAACAGACGCACTATAATTAAAAAAAAATTACATACTTTCCAATCCAATACATCGGCTGTCCGAGAGTCAGATCCAAGTGCTGGGTAGCAGCATTGTATTCGCCTACTTTGACTTCGATCCCTTCTTGGAATTGTTTTAATAAAATGCTCGCCTTTCTTTCATTATCATAGAATCTAACAGGACCGGTTACTCCTTCAAAACTAGTGTTCGTTAAAGCTCTCAAGAATAGTTTCTCCCAAACCGGATCTCTATATCTGAAGTCTGTCACGGTTTTCATTCCTCCGCAGTGCTTTAATTTGATAAGCCACGTTTTGTATCGCCAAAGCTACGGCCCATATCCCATCGTAAGTGTAGCCGTGAAATCTAGAATATTCGCTTCCTCGTCTTGAATTGTATTCGGATAGGTATTCTGACGCCGTCTATAAATGTGTCGAAAAAAGAAATTTTAAAATGGTGATTGTTAACCTTGTTCCTCTAAGGTACACAAGCGCATTGCAGAAAATTTTCCACATGCATCTAACCAAAAATATTATACAGGGTGTTCCAACTGTCCGAAAGGAGAAGATGGCACCCAAACTACGCGTTTTTTCAAATACTTACAGGATATTTTCAATTGAAACGTGTCATCTCAAATAACTCTTTACTTGCTGTAATATATATAAAATACCTGTCAATTGTCAAATCAAGGGGGCCTCAACGGATATGAATAAAACATTCCTGAGGGCGAAGCAGAACAGGGAAAATGAGTCTTGTGACCACTCATTTAAAAGGTCTTTTAATTCCCCTTTCAGCAACATGTATCAAAAGGTCAGTTTTTTAATCAATAAGCAGAAAATGCATAATTTGCAACGGGTGTCATAAAACACGATAAGAATGAAATGTCTTCAAATGCTCTCTCTATGTGCTACCAAGATAACTTCTATTTGTTTTTGTCACATTCACTTATCATTTTTAATATTGCTTTTCTCCACTTTCTTTGCTTCTGTTTTAAGATTTTAACACTTATTTTGTACGGTGTTAGTGTACGTTTGCACTGTTGGAAAGTGGAATGTTGTTTAGTAAAGTTTACCTTTAGTTCAGTAGCATATTTACTTATTTACGTATGAGCTGAACGGGCTATACCCCAGGACGATAGGATTGTAGGGACGGCAAATATCTCTTTACTTAAAAGTCAACAAAGGAAGCAGTAAACGAAGACAGCAAAGTGTGTTAAACCATGTGTGAAGAGTCTCGTCGTCTTCGACAACTATAGAGCTTAGAAACAGCTATCATGTCAACAATATGAGGAGAAATTCTTCAAAAGTTTAATGTAACCACCTAACAGCTGCAGTCCATTGATATTGATATGTGTGTGTGTAACTTAAAACCTTTATTGTTCTTTTGCAAATTATATTGACAACTTAAGGAATATCTATGAACATTATGACCACACAAAAATCTTCAATTATTGACTGTCAGGCTCAAATTGGTAAATTAGTAGCATAAATGATCAATATTTGCTCTTATTCATTCAGTTGTGGGACCTTTTTTTCTTCTTAGGTCCCAAAGTTTATTTCATCATCGTTTTTTGAATTCTACATACATGAGCCCTTACCAGAATTTCTCTTACCAAAGGACAGGAAGAGGCAGTCTCAAAACAAGGACAATCCTCGTGAAACGAGGAAACTAATGTATACACTGGATCAAATAAGTCTCCATACAATCGATAAGATTTGCAATTTACACTTTTAACTTAGTTTATGCCATATATATCGAGAAAAAAATGTTGCAGAAGGTATTTAGGAAGTTCATAGGCACATGTTTCACACAAAAGCAATATTTTAATCTACCAATTACGTATAAAAGAAATATATATAATAAAATGATATAAATTCAAACACAAAAAAGTTTCCATACATGTCTAAATAAACACATGGTTTCCCGATTATAATTCAGGGGTTTATATTTTTGAAAAATTTTAGTCCATTTCCAACTTTATAATGTCTAGAAAATAATAATTCACCACTACAGGTCTTGAAGCCCTAGGAGGGCGCTGAAACACACCGAGCCCCTGAGAAGTATTGTCCGAATGGTCACCCACCAACAAGCGGTACCGCATATTGCTGCTTGACTTGCAAGATTAGCAATAATGAACCCTTCCTTCTCAACGGCACTGTCGGCCTGGAAATCAAATGATGTGTGTTACAAAAACTTTTCTTAAGGTTATTTTTTAACAGAACCCATAATTTAGTAAAAAATATTTAGTATTATAAAAGAATTACTTTTTTCCTTTTTGTTCTATATTTTTATTTATTTTAGAAACCTTTTATAATCTAAATATATGGAAAAGCCGACGTAAATTGGTTTATAATTAACCCTTTCTGGTTCTAAAACGCAAGTCGCCATATTAATTAATTCTTTGGAGAATTTTAATTTATACGCGTACTTTACTTTCATTAAACACGCTTACACAGTAAAAAAATACTGTTATTTTGAAATCGTCAAATACTATTAGAAATAGAACCAGAACAGCGAAAAAATAATGAAAACTGTAATTCAAAAAGTGGAACAGATAGACATAGGATATCCTTAACAAACATCAAAACATTTATTAATAGAGATTCAACAATAAACATATACAGGATGTTCTATTAAAAAATGAGATATCCCTAATCGAAATTGTCTTGTGTTTTCACTTTAGTGACGAGCACCCAATATATCAAGCTTAAGCTTATCACATCTGAAAATGCAAGTAGATTTGTATTAAGATATTTCAAAATTTGGTTTACTTATGGCAATTAAACTACATGTGTCTTTCTCAAACATGTTGTTATATCTTATTTGCCCAAAATTTACTGATATTTCTAAAAACGGAATAATAATGGGGGTATTTTATTTAAGAAAACACAATTGAAGACTGTACCAAGGTTATGAAATACCCTGTGCAAATGCAGATAATTTTACGTCTCTGTTACTGTTTACGAGTTATAAACGAAATCCTTCTCAGTGAAACACCCTGTATAAATCGAACGATCAGAAGACTTTTCAATGAGCTTTTAATAAACTTACAATCCCTGAAATCGTAATTTCTCCGCTTGTGGATAACGGTAACAAATCTGTCAGTATAGTTTGCTCTAAAGCCGATTCAATTTCGTCGACTGTGCAATTCAAGTCAGAATGGAGTTTCTTCCACCATCCTGGAGAGTATGTACCCATAATGATCCACTGATACCTCCTACCGTACATCTCCAACTTGTAAGCTTCGCAAAATATTTCTTTCGCGTAGTATTCGTTGAAATTGCCTAAAATTTTCAAAGGTTAATTTGTTGTCATCGGGTAGGTACAAACACGTTAAATCCTCGACTTACCCAGAATGACTCTTGTGTCGCCATTTTTTAACTTTGTCAAAGCTGTGTGTACTTCGTTAGTGAAACTTTGAGTTTCCACGACGGAATAACCCAAGATATCTAATTCTGCGACCAATCTAGAAGTAGTGAGTTGTTACTTTAGAATTATTATGATAATACACTAATTCTAAGCACACAGGTTGATCAAAAATTCTAGACACATTGCTCTAGCGTAAAAGGGACTTGTTCTACCGGGTGTCCAGCTTAAGATGCAACGGTCCATAGCCGATTTATTATTGTTTTTTTGGAAAACTGTTTCAAATAAATGTTGCCTCGAATCATATTCTACACATTTTAAAATTAGTTTCAGTAATGGCGGACTTCCGGTTGTACCGGAAGTAGATACTAACTTTATTATTTTAAATAGAACACCCTGTATATTACTGTATTTTTGGATTCCTTGTTAAATTTAAATAACAATACGTTAGGCATACATTGGAGCTAAGTTGTACCGTTTCCGAATTACATGACGTTTTTTGAAAAAAATGACATTTGCAATGTCTGCGGTGTTTGGAAATATCTCCGGAAATACGAAAGTTAGAAAGATGCGGTTTTCAGTTTTTGCTTAATCATGAAACAGCACACGTCTTTTATTTTAAAATGTTGCGTTTACATTACAGAACTATTAAATAGGACTTTGTAATTTTCGAACTCCAAAATCATGGATAACTTAATTTTTTTAATTGAACGGTATAGCAATTTTTACATAAATGGATGTAAAATTTAATTTTCTGTCGATTTTATACCAATGTCATTGTGTCTATCTCCAAAGGTTTTGGAGATAATCGCGATTTTTCAGTTTTTCATGACAGATACTTGCGAAGCGCCGGCCACCTTCCCCTCGCATTTCACCAGGCTTGCAACTGGCAGCAGTAATACTGGCATCTTTAGAAATTGGCCAACAGAATAGAATAAGACCACTGGAAACAAACAAAATTTGAAATTAAAAAAATGTAGAATTTACTGAAGCGCGTTGGAAATGAACATAGCAATGGCGTACATACACATCGAGCGTCTTGCTCGCAACAGGTTACACTTTAAATGTTAGTGCCATCATTATACCAAGAATTTGTACAACACTATTACATTAAAAGCTCACAATGCGATCCATTTTAGGCGCTACATAATTGAAATCGCTTTTGCAAACACTTTTGAACATTTCTGAGCATTTCTGGTGACTTCTTGAAACGCTTTTAAAATACGATGGCGCATATCATCAGATGTTGTTGGTGGCGTCTCATAAACTTCATTTTTAATGAAACCCCATAAAATGAATCACAGCTTGTAAGATCTGGCGATCTCGGAGGCCATCTGTCATTTGTCCTCCACGCCCAATCCAGCGGTCTGAAAAAGACACATCCAAAAACTGACGAAATTCGACAGTACTGGGAGATGGAGCACCATCGTGTTGGAACCACATCAGCTGATGAGTAGCTAGCGGAATATTTTCTGACAGAACGCCCAAATTATTTTGAGGAAATTCCATATTAAACCCTACCTATCAGGCGTTGGTTATGAAAGAACAAGCCTATGATATGTTGTCTAAAGATACCAACCCACGCGTTCACTGACCTTCTGTACTGACTATGTGCTGCAATAAATCGATGGGGAGTTTGTGTGTCATAAGAACGACAATTGTGACGATTCACAAATCCATTTTTGTGGAAGGTAGCTTCGTCTGAAAACATCACTTTCTCTAAAAAGTTCACAATGCTGTGTTTTCTTTTTTTTTAATTTCAAGTTTTGTTTGTTTCCAGTAGTCTTATTGTATTTTGTGGGCCACTTTCTAGGCATGCCAATATTACTGCAGCCAGTCTCAAGCCTGGTGAAATGCGAGGGGAAGGTGGTCGGCACTTCGCAACACGTATCTATCATAAAAAACTGAAAAATCGCAAATATGTCCAAAACCTTTGGAGATAGACACAATGACACTCGTATAAAATCGAAAGAAAATTAAATTTTACATCCATTTATGTAAAAATTGCTATACCATTCAATTTAAAGAAATCAAGTTATTCATGATTTTAGAGTTCGAAAATTACAGAGATCTATTTAATAATTCTGTAATGTAAACGCACCAATTTTAAAATAAAAGACGTGTGCTGTTTCACGATTAAGGAAAAACTGAAAACCGCATCTTTCTAACTTTCGTATTTCCGGAGATATTTCCAAACACCGCAGACATTGCAAATGTCATTTTTTTCGAAAAACGTCATGTAATTCGGAAACAGTACAACTTAGCCCCAATGTATGTCTAACGTATTGTTATTTAAATTTAACAAGGAACCCAAAAATACAATAATATACAGGGTGTTCCATTTAAAATAATAAAGTTAGTATCTACTTCCGGTGAAAACCGGAAGTCCGCCATTACTGAACTAATTTTAAAATGTGTGAAATATGATTCGAGGCAACATTTATTTGAAACATTTTTCCAAAAAAACAATAATAAATCGGCTATGGACCGTTGCATCTTAAGCTGGACACCCGGTATAATTTTGAAATTTTGAACACTAAGATTGAAAAAGTTTCTGAATATTTTGACACCACCACCTTCTTAGTTTTCTTAATTAGCAATGTGAGTTTTGTGTTACATATCTCTAGAGCGAATATCAGTCAAACCTCAGAAAACACAAGTTATCGGGTTCACAAGAAAACGAGCGTTAGAATACCAATAACTAGGTGCTGGTGTTAGAACACTTATGCTGAAGGAATTTATGGAAAAAACGTGGGGATTAAGACCAAATATGATGTACTAGACATACATCACAGTGATCAGACTCAGAAATTTAAATAGAAAAATAAATGTGTACAGAGAAAAAGGTTTATGTATACAGGATGATTCTCAATATATGCGACAAACATTAAGAGCTGATTCCTGAGGTTATTTTGATCATAAAAGTTCATATGACTATATGTCCAGAACGGTTTGGTTTTAAAGTTATTGAATGTTTAATAATAAATTATGAACTATGACTAACACGATATAATATCACAGTTGGTTCTTCAAAAACTATTGTGTTGAGAGGGAATTGTTTATTTGTCAATAGTTGTCAGAGTATTCATTCAGTTTATTGCCAGTTTCTGTTTTCTAAAATGAATTACACGAATGCTGAGATTTGTGATATGCATTTCGTTCACGGTCTTGCCAATGGAAATTCGCGTACGGCTAGACGTCTTTATAAAGAACGATACCCGAACCGTATCATCCCGCATCATTCAATATTTGCCCGTGTTCACCAACGTCTTATGGTTAGTGAAACAGGAAATTTTGAAAAACGGACGACTGATAACGGGCACCCATCTACAGTGAGAACTCCACAAGTTGAAGAAATGGTACTAAATGAAATGAGGAACATCCTACACAGCACCAGAAAAATTGCATTTGCTTTAAACATTAGTCAGGCCAAGTTGGAGATATTGAAAGATCAACTGTTGTATCCATATCACATTCAACTGGTGCAGGCACTTTTGCCGGCAGATTTTGTGGCTTTTTGTCAATGGATGCAACACAAAATCCTGACTATTTGGCTCAAATATTCTTCACCGACGAAGCTACTTTCTCTAGAAACGCGATTTTTAATTTTCATAATAATCACATATGGGTCGAAGAAAATCCGCACGAACTAGTGAATACCCGTCATCAACATGAATTCTCTGTCAATGTGTGGGTCAGAATTGTTGGAGATCACTTGATAGGTCCACATTTTTTACCGATGCGATTAAATGGCGATGTATACCGCAATCTTCTTGAAGAGGAGCTACCCCTCTGCTGGAAGAAGTTCCGTTGCAATTAAGATTACAAATTATTTTATATGACGGTGCTCCAGCGATTTTATTTAGGATACGAGTTCTTGACACAGATCGATGGGATGGACGGGCAGGTCCACAACCGTGGCCTCCTCGGTCTCCAGACTTGAATTCTTTGGACATTTTTCTCTGGGGTCACCTTAAATCATTAGTTTATACGACTCCTATTGAAAATGTCGATGAACTGAGAAATCGTATTATCGCAGCTTTTCAAACAATTCGAAATATATCCCTGGTATTTTAGAACGGACTCGCCAGTCAATACGACGGAGGATAGAAGCTTGTATTGCAGTTGGGGGCGGTCATTTTCAACAGTTAGTATAAGTTAATTTTGTTTTACTAATTATTTTGTTAATTTATAATAAAAATATTAATTATGTTAACTTATTATTAAACATTTTACAGCTTTAGAACTAAGCGATTATGGACATATGTTCTTATGAACTTTTATGATCAAAATAACCCCAGGAATCAGCGCTTAAAGTTTGTTGCATATATTGAGAATCACCCTGTAGAATAAACAAATCGGTTAGAAAAACCAAATACGGAAATACCCATGCAAAAAAAATACATAACAACAAAAAAGACTCCTGAATAGACGACTTCATTTAGAAATACATGTATATGTATTTAACTTGTTTGATGTAATGTAGAGATAATTCTTTTTTAAGAAAACATTATGGTGGTGGTATTTTAAAATTATGTAACTTGTTAGTGTTGTTTTGATATTAGTTACTTGGTTCAATTTATTCTCGCGAGTATTACTTCGATTTAACTTTTTGCTATACATCTAGTTCAGTTCCTTTTAGTGTGTGTATTTATAATGCAGCATCCAGACTTAACAACAAAACAGAATTATATCGTATTTAGAACAACGTTATTCCATCAGAGAAACTGCTGCAGCAGTCAACGTATCAAAATCAATAGTAGGGTATTTGAAGCTTAAATGGGATGTTGAGCGTATCGTGAACAGGCGTATTGGATGTGGTGTTCCAAGAGGTTCGAACGAACCACAAGATAGGACTCTTCTGTATTTTATAAATGCAAATCCATTTGCAAAGCTTAAGGACGCTGTAAGAGAATCAGCATTTCCTGCAAGTTTGAGTACTGCAAGAGAGAGGATCAAAAGTCATCACTTAAAAAACTGTGTGGCAGTAAAGAAAGAAGTCTTTATTGAAGAAAACCGAAGGAGGCGCTTGAATTTCGCCCAACAGTATGTCAATCAACCTCCCGAGTTTGCGGACAATGTAATTTTCACAGATGAAAAAGTTTTCCGAAGATGTTTTGACGGTCCGGTTAGAGCCTATCGACCAGCAAATAGAAGATACGACCAGCGATTTATTACTAACTATGCAAAAAGCGGGCGTTTTTCGGTTAACGTATGGAGGCAGGTAAGCTATCGAGGTCCCGGCATGTGTTGGACAATTGTGAGAAGACTTAATGCCGAATATTATATTAACATTTTGGAAGATATAATGAAACCATCAGTAGAAAACTTTTATCGAAATAACAACTACGTTTACCAACAGGTAAGATTTTTAAATAAACGAAGTATAATTTTACTTTCTTATTATTGTATTTACAAACATTGTAAGAAAGTATATTGTTCTTCAATCTCAGTTAGTACTAAAATATTTATTTTTTAATTTGATACATTTAATATTTTTTCGTTGCTACTGCCTGAAGCTGTGCTACAGACCAAAAGTGTTAGATATTTCAAAATAAAAGAACAACGACATTGGATTACATAGGCGATAGCCAAGACATATTTCTTGAAAATACAATGAACGGAGGGTTAATAAAATAAGAACTTAATTGCTTTAAAAATTTTGTAAATAATTTTAAACTGTTTTTGGTAATTTTTTAATACATAGGAAAATATTCTGTGGTAATACAACATTTAAGAATACTAAACAACAATAATAATTAGTATATCAATAATAGCGTAATCAATCAATGTGAAAATCACATTGTTCCTTCCAAAACTCAGAAAGCTGATTGACATATTGTCTATTGCTAAAATATTACTTGCGGGCTTAAATCAAACTAATTGTAAGTAACTATCATACCCACTTGGCAAGTAATGTTGCAGATATCCCAGTAATATTACATTATTTACTAGACAGCGATGTTAAACAAAAACATGTCACTGAAATTTTGCAGCAACATTAAATAATGATAGAAATATTGCAGGCCATTACAGTAACATTTCAATGTAATCAGGAAAAAATATTTTAAAACAATGTTGCAAAAACAAAGACTTTGTTGTCAGCAATGTTGAGGTAATATTTAGTTGTAACATTGCTATATTTACAAAATTTACATTTTATAAAGTGTAAGATAGGTACGTGTACACTTCTCACAGGAAAAATCGGGACACCAGCAATCCAGAATTTTAAAATTTCTTGATTGTAAACGCAACTTTCGGAGGACGTATTCACTTATCATAGCCATAAATCACTTAATTATGTATATTACTTCGATCAAAGGTAGCGACTAGAAATTTAAACAGAAAAATAAATATATAAAGAGAAAAAGGTTTATGTATAGAATAAACAAATCGGAGTTTCGGTGGCGGCGTTTCCTTTAGAAATACCAATGAAAAAAAATACATAACAACAAAAGAACTCTTGAATAGACGGCTTCATCTAGAAATATATATGTCTTTAACTTGTTCGATGTTATGAGAGAGATAATTCTCTTTTAAGAAAACATGTGGTGATGGGATTACTTGTTAGTGCTGCTTTGATATTAGTTACTTCGATTTATGCTCGCGAGTATTAGTTTAGCAATAGACAATATGTCAGTCAGCCTCCTCAGTTTTGGGATAATGTGATTTTCACAGATTTATTGACTACACTATTATTGATGTATTAATTACTATTGTTGTTTAATATTCTTAAATATTGTATTACTATAAAGTTTCCTTCTATCTATAAAAAAATACCAAAACCAGGTTTAAGATTATTTATAAAATTCTTAAATAAAGCAATTAAGTTCGCAAAGAAATTATTTATTTTATGAACCTTCCGTTTATTGTATTTTCAGGAAATATATTTTAGCTATCGCCTGTGTAATCCGACGTCGTTGATCTATTTTCTTGAGATATGGCCAACACTGGGACTCTTTACAAAAGGACAGGTTTATTAACAATTATTTAAAATATTATTGGATTTATAATACATAACAAACATTGTAAGAAAGCATATTGTTCGTCAATCTCAGTTAGTGCTAAAATATTTATTTTTGAATTTGATACATTTAATACTTTTTCGTTGCTACTGCCTGAAGCTGTGCTACAGACCAAAAGTGTTCAATAAAATAGAACAACATTGGATTACACAGGCGACAGTTAAGATATATTTCTTGAAAATACAATAAACGGAGGGTTAATAAAATAAATAATTTCTTTGCGAAATTAATTGCTGTAAAAATGTTATAAATAATCTTAAACTGTTTTTGGTAATTTTTTAAAACATAGAAAAATATTTTGTAGTAATATAATATTTAAGAATACTAAAGAACAACAATAATGAATAGATCAATAATAGTGTAATTAATCAATGTGAAAATCACATTGTTCAAAAACTTAGGAGGCTGCTTGACATATTGTCTATTGCTAAAGCAATACTCGCGAGCATAAATCAAACTAAGTAACTAATATCGTAATAATAGGTAATATAATTTTAAAATCCCATTGCCATATGTTTTTTTTTAAAAAGAATTATCTCTACATAACATCAAACAAGTTAAATACATATATGTGTATTTCTAAATGGTGCCGTCTACTCAAGAGGCCTTTTATTTGTTATGTATCTTTTTTTTGCATTAATATTTCCGTATTCGGTATTTCTAAGGAAACACCGCCACCGAAATTCCAATGTGTTTATTTAATGTATAAACCTTTTTTCTCTATATATATTTATATTTCTGTTTAAATTTCCAGTCTTTACCTTTGATGGCAATAATACATACAAAAAAGTGATTTATGGCTTTGATAAGTGCATATATCCTCTGAAAGCTGCATTTACACCCAAAAAAATTTAAATTTCACGATTGCTGGTGTCCCGATTTTTCCTGTGAGAAGTGTACGTATATATGTTTCTGCAAATTTAGAATTTTGAAAACACAAAACTAATGGAGCAAATTTTCTCTATAAAGTAAATAATGGTGATGAAATTTTTTAACATTTTTTGTAGCCTATAATAATCATGTTAGTGGGGTTGGGGTTGCGCACTGCACACTTGTAAAAGTTAGTATCGCTTGCCATCACAAGTTTTTTCGTACCGCGCATACACGAGTTGGTGTGAACCTGTGAACCCCCTCTTTCACAATATATGGTAATCGTAACTGGACAGGGCGTGGATAGGACCATCTTGGGATTGTGCGTCGCAATTATTTTGATGAGAAAAAATTCCCGTCAATAATGAATCAACATTATCAGGTAAGTTTTATTTATAATGCTAAAGTAGGTATGTCGATCCTTTCAAATTCATGGAAGATCGTTAAAGACAGATATGTATTATGTATATCATAACCTATATATGTTATAGTAAAACCTACCTGTTGTGCTATAAGGACGAGCAATGTCACGTAATGTCATTCTTAGAATTGATAGTAATTCTTGATCAAATACAAATTTTACAATAATTATAAACAGATTTACTAATCTCTATTTTTGACGGTGTCTTTTTTTTTAATTTCAGAGAAAATTAGAAGAAATATTGTACTCACAGATACAGAATACGAAATAACTGTCATGGAATGGTTTCGTTATGCAAAACAAAGATTTGATGGAAAAACAGCAAAATGTTCAAAGGAATAAAATGCATTCGGGGCGTTTTTCTTATGTGTTGTGAGTTTTTGTTTAGGTTCTATTCATGTTAATTTATGTGCCCCATAATCCAATTTCCAATACTGAAGTTTATTAAAATGGAATTTAATGTACTTTTTTTTTAATCAATAAATGCCTTTATTGTCTTCTGTAAGCAGCATTTTACTTTTTAAGGTATTTATTAATGTATTTCGTTTACTTAAATAGCTATTTATAATATTATTCATAGTATTACTATTTAGTTTTTACATAGAACTATATGATATATGATTGACCATTTTAATGTATCTGCAAAAATAACTATAAAAAAAGACTTATAATGTTATATTATAAAAATATCTTATCCATTATATTTTTCTGGCATTAATGTTTAATGTTAATATTGTAATTTTAGTAAGTGAAGATAAATTCGTATAAACAGAGGGGCCCGATCTATCGAGGGTAACATGAAATTATAATATTAACATTGAATTTCAATAAGACTGATTGAGATTCCGTTTTATATTAATTAATATAACCTCTGGATAAACCTCAACATCATGTTTCTTGTATAATGCAGCAAGAACTTTTGGAGTAAATAAAAGATCCTAATAGAAACATTAGCGTAGATATATTTATAGAAACATTTAATTGCCACACTGTATCAATATTTCTCTTTAACATATGAGGAATGTTACGGAAGTGCTATACTTCAACATTAATCGTCATGTTAAAGCAATGTTACTCGAAGACCTCGTATTAACATTACTGGGAAATATTGTTTCGTAACATCGCTTAGGCGGACATTAAACAGTCATAGAAATGTTACTGCATGTGGTACATTGTATACTTTTTTTGTAACATTTCGCGTTACAAGATAACATTTAGACGACGTTATAGTCATGTTATTTTGCCAAGTGGGTAGTGGCACTAATAGGTAATATAATTTTAAAATCCCATAACCATATCCATTTTTCTTAAAAAAAACAATTATCTCTACATAACGTCAAACAAGTTAAATACATATATCTTGTCTGTGCCATCTACTCAAGAGGCCTTTTTGTTGTTATGTTTTTTTTATTAGTATTTCCGTATTCGGTATTTCTAAGGAAACGCCGCCACCGAAACTCCCATGTGTTTATTTAATGTAAAAACCTTTCTCTCTATATATTTATATTTCTGTTTAAATTTTTAGTATCTAGCTTTGATTGCAATAAAACACACAAAAAAATGATTTGTGGCTTTATATTATCCTCTGAAAGCTGCATTTACACCCAAGTAATTTTAAAATTCACGATTGCTGTGGTCCCGATTTTTCCTGTGAGACGTGTACATACATAGATAGGTCACTTTTACATTTCCCCACGTAACCAACGCAAATTATTCAGGTGTTTTTGTGATTTTATATCGACAGAAACATAACACAACACAGAGCACATGAGGTATTTAAGAGAAGATCGTCGAGTAAAATACAATGGATATTCTAAGCACACGCGGACGTATTTCTTACAAAGAATGGAAAACACAATTTTTATTTTCTTTGTTTACCTAAGCAAATGGCTTGTTTTTTGTTTATTACTCAGAACACTATTATGATTTCAGGAATAACTCCCTTATTATATTTATTATTTCATTTTCATAATTTTTTCCCTAAGAAAGATATGAAGGGTAGCTCACTTTGATTTGAAATACTATAGTTATTAATTTGCAATGTCATCTCTAAACCAAAGTCCGTATCCGACGGCCCTCTAGATATGTTTGTACTTTCAATAGCCGATCTTCGGCGCCCGTCTGACTCACACGCTTGCCTACCGTGATAGTGGGGAACCCTTACCCTTTGTTTCAATCGAAACTTCTTAATATAGAGTTTATTAAATTAATACTGTCACTCATTACATTTTCCACTATCTAAGTATATATACGCGTAGGCGTTGCACAGAGTTACCACCGAGGGCACTGAGGAGCTTTGAAAAAAGCGAAACACTGCGTGTCTATCCATTGAGGTAATTGTGTGGTACATTTTTCTGCAGTTTACTGCTAATTACCATATATTAAAAGTGGAAAGAACGCTATGGGAGCTTTAAATCTGTATTTCTTGACATATCCCGAAGGTAATTTACCAAATGCTCTTATTTTCAAAAGGCTGGAAAGTAATTTAAAAAATCACGGATTATTTGGAAAAAATTCGGCCCGAATAATATATGACTAATAAGAGGCAAAAATCTGTTTTGGGATATGTGAAAGCCTCCTCAACCACTTTTTCCAAAGAAATCGAAAATCTGTAGGAGTATCAAAAATCTCTGGACTGACTATCTAATTTTTTCGTATCTCTGCTGCAAAGTATATTTACTTTTTGTGTACATCCAATTTGGTACAGCCTGTACAATATTACTATAGACATACAGGCCGCGTAAATAAAACCAAATTGTCAAAGTCATCAAGCAGGTGGTATCAATTGAAAGAAAGCTTATCTTCAGAGTAAATTATATCATCTTTACCATACATACCTATTATGAGCTAAAGAATATCTAGGCTCGTTCTGATAAATGGTCCCACCCTTGTCCAGTTGAATTCCTTGAGCAGCGACAACCTAGGCGAGTTGAAAGCGACATCTGACGGTACTATCCTGAAGAAATTCGGGAAATTTTTCTTTGTGAACATAGGATGAGTGTCAGCATAGGATAGCTGTAAAGACGGCGATTTTTTCCTTTGGAGAAAGCAGAAAAATATCTTCCACAATCTCACCTGCGTCAAATGCCAATGTTTGGAAGCCTTCGCTATTGGATCCGTAACGTGCGTGCATGCGGCACCGAATAACATTAATTTGTGGGGGCCACTGTGCATCATATCGAAGAAGGCCTTGACACCAACCGCGCATTGCACTAGTTTCGAACAAAACACAATAAAATTAACAGGTGAAGGAGAAAGCAATTTTAACAAAACAAAATTCGAAAAGAAAACTTTGCGTTGTTGCTGTATTTATTATCCATCTGTATTCTATCTAACTCATAATGCTATGCTTTTGATGTATTGTTCCTAAACTTAAATAGGTAACCTAAAATTACGGTATTGCATAGGTTGCATAGATGGTTCATTCAATGTATTATTTTTCGTCCTAATTTTGAACGTTTATTAAAATTAAACCTAATAGTAATTCTAATAATACATTTTGGATGGGTCATTATGCAAATGAAAACTAATCTGCATCTATTAAATGATTTGTAAAAAATATCCCATATATAAAAACCAATATTTAGAATATGCGAAATTTTATAGATAGATTAGATTAGATACATTCATTAGTGTTAATGCAGAGCAGTGTTTACAGAAGTCACAAAAACATATAAACATGGTGAAAAGTAGACTCCTTCTAGGAGGTTAAATGTATGCCAAAGTTTTTACATTGATAAATTTACAGCACCCCTTTTCTCACTATAAACATATTCTAGCCAATAAAATTTAAGTGCAGTAGTGAGGCTTATGCAGACGGTCACGTATGCTCGGAAATGAATAGTGTTTTTTTTAAGATTTAAAATTCTTTGTGATTAATGGTGCGATTCTATGCAAATCTATAGCATTTATAAGACTTTCTGTAGTAGCTGTAAACGTCTGTAACTGATATGGCTATTCTGTACTCTTTCGTAAGGTTATAGAATTTCATAAATCCTTATAATCGTAGAAAAGTTGAAATTGCAGCAATTGCAAACCTTAAAGGTAGTAGTGAGAGGGTTAATTTATCGTATCAGACGGTCAAATTAGTAACGGGCCACGGCAGTTTTAAATCGTATTTGTGTAGAATTGGGAAGGTTAATGATTCGCATTGTGAATGCGGAGGGGTAGATACACTAAAAAAAATGGGATAAGTAAAGTGTTTACTTGATAAAAAATTATTTACAATAGATAAAGTTTCACTTGGAACTATTCTCGTTAATTAATACCTGCAACTAAACCCAGTTCCCTGAATGCAAGTTGTTACTGTAAATAGTGCTTTTATTCACGACTATTACACAGCGTACCTGACAAATTTGTGGTAAGTAACGTATTACATATGACTACTGGTACAGTATCTAACTACAGCACATGGTTAGTAAAAGTAGCAACAATGCTGATCGCTATTAAACTCATGTATTTTCTTCAATAGGTAACAACTTGCCACAACTATGATTATTTGAGTTTTGCTGCCACCCCCTGATTGTTTTATTATTCCTGATTGGCTAGTGCGGCGGAGTAATGAAATAGTCCCCGAGACGACTACGCGCGCAGGCGCGGGCTAGCCTCAAGTAAGAGTTACAGACGTGGGAAAAGGTCGTCGAAAAATGTTGGCCAAGGAGTACGGCCATTGTAGGCCAGTTGGAACGCAAATATATTAAAAATACCGAGTGGGTTAACTCAAGGCCCCATCCGTATAAAGAATCCCAGCGAAAGAAGAAGTACCGGGCCTATAAGCAATCGGATGTTTCAAGATTGCAGTTTTAAACCACGATATTTTAATTCCCCATCATTGTGATGATATCTGCGCCCGCTGGTGAAGTTAGAGTGTGCATGTCGTCGCTAGGTGAGTGACAGTCCAAGTGCCACCTGCAGTTAGGGATACCCTGACGACGTAGCCGTTTTTGAGGCGATCACCGGACATAACCGCCACGTACGCCAACAGAGAATCAACTCACCGAGACAACGCCCAGTGCAAAGAACCAACAGAAACCACAAGTTTACCGCCTAGGTATATTATTTCTTTGTTTGTTATTAGTTGTAACTTCAAAGCCATATTTCTCTGTGTCTTTCCTCTCCTGTTTAGATTTAAATAATTTCAATTACTCAGTAACATTTGAAGGGTGCCCCATTTATCTTTAGTTATCTTTTATTATTGCTTTGTTCATTTTTTCATTATTAAGGAATATATTTTATGAGTCATTACTTTGTAAATTGTCTAAAAAAAAACAAAAAAAGTGAAACCAATATCTTTCATTCATATCAGGTAGTCACTGTGTTTCTCCTATACAAAATAAAACTGTTATTAATAATACTGCTTTTTTTCTTAAGGAATAAGTATTATGTACAATCTTTAGCAAAGTAAATGCGAATTTAATCTTCAATTATTAATGCAATCCAAGCTACAGCACACTGAATAGTAATTAAAAATTATTTGCAAACAATTTTGAATTAGGCATTGCTCGGTACGCAGTACTTATAGTTGCAGTTGCATAAATAAACGAAGATTTGCAGAACTTTTTTTTTGTACTTTATCAGTTATTCACACAGAGTACACAGTAAGCTGCTTAATAAATATTCACTAAACTTCCTCGTTTCCTACACTACCTATAGTTGAACAACAAGTTTAAGGTAAGTATATTGTATATTTATAGCAAACCATTACCTTCTATATATCAGGTATTTAGTGAACGTGCGTTAATGATACTCTTTCCTTATCACAAGTAATCTAAATAGCTTGTATTAATTATGAAGGTGTGATAGCTGTTATAGAATAGTTCACTCACAGCAATACACCTGCTACTTGACAAGAGCCAATCTTTGCTTACTGCAACTACATATATCTTTTACTTAACTACTTCAGTTTAATTATCATAAGTTACCGGTATGAAGCAGACCGTAAGTAACTTAGATTGCTTCTTGTTAGTATCAGTGTTTAGGATCTCTTTTTTACTAGTGCTAAGTAATCTGTGCTTCTGTCCCCTATCCAGCTGAACTTTTTACTTACGATAATTGTATTTTTATTTATGATTATTAAATTTTTTTCTCACTGTACATCGAGACATTATTTGAATGTCCACTCACTAATGAGTGGCGGTCGCGTACGGAAATTAGGGCATCAGATAGAGGGTTAAATTGGTCGTGACGCGAAACAGAAAGAGTTCATAGGTTCTTAAGAAAAAGTGGTTAACCCAGAAAAACTCTTCTGTTAATAGACAATGTACCATCTCACGAAAGTGAAAATGAATTAAGAAGTGAAAATATCAAAGTTATGTTTTTACCACCGAATGTAACTTCGTTAATGCAGCCTATGGATCAGGGTGTATTAGAAAATTTCAAGAGGCATTATCGACGAAACTTACTGCAATCAATTCTAGAAAGAGTAGGCGATGGTGAAGAACTCGTGGATTGTTTAAAAGGGATAGATTTGAAAGACATGGTTTATTGCACAGGAGATGCATGGAATAAAGTGAAAAGTTCAACATTACAAAAGTCTTGGGCAAACATGATACACCAAAAGATCTCCGCCAAGAAAATAACGATGAGGAAGAAGAAGTTCCGCTCCACGAAATGATGGGAAATTTAAATGGACGTGAAGGTATTAGCCAAGAAGAAGTTGAGGAGTGGATAACATTTGACAACAAAGAACAAGAGGAACAGGCGTTGACCTTATTGAACTTGTTAATGAAAGAGAAAAAAACAGTGATAAGGAGTCAGATGGTAATGAAGAAGAAAGAACAACAACTTCACAGGCGTTAAACACAGCATCATTATACGTAGAGCAACAGCCTAATATCACAGCAAGTGACATTTTACTTTTAACAAGGTAGAGAAATATTGCATCCAAACACCGAATGAGTTCAAAATTAAAACAAACGAGACTTGATTCTTTTTTTTTTAAGATATACGACATTTTTCTTTATAACGAGAATTTATTTATTTCATATAATTTTATGTTTTATTTTTTTACTGTTTATGCAAAATATAATAGCGAGTAATGTGAAATATATTCTCAGCTAATGGAAAATTACTATATACATCTAGATGTAACATTATTTACTACAATAGAAGATAATTACATCTCCAAAAATTGTAATAAACTGACAACACTATTAAATGGAGCAGGAATTCCATCTGTATGCAACAAAATAAAAGAAGATAACATTTCCACATATACTAATTAATATTATGCGGGTTGATCTTAATTCGATACGGGCTTATGGTGAAACGTACTTCATCTAAGTCCAGAGATAATATGTAGGACAAATATATCGTAAATACAAAGCATGTCAGCAGATCATTATGATTACACAATTCTTACTTAGAATTTTGCACTTGTGTTAATTTTTGTTGTAAGATATCGCTACCTGAATGTAAAAACTAGGTAATTCTATCAACGGGCTATTTTGAGTTATCTACATGTTGACCATATTGGAAATGGATAGAATATAATGTGAAGTCTACGTATCTGGTAGTGTATACCAATATGACGTCGCCGAACTTTTAATAAAAAGTGTTGATATCGAAAAATTTAAGTGGAGAATATGAATTTGTAAAACTTCAATTTGTTTAATTGCCTTTATAGTATATAAGTATCGTAATGGTATACCAAATATTCATCTCGCAAAAACTAAGTAGTCGTCCGCAGGGTGTGCAGCTGTTGACTGATGAGAATACTGATCATTTACAGGTGTTATATCAAAACGTTCGTGGGTTGTCTACAAAAGTTGTGGAATACTATAATAATATTTGTGCCAATACATATTGTATTGTATATGTATAAATTCAACATGTATACATTCATAAATCTTAAATACAATCTATTTCAAAGTATCCTATTTGTAAAAGATCTTTTTCTATCTGTAAATCAAACATTTTGTTAGAACGGAACAAACTACTGTAGGCTTGATTTCTAAACAAATAGGCTTTCTGGATCTTATAAGACACGTATGGGTAGTTGAATTAAGAGTCCAAAATCGGTGCGAAAATATAATACATTGAATGGTACATCAATTTACCAATGGTTTTCGGCAAAAAATCTCCTGGGCCCGGAAAACCTAGCTTTTGAAAGCGGTGCGCATATTTTTCATTAATACTGTACTGACAACTCCCAGGAAACGGCTAGATTATTTCATTGTTAGTTATACCTCCAAATTCACCATTATTCCTATTCTTTTGCTGTCGTTCCTCAATTTCAGTAGAATTCACGTGACTTTTCGGTTGGGAATGCAGAGAACGGACTTAATTTTAGTCAAAATCCGCCGCAACTGTCTTCCCGACCGAACTATCACTTTATCGACCTTATTGAACATGATGCGGTGTATGATTTACCAATTTTCAATTTTGGTGGAGGCGAAGGTAAAACAGCAAAATAAAACATTACTATATCACTTAATGATTTATTTTCCTAGTTATTATGTGGTTACTAATGTAATTAATAACTTAACCCTGTTTAACTAAATTTATTTGTCCCGAAAAATAATTATAAACATATTATACTTGCATTGCTCTACTTTCTCGCTAGAAATATGTTCATATAAATATATTTTAGTAATTTCAAATGAAACGAAATATTAGCTATGATCAATTCGAATAATACTAAATTCACTGATACATCAAGAACAATAAGATTTAATTAATTAATTAAAAATTTCGACTCACCATAGTATCATTCCACCACATGTGAAGCCTGTAGTTTCTCAACACGGAAGTGTGTTCGTTCACGTGATCCAAAGCTAATTTTACACTAGGCATGACACCGCGGCCTTAGAAAATACAAAAAAGTAATAAAATAAATATATTGCATTACTTAAAAGGAGCTCATTCGCTCAACGCAGAGTTTGTGTAGAGTTATAAGAATATTTTTTTCAGTTTTTACTTTAGAATGTTGGCATGACCGCATTAACCTAAACTTTGACAATTCTAATTTTAGAAAATACAAAAATAATTTGATGTATCGAACATTTTTTTTATCCATATATTAAAATAATTGACTAATTAATTTCCAAATACGTTTTAATTTTCAAACACAAATATCATTCAACATAATAAATGTACACTTTTTGATGTAAGCATAAAGCTGATAAGTATAAGTAACGAAACGTACCAGTATCAGCATTTTCTACCCCTTTTCCGAATGGGAAAAATCCCGCTATATAAACATCGTGTCGTTTATTATCCGTATTGGGCTTCTGAAAGTGGGAACACCGAAAAAACACCAACAACAGGACAACCTCAAAGAAAAACGCGAGATACATTTTACGAAAATAATTTCTCGAACGTGTCTATTTAAAAGCGCCTCCCCCTCGACTAGCGTACTCGGAATTACCGCGAATTTCCACGGAGATTAGGGACATGGTTCCCGTAGTTTTCGGCACAATTGATCGTCACTTCGGCTTTGGGTCATGATTCGCGGCAATTTTCGCTTTTCGAACGCGAATCCGCGTCGGGCATGTTCTATTTGGGGTCGGTGGTTAGCTTTATCGATTCGCGAACCGCTCGTGTCGTATCAGTTCGGAGGGACGTCCGCGGCGCAAGTCAACTTATTTATTCATCGTTTTGGTAATTTTGAACCCGGGGGTTGTTTATATAAATTCGTACCCTTGTTCTAAATAGATAAGGACGGGAGAAAGTAGAACAGGGTATTGACATTTTAAATTAAACAATCTGTGCAAATATTGACAAACTAAACTAAAATAGTAATTATTTGTTGTAATATAATGCACCTAATGCTCTCATTTTCTATTTAAAAGGAAAACTGGTTTAAATTCTATTCATATTTAATTTTAATGGTTACTTAATTTCCCGCGAGGTGTCTTGTTAACGAACGTCATAACCTGTCAACTTATTTGTCAAAATCAAAATCAATATTTCCGTGCTACGTCCCTGTTACTTCATGTTACTTGCTAAATGTGTAAAGATCAATAATTATTATACTATATTGGCTTTAATACAATATAGTATAGCTAATACAAAGTGATATCTAATCATTTAAATAAGATATAAAAGAATAAAATCGGATTAAAGGTTTTTTAAGTTATAAAAAGGTTGTTGCGGGAATATTATCATATCACTGCATATTGGAGGACCGCCCAAAAATGTCGAACGATAACATAGATTATGTGAAAACACGATCGTGCAGCCACTTCTCACCGATTTATATCAGATAACTATGGCCTACGCCTATTGGAAAGCCAACAAGATGGGGGACTTTGCAGTTTTCGACTTGTTCTTCAGGAAAAACCCGTTCAACGGGGAATTTACTATATTCGCAGGTTTGGAGGAATGCTTACATTATCTAGAAAGATTTCGATTCACTGACAGCGACATAGAATATTTAAAAACGGTCTTGCCACATTGTGTGGACAATGCATTCTTCCAATACCTCAGGGAATTGACAGCTAATGAGGTAACGGTTTATGCTGTCCCCGAAGGTTCCGTCGTTTTCCCCCGCATACCTTTATTGAGAGTTGAGGGACCTTTGATCGTAACGCAATTGCTAGAAACCACGCTTTTGAATCTTGTGAATTTTGCAAGCTTGATGGCGACAAATGCGGCAAGGTATAAGATTGCCTCGGCAGGTGTTATGTGCGTCGAATTCGGGTTGCGCCGTGCTCAGGGTCCTGATGGTGGTTTATCTGCTTCAAAATACAGCTATATGGGTGGATTCGATGGAACCAGTAACGTTTTGGCTGGGAAATTATTTGATATACCTGTCAAAGGTACGCATGCTCATAGTTTTGTAACTTCCTTTCAATGATATCTATGATGTCTCTAATAAGTATTTAGCACCTAAAAAAGGGGGTCAACTGTGGATGTTTTATCATCAGCTTTATCATATAGAAACGAAATAGCTGTAATTTTAAAAGTATTAATCAGCGAGAGTTAATGACGGTGAATTAGCGCATATGTAGCCTTCGCTGTATCTTTCCAGATAATTTTATAGCATTAGTAGATACATATGATGTAAGACGTAGTGGTTTGGTTAATTTCTGTGCTGTAGCACTAGCTTTGAAATGATTTAGGGTATATGGCAATAGGTATTAGGATTGATAGTGGTGACTTAGCTTATTTGTCCAAAGTAGCTAGACAGTATTTCAAAGAAATCAGTTCTCAATATGCGATAGACTGGTTCAAAAATTTACTAATTATGGCTTCAAACGATATTAATGAGGAAACCATCCTGAGTTTAAACGAACAGGACCATAAAATAGATTGTTTCGCTATCGGTACTCACTTAGTTACTTGTCAGAAACAGCCAGCTCTTGGCTGCGTTTATAAACTGGTAGAATTAAACCACCAGCCTCGTATGAAACTCAGCCAAGAGATATCAAAAATCTTTATACCCGGCAGGAAAGATCTCTACCGCCTTTACAGCAAAGACGGTGATGCACTCATCGATTTAATGCAGAAAACGACTGAACCAGCTCCGGTAGTAAATCACAAGGTGCTCTGCCGACATCCATTCCAGGAATCTAGGAGAGCTTTTGTAATACCTTCGAAGATAGAAAAATTATTAGAGGTTTATTGGCAAGGTGGGTACATTCAGAGAAAGCTACCCAGTTTGAGTGAGCTGAGAGAACGAGTCAAGCGATCACTGACCACTGTACGATCCGATATCAAGCGGAATCTCAACCCTACACCTTATAAAGTTTCCGTCAGTGATGGCTTGTATTCTTTCCTGCATTTACTCTGGCTTGAGAGCGCTCCGATTGGAGAGTTATCCTGAGAGTAACTTTGTTTTTTTTAGTTTTTTAACAGTATTTTACCTTTATTGTTTGTATATATGTGTAATGTTAAGACCTAAATGTGATGTATTTATTTTCTAATATATGTTGTACCTATATTTGTATATATTATGTAGACAGCAACTGTCAATAAATGTGTTCAATCTCACTTTTTTCCCCTTAATGTTGTTTTAAACACAAATTGTAGTAAAGTGTATAATAAATATACTACATATTTATTAACGGCCGCAAATTTGCAGACCTATATTGGCTACATCAATTCCATCAAATCCTTAAGTATATACAGTGTGTTTACTTAAAGATAAGTAATTGAGTAGGACCAGTTGGAAAACTTTATTATTATTAATTTTAGTGAAAAACTTCATTCTTCCTAAAAAGTTCTATACACTACATGATTTGAAACTTAAAATGCAACCATCAGATAACGGCGCAGTCGTAATAATAACTTATGGCCGGGCCAATGTCTTCTGTATTTAGCAAAAGCAGTTGGAAGATGCCGATTAAGGCATGAATTATTTATTTAAATCATTTTTCTTTCAACCATATACTGGTGTTGCGAATCGAAACCCGTTTTCTGTGTGACGATTAATAGCTTTTAAAACCAAAATCTTAACTTGTTTTTAAAATCGGTACTGAAATCGAGTTTTAAAAATTGTTTTGAAACTAACGATTTTTTGCATTGTGATATTCAGTATTCGTGCAATTTTGAAATTGTATGTTGAAATCTAATGAATGAGGTTGTGATTGGTTGTATAAATACAATTGTCCTTTCCATTCATAAAATATTCATTTGATTACATGTATTATTTTAAACATATGTTTCAGCTTGAAATTCTCAGGTTTCTATAACCCAATAAATCAAATTTAAATTTCCCGCAATTATTTTTAGTAACTTCAACTTAAAGGTATTCAAATTACTACTAATGTTAATAACAAAATCGTAGGTAATTTCGTGCTTTAATGTTGAAGTTACTAAAAATGATTGACGGAAATTTGAATTTGGTTTACTGGGAAGATTATTTGTAATTAAAATTAGAATCAAGTATATTAAATGGTAATGTATGAAAATTAATTTACTATCAAATGGAGTGAAATAAAGCTAAAATAAAATGTAATGTAAGTATGATAACCATAGTTCTGATTTATAACTTATTTGAATCGTGTTTGTACATTGCGATGTTTTACCACATACTTTCCTAATAGCCAAATTTAAATTTCCCGCAATTATTCGTAGTAACATCAACGTTAAAACATAAAATTACCCACCATTTTGTGCTACATTAATAGTAATTTTAATGCCTTTACGTTGAATTTACCAAAAATTGTGGCGGGAAATTTAAATTTGGCTATTAGGGTTAAAATATATAAGCACACCGCGCACGAGCTATATTTCCCATTACTGGAATTGAAAGAGTAAACAAGGATAAAAAAGATACGCCATTTTGATGTACAAACTGCTGAATAGTCTTTGTTCTCGTGACGTGCGTGGGTAGAGAAGCATAACCATCGGGTGCAAGGTGTTTTTAATATTAAAAAGACGTTATTAACATAGTATTATTCAGTTTATTTTATTTGGAATAAGTTTTATAAAATATTGTATACTACCCTAATTTAAGATTTCATTATGTTTGATTGACAAGAACAGTACGAGTTCCTATACATCTTTACATGAATGTAAACAATTCATATGTTTGTACTGTATGTTGGGTCGCCTGGTTCGCAGGATGCCCATCAAAATGGTAGTGCCCATGTTTGCGACAGTTGGACGTATCCCTTGCGCAGTATATATATTTTAAGTATGTGTGTTTTACTCAGCATTAGTTCTCACTATCTTTGAGAAACATGATGAAGCACTTAATGCCAATTCTAATTTGTTGTTTGTCCTATTGTTTTTTGTTTGTGTTTCATTTCAGATGTTAGTTTTTATTGTAATTTATATTAATTACTCTATTTTATCCATTTCTTTGGATGTGACGTTTTTGTAACTATTTCAATCTTATTCATTTTATTTCGCACAATCTAATCCATCCAACCAAATGCTTTGATTATTATTTTTTTCGTTATTTTATTCGTGCTACCACATTTTATTTTAACTTTGTTTCACGCACTCTAAGATGTGAAAAAAAAATACTTTTTTGTATAATATTTTCATACATTGTCATTTAATACACTTAATTTTAATTTTAATTACAAATTATCTTGTAGAAAGATAGAAGATGACTATTTCATTTCAAACCGCAACATATTGTTTAAAATATAATGAAATAGGTGGTTTATATTTAACTCTATAGTAGTGCAGCGAATCGACAGCGTTTTCAAAACCGATTTCTAAAATTGCATTTTAAAACCATGTTTTATAATAACATCTAAACTTAATGTGAGGGTCTTCTAGTTATAGCATACTGACATCAGTACCCAATGTAATATAAGTTGGCACTAACAATTAATGTATATGTATGTGTGTGTAATAAAAACGACATTGTATATAAGTAGCTCGTGCTTTATTTGTACTCCGCTTGAACATTCCCAAAATATTGATAAACCCGGTTTTAAAATCGGTTTATCCATAGCTGTGTTCGCAGAGGAATCACAAACTATATAGTCCGACGCGATTCGATTGGCTCAAAGAAATCCGAAACAAGTTTCTGACTGATTTCACGATGAATATGATTGGCTCTGACTAGTTTGTGATTCCTCTGCGAACACAGCTATTGTGAAATCGGTCAGAAAACTGTTTCGGATTTCTTTAAGCCAATCGAGTCGCCGGTCTGACTAGTTTGTGATTCCCGTACGAACACAGCTCATATTATTCGGTTTTAAGATCGAAGTGTTTAATATTTGGCTATTTTCACAGCAATACCATATAACCACGAAAACAAGCGTCACTTGCTCTCGGCACCTTTGATGTTTTGTCTCCAAAAATGACCCATAGTTTATTTCTAAATTAAACGCAATTAAAATAAAATAACACGATTATTAAGGCCGTTTTACACCTAGCTATTTATTGCGCAATTTAAAATTGTTACATGCATAACGCGTATTTAATCCGTGTTATTCACGTAACAATTTCAAATTGGCCAATAAATTACACAATAAATAGCTAGGTGTAAAACGAGCTTTAAATAACTAAAACACTACCTAAAATAATAAATTAAATTCACTTCAATACTATTTACTTATATTCACTATTTATATCCATTATTTATTTCCACATTGGATTTCTGTGGAATTCTGCAATTTGAGCTCTCAAATTTCTTTGTAAGAAATAGGTCCGCTTATGCTTAGATTAGCATTATACATGAAGTCACAAAAACATCTGAATGTTAGTTGCGTTAGTTAGGTGGGGGAATGTAAACAAGTGACCCATGTATGTACCTGCAGTTCAAAAACTAAATATATGCATTTCTGAAGGAAATAAGTTAGTATTTATATTTATATAGATAAGTATATTCCCGATAAGTATAATACTTAAAATATTTTTCATTTTAAAATGGCTTCTAAGTTTGTGCACATTAAATTTTTGTGTCGGTATTATTTTAATTAGAGCCATTATTACAATCGCGGTTTAAACCGTAGATCAATAATCTTTGCTGTAAACTTCACTTTAGACTTACAATCGATATAATTAAAAGAAAAACTCAACCTTGCCATTCATTCATTCATTAAAGTTAAGGTGGGCACTTGAGCTAGGTGCTCATTGTATTATCCCCATTAATTCTCTTATTTCCACTCGAACAGCTTGGTGTTCTCTATAAAGCCCAGTGGGAACTTGAAAACCTTCGGGGGCTCCAATAGATATCTCCCGAAATATTTCTGCCTGAGTACTTTCAATTCCTCACATGTGCAGATTACATGTAAACTCGTTTCCTCCTGTAGTTCGCATCTTCTATACCACGGTTCGCTTACCCAGCCTGTGTTGTATAGGTGCTTTTTCAGAGGAGTGTCCAGTTACCAACCCAGTAATGGTTTTAACTTCTTTCTTACTGCGCCTGAGTAGGTTATCAGAGAAACTAACATCCCCATCCCCTATCAGCGCTTTGGTATAGAGATGACCTTCAGTCGACCTCCATTTCTTTGTACTTTCTTTATAACCAGGTCCAGATCTCCCTTCTTGCGGAATCCTTAGTAATCCCACACACGGGCTCTGGACCCATGAAGTGTCTCTTAGAGCCCTCTTTGGCTAGTTCGTCGGCTATTGCATTGCCTTTTATATCCTCATGTCCCGGCACCCAAATCAGAGACACCGTGTAGTCTCGTACCAGTGCTTTGAGAGATTTGTTTGCAGTCTCCAACTTGTTTTGACCTAGTTACGGGGTTCGAGATTGTCTTAATGACAGCCTGGCTGTCAATCATTATATTAATTTTCCTCCTCATGTAGCCCCCTTTTGCAATAATTTCTGCACAGGCTGCAAGGGCGAATACCTCTGCCTGGAATACAGTTGTGTGTTTCCCCAGGCCAGTGACTATATATAAGTAGACTGATCAAGTCCATATAAAAGCGAAATAGCTCTAAAAATTGTCGATAGATGTCGATAATATCCATAAATTACCATATAATGCAGTTCGATAGTTCTCGGATAAAAGTGTGGGTCAGCGCTATCTATGAATAAATTTACCAAACCAAGTAGGGTATAGGTATCTTTTATTGTGGGTGAATATCCGTATAAAAATGCATTTCGATTTTTCTAATTTTCAAATGTATTTATAATACATACAATAGTTTGATAAGTGTTATAATAATAAATATTACTCATGTAATTACGATTAATAATATGAACTGTTAAAATTCAACTTTTCAAACCTACGATTACGACAGTGCTCGTATATGAGGGAAAATCTCTTTTTAGAGAGAATTTTGAAAGTTACAGGAAAAAACTTTTGTTTCAGAAGGAATTATTGAATTTATAGAATTTATTGAAGATTTTTTTTATTTATTTGCTTTAGTTTAATTAATTTGTTATTGTATCGTGCATTTATTTTAATTTATTGACAAAAAGTTAATAAATTTGTATTTACCGCTGCAATATCAAAACGGGAATTCTACTTGTCGGCGACGGGAATTATCAATCAAGATACATACGAACACTGGATTACGATTCAAAGCAAAGACCGATTGTCGTTAAGTAATGAGTAGTTGGTCAGAACAAAATAACCTCTCAATGTAATCGTTTCTTCTTTGGTATTGTAATTGAAATCGAATAATATACAAATATACTATAATATACATATGTATGATATTGCAGTACGCAGAGCATTACGGGTATTATGCCATAGAAGTATTCTTTCATAATTCATCACCTACATATGAGTACATAATGAGAGCATTTGTACTAATAAAGCGTGTAAAACTTCTTTTATTTTCTGGGTAACATTGCTTAGAATTCTATATTCTCTGCAGGTAACAATAATAATTTATAGCATATTATAATCCTGTTAGAGGATTAGAAACGTTTTCTGCGTATAATATTGTAAAAATTCCACCATATGTTCTCTTAACGATATTGATTCAATAGGCCTTTGTATTACTAGTTTTTTTTTTGGTGGATATTTTCTTGTTTATTTTACTTTATTGCCGGTATTTTCTTATCATCTAAAGAACATGCCGCGCCGTCACCGAAACCACATAATATGTAAAGGTTTTTGCAATCTATTTATGTTCCTGTCTTTCTTTGTGCAATTTCTACCTAAAAGCTGGATTACATGTTTTGATTTACAAATTTTAAGCTGCGGTTTATATTAATTTAAAAACATTAACAAAAAAAAACCTATAATACATTAAAACTGTTTTTCTAATATTATTGTTACAAAAATTTTGTAGTTTTAATTATTCTTATGAGGATTTCTGCATAAGCTTGCTCCTTCAACTGAATAAGAAATTAGCTATTAAAGTGCTCGTTTTGCAATATTCTCACTTTTAATACTTATATATATTATAAATAACTACCCTCTTGGCAAAATTTAAATTTCCAACAATTATTTTTAGTAACTTCAACAGAAAGACTTCAAAATAACTAGTAATCTAATACAAAACCATTGGTAATTTCCTGTTTCAATGTTGATGTTACTAAGAATAATTGATCATATACTCATTTTTGTACAGGTAAGAAACAAAAAAATACTATTTTAGATTTTTAATACTAATAAGAAACGATAAAAATATATACTGCGTTTATAAAGTTTGAAAAAAAATGATTTTCTACATAGAAAACAGAAATATAAAATAAAAAAAAATATTTAAATCGCGAATTTAAACATAAAAATGGGGTTAATAATCAGCAAAAAATTGCAAACCCATCATATATATACTTCCCTATAGTATAAAAAAGTCTCATATCAATTTCATTATAAACCTTAGATAATTAAAAATTATATTTCAAAAAATGCTATTTACAAGAATCACACCTGTATATGCGAAAATTTTAAATCGTAAAAACATTTTTTTTTGTTTGCTATAATTGAAAACCTAAAAAATATAAATGGCATATCATTTTACATAGTTCGACTAGCATACAAAATGCAGCGCAATTTTGAAGTAAAATAATTTTACGAATTTAAATTGCTTGTTAGGTAAACATTCGGCAGCTTTGCGATCTACACTTGCGCCTCACTAATCCCCTTAACATTTTCTACACACCTGTGATTGTTTACTTTTATTTATGACTTTTACCCTTACACTTTACATTATAGGAAATGCAAACGTACGCAACTTTTCATTATTGCGTTTGTTTTTCCCACAATTTAAATATTGGGTTTTATTGCTTGCCATGCCTTTCACGTGGCAACAAACTACCATTAATACGGGCTAAATAAAAAAAAATCATTTTATGTTATATGCTACCGCGCTATCTGTGAACTAAATGCCCTCTACTCATGTGTGTTGCTCAACTCATCACCTGTAAACACGGGTTCGGAGCTAAGATAGGCAATTCGCTTCCCCCGCCAGTTTTGGATGTAGAAACACTAGTGACATCTGGATTTGCCATCCAAAGGGCCACTTTTAAGCGCAACATTTTTCCCATAAGCTTAATCAGTCTGCTTATATATAGTCAATGCCCCAGGCTCATGGATATCCTTTGATTAGGACTAGGCCCACAAATACCGGCTCCTATGCCCTGGCTGGATTTGGATCCGTCCGTGAACCAGTTATCATTAGCAGTGATCTCACTACGTGCCTGGTATCTGTTCAGTATGGAGATTTTCACCTTTTCAGTAAAGATAATTTCGGGTGCCATGCTGTCCATGGGCATTTGCAGCAATGGTCCGTCCAGCATCGTCCCCGTAGTATAAATGTGCGCTCCCACCCTGAAGTTGGGATGCCACAGGTTGTTGACTTTCAGTCTAAGGATCGCGTTCATTGCCTCCGCTCTCACATAAAGCTCCAGCGGGGGAAGGTCCACAATGGTCTCCAAAGAGGCGGTCCCTGTGCTGTTAATTGCACCAGTGATACCCAGCAATGCCTGTCTCTGGACAGCGGTTAGCAGTTTCACTGCGGAGGACACTTCTGTCCTCCTCCACCAGACTACTGCCGCGTATGTTATCGCTGGTCTTATCACGGCAGTATATAGCCAATGGATCACCCCTCGGCTTTAATCCCCAGGTTTTGCCAGCAACTCTCCTGCAGCGCCAGAATAGTTGCGTAGCCCTGATCGTTGTTTTGACTGAGCGATTTTTCCAGCTCAGTTTCGCATCGAGGGTAACACCCAGATACTTTACTTCCTTGGTTAATTGTAACTCCTGCCCAAACAGTCTAACGCCGCCTAGGTCATTGAGTTTCCTCATGTTGGTAAAGGCAATCAACTTTGTTTTTTGTGGATTAACTGAGAGTCATTGTGAAAGGCAGCATTAATCCACCATTCGCAGTGCATTACGCATGATGCCCGCCACCACGCCCGGGAACTTCCCTCTAGCTACGATGATTATGTCATCAGTGTACCCCTGCGTCCATCTTCCTTTGTCGTTTAATGCTATGACGAGATCATCCACGACCAAGCTCCACAGCAGCGGTGACAGTACTCCCCATTGAGGACACCCTTTAGTGGTCCTCATGGCGATATTTTTATCTAGCATCTTGGCATAGACCACTCTGGTTCTGAGCATGTAGTCAACCCATCTGCTAGTCGTGTGGTCAATGTTCCGGTCCATTAAAGATCGGTTGAGCGAGGGCGTTGATGTGCTTGCCATATTTAACCCTTAAATCGCGATTGTAATAATGACCCTTAGGTGAGGTCATAAATTACTGCAAGCTGAGCTAAATTGATTTAAACCTTTGCAAAATTAATAAAAGGGAGGGTGCAAGGAGGCATTGGCCCATGATTGGCCCCACCACTCAATATTGTCACTAGTCATTAGCTTCTGTTGGGTTTTTTGCTTTGGTCAATGTATTCGAGATTAAATATCAATATGTGTAGAGATCAACTTACGATGCGACTATATAGAGAAACGTTTATAATAAATAACAAAAGGTATTTTTTTCAGCGTAGATGAATGCAATTGCATATTATACTTTTTAATTCTAATTAAGTTTTCTTTATAACTTTTGGTATCTAAAATAGAGGTTTACTCTTGCGCAAAATTCATATTTTAAACAGAGCTATGGCTGAACAAAATTGATAGCTAATGATTGCAATTAAATTTTAGACCATGCAAAACTTTTTAGGAAGAATATTTTTTCTCCTAAAACTAATAAGAAGAAAGTTTTTCGTATGGGTCCAACTTAGAGGCTTTTTTTCACGACGCAGCGGTACCAAAGCGGTGCGTAGTATTTCAAAACATGCCATTTTCGCGATAAATGCACCCACAAGTAGTGATGTCAAAATTGAAGCTGGTTCAAGCGTTTTTGAATCGGTGCGCAAAACCACTTCAAAATAAGGGAAACGTTTTTGTGTGACCAAGAGTGATAATTGATTAAAGAATGAAAGACTAGAAAGCAAGAAGGTCCAGATGCAAAGCATCTGCAAGCAGAGTGTTCTCCACCTTTTACACGTCTATTGCACCAAATCTCTTTTCTAAATGCAAGAGGATATCTGGTGATCACAACCGGTTGTAACCAAAGATGTTGAACAAATATTTTAACACGATTATTGTTCCAGGTGTCCTCTATTAGATCATGGATTTTCAATGTACCACATCAGGATCCTCATTAAGAACATCTAGGAAACATTTGGAAACAAACAACAGAAACAAAAAGTTTCTTAATGTGCTTCAGTGGAAACGCTGCTTTATAATGTACTTGGGATTTAACAAATAATAGACTCTCTATTTTAAAAACACTTGTATATTTTTGCGTACAAAATATGTTATATATAAAGTTTAAAAATATACCTTCCTAATATACCAAAACAATATAAAGAAAATGTAAAATTGTCATAATATTAAATAGACATATAAATAGCTTTGTTCCCAAACTATATCTACCAACATTCATAATATATATAAAAATTATTTTTCACAAGTTTGATTAAAGCGATCCATTATAATAAGTATATATTTTGGCATCAGAAATATTGTATATAATAATGTCATATCTTATTCTGAGGTATTACAAAAAGAGGCACAATGTAACAGTCGATAAGACAAGATCACAACACTGAAATATAGTTATATAAATATATATGTTATATACCGTGTACTCAGCGGGGAATGAGACTGTGTGTAATGTCGAAAACGAATAAAAATTTCATTTTTAGAGGACACATTATAGTTGTTTTCAAAATTAAATGTGCTACCATCAGAGGGTGCTAGCTAACCCCATTGTATTTAGTCTTACCTCTGTATGCGGGGCTCTGTGGAGGTGGACCTTTTCTTCCCTAACTACTCGTGGGATCAACCATGGAGGAAGGACGTTTATTAGCGGAACGACACTGCTAATAAACAGGAATTGGAGCAGGACCTCCATAAGAAATCTTCCACTTCCAAAGTGAGAGCACCTCACAAGGAAGGGACAAAGGGAGCAGCAAAACGACTGGAGCAGATTGGGGAACAGGATGGCATCTATCCCCTCTCAAATTGCGTAGCACTGTGCAACTCAAGGGCGTTGCACCTGGGAGCACGTGCAATCGAAGAGGGAGACTTACCTAACTTGGGGCCTTCTGATATCCTACACTTTCTGAAAGGAATAGGATTGGAAGGCTGTAAGCTGTAAAACAGCAAGAACAGGGGACACAATAGATCTTTTAGGTCGCAGTGTAATATCACCCTTGTAATATATACATACATACATCTGTTATACGTCAACTATGAACGTGCGTAGTCTAATAAAGCAAACCGAATCAAAGGACCATCAACTAGGCGTTACGAAGCTGGCATTACAAAGAAGACCTTCTACAACTAGTCTCCCAGCAGAGGTAATACACGACCAAGTGGGTCACATGATAAAAAAAAAAAATGAGAAAAACCGACGCAGGAGATGTAAATTACGCAAAAGTACAACAATTTATGTTTGTAGTAAACGTAATGTATATCTGCATTCGAAATGTTGTTCAAAATTCCATACAAAGTAATTCTTCATACATTACGCTGAGATTGCGTTAACGCAATGTCAATTTTCTTAGATATATAGAAATAAACAAATTTCACAATTACTAGAATGTACTATTTTAGTCTAAATAAACCAACTATTAAAAATGTTTGCTAGTTTTAGTTCTATTTTTAAGACCGGCGAAATATGGATTAATTATATCATGTAATGGAAATGTGCGAAGCTCGGTAATATAGTTTATTTTATACGCGGTTTTTAAATGCAAACTCCATAAAATTTTTCTTTGACAGTTATTTTTGACATTTATTTATCTTTTTTAAGTTTTTCTTGAATATCGCTCCTTTAATGTTAACTTTAGTCCATATAAGTTTTAGTATTTTTCTACTCATTATTAGACCCTTTTTCAGAAATTGTTAAAAGGAAACTATTTGACATTCGTATAACCTTCACACGCTCTTCTAAGGCTATAATGACTGTGTAACTATGGGTCCACAGACTACCCTCAGACGACGAACTCGCATTCAGATATGTACCGCTCTCTCTATTTTTTTCTATCTAATGGAAATATAGTATAAGGTTATCTTTTTCCAAAAAACTCAAAATTTGTGTAGAGGCGCTGTTTAAAAGACTGCGTATTATAGAAACCTGTACGACAACATGTTAAAAACGGAATAGAAGTAGAGATGACGCCTCGTATTGTAATATAAAAGGTATCATTTTTACCAATAGATGCATTACAATATATATTGCTGTAAGTATTCTTTCGAAATTGTTTCAAAAGTGGTGACATTTGTGACATACATATATTTCTGCGAAAATGTTTTGCATAGCTTATGGTTGTTCTAAAACCGAAGTGCAGAAGCTATTTTGCTTTCCACGACAGCTTGATATTTAAAGTGTTTTAAAAACTTCAAGAACTACCTATAAATTATAAATCCAATAGCAGAGCTTGGATGACTTCCGAGTGCGACTAACGAATTGCGAGAATGGTGTGACGAATTAGATCGTAGGAAAAGACACATATTATTACTAATTCATAATTGTACAGCGCATCCTGATGTTAAAAATTTAGACTACACTAAATTAGTCTTTATACCACCCAATGCAAGTTCTAAATTGCAGCCCAAGAATCAGGTGTTATACACAGTTGTTTACAACTACGGACGACTTCTCTTTGCGAATATGGTAAATTCTATTGATACTGGCAACGAAAGATTTACTATTAACGAATATTTTAAAATTTATCTGTTACCTAGTTAGTAGACTGTTTATTTGTACTTGTTTTACATATTAATATTTTGTAAATAAAAATAAAATCAAAGAGTTATATTATCTTTAGTTTGTTATACCTTTATGCAGTAGTACGAAGAAATAAAGTTTTAAAAAATTATTGTAACGTGTTTAATGCTTGTATTGGACTATATTCTTGTTTATATGTATATACGTAAATAACAATATAGTCAAATACAATTCTTTAAACACTTTGTCCTCTAAAATAAATACAACTGAAAGTATATACTTTTTGAAATTAAGCGGGAAACACTCAAGCGCCATCTACCTAAATTTTGTATTTTTCTGAGAGAAAAAAAATCCGAAACGGCATCTTGATTTACATTGAGTTCGTCGTCTGGAGGTAGTCTGTGTATGGGTCTGTTTTTTATTTCGTCGGTGGATTCACCGGCTGCAGTTGGTTTCACCAGTAACGTTCTTAAATTACTGTTTAGTTTCTGGTGGTGCACCAAAACACGTTCTAAAATTTACCGCTTCAACCAAGTGATGCCATCATCGCGCAACCGATTTTGGGAGATGGTGAGTTTGGTGTGGTGAATTAGCGTAAGCTGACATAACCTCTAAATTGAAATAATTCAAGTAAACATGGAATTTCAGTTATTTTATCTGGACTCTCTAACACCATTTTTGTTACTACGTATCCTACAATTCCATTAACAAGGTTCTTTTTTTTTCATTTTTTGAGAAAAGGGCGATTTTTTTAATATAATATAACAAATATAAGCATTCGACCACAGCACTGAGGTTAGGAGCGTTTTTAAATTTACTGATGGTGGATGCACCGGTAAAACATCAACAACCGACGTCATCCTCAACATGGCCACCATTGGTGTAAGCCACCAAACCGTTATGCTGAATTAAAGAACAGGCCCTATTAGGTAGGTGTCTTCTTGTATTGAAACTTCTATTTGAAACTTTTTTTCATAAAAATGACAGCTTCCAAATTTTGCACGATAAATGAATCACTTATATATGTTTGAAGTAATGCAAAGTGAGTGTTTCTGGACGAAGGCACAAAAACTATTTTTCTTCCATTAGAAGAAGAACAAGAAAGTATCGAGATGTTAAATATCTGTATGAATTAGACTTCTAAACGTTATCACTATCTCAAAAAGTATAACAGATAGATTGATGGCATATAAAAAGTTGTTACTCTCATAAATACATCACAGCTTGTAAAAATTGAACAAAAAGAAGGGTACTGCATAAAAAAGATAGATAGTGCCCTCTAGCGATGGTGCATTTAATCTTAAAAAGAAGTACAACGATGTGTTTTGTTATTTATTGCGAATTTTTTGATTTTTTTTTTCGAGACATTTGTTGTCCCATTCCTCGCTGAACACTCTATATATGACGATGGGCAAGATAGGGGAAGTGGGTCCCGTTTTACAAGAATTAGATATCTTCGTGTTTTGCCGTTGTAAAACAAGATTCACTTTCCATATTTTGCTCATCGCTACCTATATATAAAAATTTTGAATTTATGAATAAATATTTTTCTGCATATTTATATATATATATATAAAAAAAAAAGTTAGTAAAGACTAGAAAAGTAATTTTTAGGAATTAATTTTTTGATTTTTGAATTACTGTCTATATTGCACAAAATTGAATTTAGACTATTTTGATTATAAAGCTATTTTGTGCGTACAGAGATATCAAAATACAAATTCGTATTAAATATTTCAGCATGGCACATTCAACAGGCACTAATCATAGAATCAGCCTAACGTAAGTCAGTCTCCTATAAAATTTTAATATACATATTGTAATTTTTCATTATATACTTTGCATCTATCATAAAATTACTTAAAAAATAAATATCTTACTGTGTTCCCATATTACCACTCGCTCCTAAATCTGAGCCCTATTATAACAAGGCACCGAACAATACATCTGACCCTCCCGGATCAACAATTTCCCACCGAACAGCGGCTTTCGGCAAGTTTTACAAACGAAGCATTCATCCGTATGATGAAAATGTATATCCTGCAATTGAGCTCCAGTTTCGCTGGGGCCAATCTTTCTCTGGCACGTAACGCATATATTCGCCTTTAAATTGTCGTAGCATGGAAGGCACATCGGTTGCGAATCCTCCATCAAGTAATTCTGACTCACCAATGGGGTGTCGCATTCGAAGCAACAGAAATGTTTGATGTGGAAATTATTATTCTCCGCTAAGCAATACTCCTTTGTGAAGATTAATTCATCGCAGGCGGCGCATCGTGGGATTCCCCTGATTTTAGCGTAATCCCTGCCGCAGTATATCTGATCCGAATCTTTATCGTAGAAGTAAAGCAAATCGGCCAAGCTCTGATTGCAACCGTAGCAACGGAAGCACTCGCTGTGGAAGATGGCGTTCGCTCTTTCGATGTGCACGACGATAGAATTCTCTTCCAGGATTTTTCCACACTTGTGGCACGTCGGTGCCTTGATCTGTCCGATTTCTCCGATGTGGCCAAGGTCTTGAGGTTCGTAGTAGGGGTTCGTTAGCTGTTCCGCTGTTCTTACCTCTGGCATTTCGTAAGTGATGTCGTTAATGGAACCGATGCTTACCCTAGTGGGATTTTGTACGTCTTCGGGTATGTTGAAGTTTACTGGGACAATGGCTCTCAATTCGTTTCGAACACCTGCAAATAAAGATTTTCGTTTATAAACAAAGTAAAACCAAGTTACTGCATTTAATTTGTATTTTTAAGTTTATCTCTAGTAAGTAAGGAGTAACTGATGAATATATGCAGGTGTCGCACGACGAACGTCAGCGATCTATATATGAAAAACTACCAGAAAAATTTGAAAATTTTAGTGTAAACAAATACGGATTTAGCCTAATCGAACAAAATATGTACAAGTCTCTAGCACTTTCGGTTATACACGGTATGAGATTAATTTTCTTATTTTAAATGCAAAACTCTGTATGTTTTTATATTTTTGAATTGCCCTGAAAATTTATGTAGGGATCCATATACCTGAATTCATTTATTTTCGACATATTTCGATTCTTTGCAGAAAAGTGACATTTGCAACCCCTTACAAAAACGTTAATTTTTGACTTTTCTGCATTTTTCGGAACTAATGTTTCAACGACGGACGAACTGGCCAGGCGAGGTTCGTCAAGGTCATTCGTTGCAGCCGATCCCTCTTTCGGCACTACCAAATCGCAAATTAAAAATCCACCAATGAATGGATACATAATCAGTCCAGATAGTGGTGGCAAAAATGACCGGGACAAAGACAGGCAAAAGAGTTCCTAAAAGGAGCAGAGGCCTGAATTCACGAGAGATCTACTGAATAAAGACAGGAAGACTGTCAAAATGATTGTAGGTCTGCTGACTGGTCACTGTAGACTGAATAGGCATATGTACAACATAGGCCTGGCAGATGACCTGCAGATACTGCCAAGAGGAGGAAGAAACACCAGCTCATGTGAAGACCTGGCGAGGACAATGTTTCTAGTAACGGGGGAGGAGAACCCCACAACTAGTAGCTACATAAAGAAGCCGCTCTCAAAGATGATAGGCCTAATTAAGAGGACAAAATTAGAGAGCGTCCTCTAGGAAAAAGGGGATCACAATAGATCTGAAAAGCTCGCGGTGAAACAGGTCCATAGGCTACCCCAATCCTAATCTAATCTAAATGTTTTAACACCGTTCATGCAGGCCCTGTATGAGGTATAATAATTTTTATACACCATCTTGATGCATTTACCTTCAGTCCATAAGTATACCAAATGGACTGGAGAAAACTGAAAGCGCATATGACATATTAACGTTTTCGTAAGGGGTTGCAAATGTCAGTTTTCTGCAAAGAATCGAAATATCTCGAAAACAAATGTGTTGAGGTATATGGATCCCTACAAAAATTTTAACTAGAATTTTAAGGGCAATTCAAAAATATAAAAAATATACAAAGTGTTTTATTTAAAATCATTAAATTAATGTCACACCCTGTATAATCTAAATTGCTAGAGACTTTTTCAATTTTCTTCTTCTTTTTTCTGGTGAATAGTTTTCCATATATAGATCGCTGACATTCGTCTTGCGACACCCTGTATAATTTATTGTATGATGAGAAAGAAAGAAATACAATATGACCTTTTTAATCAGAATGTATTACATTTAAGGATCGTCTTTGTTTAGTTTTATATGTTGTAGCCAAAAGTTACTTCCAGAAGACGGCCTTTAGCCGAAACATGTAAAAATTAATAAAGACGATCCTTAAACAGAAAATATTTTGATTGTAAAGAACATATTGTATTTCTTTCTTCCTTATCATACACAAATCCAATCTCATGGAGACTATTAACAATAATTTATTGCATTGACATATTTGAAAATGTATCTAAGTTTAGTTATCAAGGCGTTTTCGATTGCACACAGTTGGTTAATCAATGAGTTCGAATCATGACGTTATAGTTAAGAACCGGATACTAACAACAAGTTACCCAGTCAATTGCAAATGGTTATAGAAGTTCGGTTATAACTGTCATAGGTTATAACATTTCGCTTCATACATCGAAATACTAAGATTACACTACATTTTTCCTAAAAAAGTCCGGTAAGTAGCGCCGGCGGTGAACACATGCTACTCATGATTCGACAGGCCGAATAAAGCAGTCATTACGTAAGTAGTGGTTTATGCAAAGGGGTAAGACATTACAGCATACCAGATTTTTATATGCATATTAGAATTATTCAAATCGATACATTTGTATGTCATTTGTATTTACCGTGGATTAAACTATCTATCAATATTATTTATTTCTTCAAGTTCAACATTTTTTACGTTGTTTACTATAAATTTGAGCAACATTCTTATAATCATGAACACTTTTTCACTGTGTGGATTTGTACTCTACGATTCCAAACTATCAAAACAAACAGTTGGAAACACTTAGAAAAGATTATGTATATCGTTAAAAAAGTTTAATACTGAAGTCCCGACTACGGTTAAAATTGGTTCAACCAGGTTAGAACTATGACGTCAAAAAAAAAAATAATCGAAAACTATTGATTATAACCGAATGATACCTGGTTAAACAATGTACAGTCGAAATCGTCTATTGTTAATTATAATATCAGCAGATGTTTTGTAATTTTTTTTTAAATGTCAAATAACACACTTATACGAAATATAAAAAGTCTAATAGGTTATGGGCCCAGATTCGTGCTAGTTTAAATGAAAATCCAAAATAAATTCCACAATTAAACCCTGGAAATTTCGCGTGATGGCGCTGCTAGAAGAACGACAAATAAAAGCAGTTTTGGAAAAAGTTATTGGAGATTTTGCAAATGAAATGCAAGAGTTTGCACTAAAAGATGCAAAAGCTAAATCTATTATAGTACAGTGTGTTACTGATAAACATCTGCATTTAGTTAAAGATTCAAAAACCGCTAAACTCATGTTAAAGGCCATTGAAAGTGTAATTGAAAGAAAATGTATGTTTTCGAAGTTCACATTAAAGAAAAGGCTGCTTACATTGAAATTTAAAAAAATACTAAATTAGAGGATTATTCTGTTAATTTTAAAACGATAATTCATGAATTAGGTGTTGGAATGGAAGTAGATGTCACCTATCATTAATCGTATGTTGAAATCCATAAATGTGGTATGTAATAGATAATAACAAAAAAAAGAAAAAGGTCCTTCACCAAAAGTACTTGGTGAATGTAAAACAAAAACTTTTGGTGAATATAAGGACGTTTTCATTTTTTTTTATTATTTATTACCTATCATTAACCATAAGTGAAGATTATGATGCTGTAATAACAGAAATCGAAACACTGAATATAGATGTTACAATGGGCTTTGTAAGATTCCGTTTATTGAACTAGGAGTTGAAATTAAAGAATAAAAGTTTGTATCAATCTACCGAAGAAGTTAGTTTCAAAGCTTTCTCCTATCATTGTTATAAGTATAGCAAGGAAGGACAGAAGTGTTGGGAATGTCTCCAGAGAAAACAAACTAGGAGCTATAATAAGAAAATTGAATTCAGTAGGTAATAAGCGGTAAGCTAGAAAATTATATGACAAATATTAAAATTTTAGACATAGAGATTAAGTATGCCAAGAAGCATCGTTAGGAAAATGTCAAAATTAGATCCAGGGTCTGATAGTTCAAGAATTTGATTTCAGTTCGACGACCAGTAAATAAAGGTAATACAGTAATGTTTGATAATAAGGAGAAAATCATTGGAAAAGGTTTTGAACTTGAAGTAGACATAGTAAATAATCTATATATTTTAAAAATTGACTCAGAAAATAATTGTAATAATGATACAAAAAGCACAGTGCTGTAAAGTTGCAGATGACACTAACCGCCATATTCATAGTGCTTCCTTAAGGTATACTTTTCCTTTGATATAAAAATTTTTGTTTCATAGACCACATTTTCTCCTTAAGGTTAGCTTAGATAAGGAAAATCTTAAGCTAGCTTCGTAGGTACCTTAAGGATACTTTAGGAAAAAATACTTGATATAAATTTGACACATGTCGTAATTTTGGATGTCATTAATCATTTATTAAATTAATTAATGGGGATGCAGTGGTAGATATAGAGAATTTTTTTGGATTACATAAATATAAAATTTGATAGTAATGGACAACCGAAACGATATATCAGGGACGCACAAAAATCCCATGAAATAGCAATGCAGAATTTAGAAAGAGCTATTGTTTTTCTAAACAAATTCCATACATTTTATTGCCGCTTGTTATTGGACGATTATCGAGCATAGAAAATCCTGATGGTTTACCTCTATCACTACTTTTTTGCACTATTAACTTCTTGTGCTTTTTTTGTCACTGATATACACTTTCAAAGTAGGTAAGTAAATTTCTATGAAAGTCCTACAACACTGTATTACCAAATATTATACTAGTATACATATTTATATTGTATTTGCCTAACATACAATAGTTGATACATGCACAGATTCGAGGTTTATCCGCATCATTCAAAAACTTTTAACTGCGCTTGCTAAAAAAGACAAGACAGTTTGTATGAAGAACGACAAAATATTTACATTAGCAAATCTTGGTGGTCAAACTGGGAAAATGCTTTGAAATAGAAAAAAAAAAGATTCTTGGTCTTATTATGCAAATAATAAGAGTTTCAAATTTAAAAATACTTCATATTATGGTCTATCTATTCAGTTTACACAAATTTCTAACCATACTAATCAGATAAAATTGAACCAAACCACTATCTAATCATAAACGTCACAAACCAGTCTAAACTGTCAACAACAAATTTAAAATAAATACCGTAAATATGAAAAGATTATATAATAAGTACAAAAGTAACATGTGAAGCTAGTCAATGTGGTACGCAGCTGATTTTATAGCAATGTCATTTAATTCTATTCATCAATTCTATAGGAAGCATCCTTGTCCGAGAATAGCCGACGTGAGTCGATAATCTGACTATGAAATAGAAAGTTGTTCAAGGTGTAAGGTCTCCTTACATCAGTCATACTTTTTCTTAAGATTTTGCGTGAACTATTAATATAAAATCGTTAGGGGCTTAAATTATTGAACTTGCGAGCACTTCAGGAGAAGTATTCTAATTGTAACAGAGGTAAAGCAACTAAAAAATTGTTTGAATCTGCTATAAAACGTTCAAAATATATAGACGATTTAATACACACTAATACCGCTGGATCAGTTACTCCTACCACATTTGAAGGACACCGATACTTTCAAGTGTTTAACTGATGATTTATCACATTTTTTAGAGTTAAAATTGTTGAAAAATAAAAACGGAGCAGAACAAAATGTTTTAGATTTTATAAAGTTGACAAGAACACAACATTTGCAACGTGGTCGATATAACGTCGTAACGAATTGACTCGCCTAGTACCTCATCTGTTATCGTAAATGAACTGTTATCTAAAACTACAACTGTTTTTCAACAAAATATGGGTTACTGAATACAAATTTTTGAAAATAAAAAGATAAAATAAATATACCTTTATCTGCAGTAGTTCCTCGGGGTAATGTGTCTACCCCAATAGGTTTTCCAGTCATATCAGCCGTTGTTCCTAGAGGCAGTTGCTTCCAACCCAAAGGCTTTATATTCTTCATCGCAAGTATAGGATCAAATTCAGCACTCTGTCGACTCCCACCAGGGAATTTGCTTTCATTGACTGGATCATTTGCCGCATCACCAGGCATTACAATCTGTTTCCTTTGAGCGTCAGGCGACACGATATATTTAGCTTTCGGAGGTAACATATAGTTACGGCCGTCGGGTCCCTTAACGAAGTTATCGTCTTCAGGATTAACGTAATATCGATCCCCTTCTGTCGTTAGCACAAACTTATTTCCGTCGTCGTCAATCTGGAACCGAGGATCTTTCGGATCGGTTCTAGTTAATGGCCTGAGAAATGAAATAAAGTGGATTAAACGAATAAAGTAGTGATGGGGCAATCGGATCCAAAAAGCATTCATTAAGCGTAAACGGATATGTAGTCATTACGCTAAGAAAAATCGGAACTTTTTCTTAACGATTCTGATTCTTTTGCTAAACGATTCAAATATCGGTTCATACAGATACCGATTCTTTTTTGTCGATAAGGAAAAAGAATCGTTAAGCAAAATGTAGTCGATAAGAAAAAGGATCGTTAAGCAAAATGTAGCCGATAAGGAAAAACATTCGTTAAGCATCACATAGTCGAGCCGATGTATATATGTATATGTAGACACCGAGGCCGAGACGAGCATATTTGCGGCATATTTCTTTTGATTTTTTTGCGATTTCTTATAAGCTAGCTGCATAATATTTGTATAGAATTATCTTAATACACACGCATACGTTATTTTGGTGGAACTAGAATTACATTATCATTGGTTTAATATGATTTAAGTAAATTTTAGTGGTGGTGCATTTGCATAATAAATACAAGTATTTTTTTTGTTTAGTTACGAAATACATAATAAAATAATCGAAGTAATATTAATGTATGTTAATAAATTGACTTTTGTTGTTTCTTATATACAGGCGGGCCACCACATTCGCGTCGGTTTATATACGAAAAGTGGTAACATATTTTCAATTTTTTTTTTGTTAAGGATATACAGTTTCAGAAGGAACACATTTCAAAATTATTTTGAAGTATACAGGGATGACTCAAAGAAAAGTTGTAAAAAAACACCATTTATTATGACATATTTTGATAGTACAGACTAAATAAAGACAAGTTGGTGTTAGGTTTCTTATGCCTAACTCAACTCTTTTACCAGATAATTAACTATTCTTCAAAATGTAGATCACAATTTAAGAGACATGCCTGTCATGCATATTTAAGCTAGATATCTTAAACTGTATTTATTTTTTAACTAAAGCATTAGACTTGATAATAAAATCAAAGTAATGCAAAAAAATATACAGGGTGAACAGAAACATACTTTAATTTTCTCTATCTTTAAAGGCAAGTAAATTTCTTATTGTAAATGGAACACCCTATATTTATTACCTGATTTAGATTCTAATTTTAACGGTCTCTAAGATTGTATTAATGTTTCCTATACCTATCTCTTGTAGTTTCTTGGTAATTTAGAATTTTCAATTTCAAATATTAATTCCTATCCATTCTTTTTTCAAAAGTAGACTTAGACAAAAGTGTCGCTATTATTCATTACACACAAAGTTACTTGCCTTTAAAGATAGCGAGAATTAAAAGTATGTTTTTGTTCACCCTGTATATTTTTTTGCATTGCTTTTATTTTATTATCAAATATAATGCTTTAGTTAATAAATAAATACAGTTTAAAATATCTAGCTTAAATATGCATGACAGGCATGCCTCTTAAATGTCGAATACAACGAGATGTTTATTTTGTTTTCATGCACGTGTCCGATAACGATTTATTGCGGTTTATAGTAACTTACTATAGTTATCACGTACCGGCTTTTAAAAACGCATATAGAAAATATCAATATTATACTTGTATTTTATTTGCCGCTTTCCCATTAAGAAATATATTTTAGTTTGCCCTGCTGATAATACATAGAAATTTCAAATTACCTGTATATGTCCGTGAGTTTTAACAAAAAACAGGGTTTCGTAATTATGTATTATATACTCTTTTATAGTAAAGACTTCGGTGTTTTGTTCGGCGTTTTTGTTTGATATTTCACATTATAGGAAATTACGAATATGAACACTTTTTTGTTTGCTTTATTTTTTCTTTATTATCCAAAGCGGTGTAATTTCAATGAAAAAAAAGCAAATGTCTTAAAAAAGAACTGGGTTTGTAAATACAGGACTCCACTAATTGCTTTTCATAATAAATGTGTAGTTTATCAACCTGATTAAGCCATCCCTTATCAAAGAAAAAAAAAAGATGTTAGGTGTAAATGCAACTATCCTTTATCCTAATTTATGAAGCAGAAAACAGGAATTCCCAAATCTCAGTTTTTTTTTTTTCATTTTTATGTTACTTTTTTTAACAGACTAAACAGAAAATTTTTATTAGCATACAGTAATATTACTTCGATTATTTTATTATGTATTTCGTAACTAAACAAAAAGAAATACTTGTATTTATTATACAAATGCACCACCACTAAAATTTACCTAAATCATATTAAACCAATGATAATGTAATTCTAGTTCCACTAAAATAACGTATGCGTGTGTATTAAGACAATTCTATACAAATATTATGCAGCTAGCGTATAAGAAATCGCAAAAAAAAAAACAAAAGAAATATTCCGCAAATATGCTCGCCTCGGCCTCGGTGTCACATACATACATACATCGGCTCGACTATGTGATGCTTAACGAATATTTTTCCTTATCGGCTACATTTTGCTTAACGATTCTTTTTCCTTATCGACTACATTTTGCTTAACGATTCTTTTTCTTTATCGGCTAAAAAGAATCGGTCTCTGTATGAACCGATATTTGAATCGTTTAGCAAAAGAATCAGAATTGTTAACAAAAAAGTTCCGATTTTTCTTAGCGTAGTGACTACATATTCGTTTACGCTTATTGAATACTTTTTGGATCCGATTGCCCCATCACTAGAATAAAGTGGATAATTTAAAGGTAAGTAATACCTCGACATCTGCGGTGTTTGTGCTTCCGGAACGGTATCGATGAAGTATTTATCCCCCTTCGGTCCGGTGACACATCTAGCGTCGAGTGGATCTGCGTAGTACTTTTCACCGTTCGGCCCCATGATGAATCTGTCACCGTTCGGAGCTAATGCGAAGCGCGGGTCTTTTGGATCGACCGGATACAGTTCTTTATTAGGTCCGACAAGGTATTTTTTACCTTTTGGATCGGTACAGTATCTGTCATCGTTGGGATCGGCATAATATCTGAAAATTTCAGGACGAAATACTAGTAAGTTATTATTGTTTTTATAGGTTAAAGTTGTTAACCTAGTTAACCAATCTTGAATAAATTTGTAACAAGTCTCTACATTTTTTTTGATATATAGCTATTAAAAAAACAATGCAATGTTAATCAAGACGTTTGTACATGTATTAATGTCTTATGTTAACTTTTTTGGACTAAGAGGCGGTGCCTAGAGGAGTAATTTCGGCTAGCGTAGTTAAAAAGGCGTTTAGAAAGAAATTTGATAATGAACGAAAGGGTAGGTGGGATATTACTTTAAATAGAAGGTGGACTGGTTTTAGGGAAATAAGAGTTAATCTGTCTTTCACAAGATAAGGGTTAATGGGTATGCCAGCCCAACCTTTGTCTTGTGAAACCTAACGTTGTACCAGTGTTGGGAAAGATAGGGAGAAGTGAATAAATTTCTACAGCGACTAGATAGGCTGGTGTTCATTCGCGTCATGAGTGGGGAGCAGTGCTAACTAGTGATTTACTGAGAGCGGACAGCACACGAGTATGTCTAATCGCTGTAGAAATTTATTCACTTCCCCTAACTTGCCCAACACTGCGTTGTACAGCCAGTACTTCTTTTACACGTTAATTGTCTTATCAGGCGGTAGAATTAAGAAAGAGTCACGGTAAATTTAATGGCGAGTTGCAGCATAAGCAATTCAACAGACCATTCAACTGAACCACCGATCACCGGTGAACTCTGTTCAAGCGAAAAACCGTTGTGCCATGCGTAATAGACTAAAGTTCAATTGATCCTGGTAACTTTCCTGTTGTTGGTAGTGAAATCTATCGTATGCTGTCATTTTGACAGCTAATTGACAGTCGTAATTGGAGAAAGTTTGAGAAACTTGGATTAAAATCCATTTCAATTTTAATTATATAAGTGAATAATAATTGTTTTTATTGTTTTCATCACTAAAATCAGGTAAGATTTAGATATAGAGGTGATGGTAACTTGTTATCAAAAAAGAGGATGTGATTGAAGACGAACATTGAATAAAAGAAGCGAAAGATAAATTAAACATGTATCAAATCAAAGGCTACACGCTATACTTTTGGCTAAAACCCTGCTCTTTTTGGGAAATATGAAATATATTTTTGTATGATTCCAGTAAATAGATATTATTATTATTATTATTTTTCAAAATGATTTTCGCGTTCCCTATAATTTTTTTTTTTCCTTCTAATTAAACAAATTTCGTACATTTCCAGAAAATCTTGTTCTTCTTCACTAAAATCATTCAACAAGTCCATTCTATAACTTGGTAAGACCGTCAAATATCTGATTAAAAAGATACGAGAAAGAAACGAAAGAAATGTAAAATGGCAGTTCTACAGCTTGAACTCGCTTGAACAGCCAAAATTTGCGGTTCAGCTTGAACCAAAACGAAGCGCTTGAACGCCGATCAATTTTGTTGGTACAACGAATAAATTACAAATTCTCTCTATAACAAAGTTCACGGTTGAACCGCCTTTGAACTTGGTACAACCGGCCCTAAATCATTTTCATGTAGAATTGGGATGGTTAATGATTCGCATTGTGAATGTAGTGAGGTAGATACAGTGGACATGTTTTGTTTGAATATCCATTTACTGATGAGCAACGGCCGCGTACGGAAGTTAGGACACTCGCTAAAGGATTAAATTAGCCGCAACACGAAACAGATATTAGAGATAATGAGTCGGTCGAATGGGTGGAAATCTTTTTGTAATGCTGTTAAAGAATTATATAACTTACCGCATGATATTTAGGTAGTTACTAGAAAAGTACCAATTTATAAATATTCCGTACTCTTTAGTGGCTTAAATTAGTGTTAAATCATAATCATTAGCATAGTTTATAAATAAATTTTAAAATATAAATCTTCAATTTAACTACTATTGGTTAGAATAATTAGGATTAAGTTATTATTAAATATTAGAATAGGTACTGCTGTTGTTTTATTTAATTTTTAGATTATTATGATCCATCTGGTGTTTCAATTTCAAATTCATGATGTGCGAATTCAGAATAATAATAATAATTTGCGGGCTATCAGTAACAATGCCTTTCCATGGTTTTCCTTATTCCTTGTCGAATGCTGGGAGATAACTGTAGTCACTCCATGGGCGCAAACATAATAACTGATAGCTGACTGATTTATTATATTTTCGTTATTAATATTAATAATCTAGGGAAATTATTTAGTTAAAGTAGGAACACTTCAATTGTTATGGAATTCATTTTGCACTTAGAATGGGAAGCTTCGTGTTTGTACCTTTAGGTGGAGGTCGGGATTTAGGATGAATTGTAATTATTTAGTTTTTGGTAAATAAAGTTCATACAACGGAGATCATCGTAAATAATTCATAGAAGGCGCTGTTGTATGATTCATCGATACGTAATCGAAGGTTCTAGTGCGAACGCACTAGAACATTCAGGAAAGATGTAGATCGCTCTAGAACCCATTCTATTGGAAGTTCTATTAGAAAGTTCTGGTGATACAGCCAATGTGAATAAATAGCATAAATATATTGTGGATATAAATGATATTTTAGTTTATTAAGTCTTATAGTGTGCTCTAGTTATTTATTATTAGTGTTTATATAATTGTTATTTTATTTTAATTAAACTAAAACGCAAAATTAAATACTTTTACTTAATATACCGCCCGTGTTTGTTATATATAATAAAAAAAAATCTAAAACAATACAATATCTAAATGATATAGAAATGGTAAAAGAGTACATAACAAATAAAGATATTAGTTAATTGTAGATAATGTTAGAAAGGAAAATATTTTACAATACCTTTGTCCGTTAAGCCCATCAATATATCTTTCACCATTTGGTCCTATCGTATACTTATCATCTGGCACAAAGTATCTCTTCCCATCCGGTCCAATAACGTATCTATCATCACTCGGATCCAAAACGTATCTTTCACCATTAGATCCCAAAATACACCTATCACCATTAGGTGCCAGAACCAGACGCTCATCTTCAGGGTCCTCGGCGTACATTTGACCGTCCGCAGCCACTATTCGCGGCACTTCGGCAACATTTCCCACATTTTGCAACGTACCCAAAGGCAAAATCTCACCAATCGGCGAGACGTCGTACAATTTACCATCTGGTCCTATGGCTCTATCGTCGTTTCTCGGATCTGGTACATATTTCTCACCGTTTGGTCCTCTTAAGTAGCGTTCACCGGTCGGCGATGTTACGAATTTGTCTTTCGGAAGGAAGTATTTCTCACCCATCGGACTCATGAGGCATTTCGGATCGTAAGGATCAGGATAGTACTTCTTCCCATCGGGGCCTAAAACGAACCGATCTCCATTGAAATCTTTAGCGTATCGCCCATCTTCCGGGTCTACTGGATAAGCAATTCCTTGTGGGTCTACTAAATATCGTTCCCCGGTTGGCCCCACAGCGTAATTATCATCAACGGGATCTGGGTAATATTTAGCTCCATTTGGGCCGGGTAAATATCTTTCGCCATTAGCAGCAGTTAGGTATTTGTCTTTAGGTAAGTCCAGGACACGTCCTTCTGGATTGACGACTTTACCTTCTTGGGGATGATTGTAATACTTTTGCCCATCTGGACCTAACACAAATTTCTTGCCTTTATCGTCGACTAAGAATCGACCATCCTCCGGTGATACTTTGTATAAGGTGTTGTCTGGAGTTATTTGATATTTTTCGCCAAGAGGTCCCAGTAGGTAACGATCATCTTTCGAATGTGGTAAATATTTCCTGCCTTGCGGGTCTTTCAAATACCTAAATTGGAAACATAAATTGAAGGAAATTTAAAAAAAAACTGCACCAAATGATTACAATAGATATTTCGGGATCGGTTTTCCGATACATGAAAAGATTAAAATGAGAGTGATAGAATTTCAAGCAATATCTGACAGGATATGCCATTTGGGACTACGTGGGAAGTATAGATACGAAATAGTCATGCGTCAACGAAAAGTCTTATAAGGAGAACCAACCAAATATTAAGTTCAAAGCCTCTACTCCGATAAGCTATTGAAAAGTGCTCCTAAAGCTATCGGGTAGAAATTAAATCAAATGAGTACTACTGTCGCACATACTGTAAATACCAAAAATTAGCTCAATCGATGCCACCCCATTCGAGATATTAGCATAATGGTGGAAAAATTCCTAAAAACCTATCCTAAATTAGGGCTTAGGAGACGATGGTAAGACTAGTATAGTGACTATATACAAGAAGAGAAACCAAGTCCATATAAAAGCAAATTAATTTTAAAAGTCATCGATAGATGTCACTTGGATGTCCAAATTAAGATTGGAGCTAAACCAGAAATTATTGTCATGTATTAAGTATAACAACGCAATCTACTCAAAAATAGTTGTACCAAGCAAATCCCTTGTAGACATCAATAGGACATCTTGTTTTGTTTTGTTTTTTTTTCTAAATAAAACGTAATATGAATACCAACGAGTACAACATTTAAAACCGAAAAAAGCAAAGGCTGTCTGATATTATTTACGGCGAGATAATAGTTCCACGAGTATATTTTCTTATCGGCATTCCTTTCAATGACAGATGTGCGAGATTTTACAAATGCGATTACTTAAAAGAAGGAGGGCTACGTTATAAGTAAACACAGAAAAGCATTAAGTTTGTAAAATAAAAAGAAACATCAAAGGCACATCAATATGCATTAAATTGCGACGTTTAATAATTCTGTTTCCTTTTTGTTTAATGCGTAACGTGTGTTAGCATATGTGTAAGTTACTTAGCCTCCCTAATAGCCAAATTTAAATTTCCCACCACAATTTTAATGAATTCAACGTAAAGGCTTTAAAATAACTATTAATGTAATACAAAATGGTGGGGAATTTTATGTATCATCGTGAAGTTACTAAGAATAATTACGGGAAATTTAAATTTGGCTATTAGGGCTGTATACACATAGTAAATTGAGAAGCGAATACATATATAAAATACACTTATCAGTATCGCCCAAAAAATATGTTTTAACCACTGTTGTCGACACTTTCTTTAGTGAAGAATACAGGCACTGCTCAGTTTAAAATGGTTTAATATTATATGTGGTTTGAAATATATTGTTACAGTGTGTTGCATACAACTTTGATATATAACGTGAACTCTTAAATAACGTCTTTTATAGTCTCTAATACTCGACATTCCGTTATCTCTTCTCTACTGCACCTGTGATGGGCGTAATCGAATGACGAAAAAGGCATCATATTATTGACAATCATTCGATAATTCGTTTATGATGTTTGAATTATGAATGATCATTCATTTATTTATTTTTTACTTAATAAAAGAAATTTATATTATGCATGGATAGTTAATTAGAATCTGCAGAACATTGTAAATTTCTCTAATTTTAAATATAAACTATATAGCACGAACTACACCCTAACAGCCAAATTTAAATTTCCCGCCACTATTTTAAGTGACTTCAATGTAAACGCATTAAAATAACTGTTAATGTACTACAAAATGGTAGGTAATTTTTGTTTCAACGTTGAAGTTACTAAGAATAATTGCGGGCAATTTAAAGTTGGCTATGTGGGACAAACCAAGAATGGTAAACATCTTTTTTTTAATAATAAAAATAAATTCACTGTATTCTTACTTTCTATGTAATCCTCGAATAATGGAAATGGAATACTATAATGTCCCAGTAAACCAAATTCAAATTTCCCTCAATTATTTTTAATAACTTCAACATTCAAGCATGTAATTTCTTACGATTTTGTATAAGATTAATAGTTATTTGAATACCTTTAAGTTGAAGTTGCTGAATATAATTGCGGGAAATTTGAATTTGGTTTACCGGGGTAGGTACATCAAATAGCGACGTGTATTTTCTGTTTAGTAACCATGTACGTAAAAGCGTTAGTATTTCAGGGTTAAATATTTCTTGGTCATCAAAAAACTGAAAAAGTGTTAAACGCATACATGTTACTTTAATTTTTATAGTAAATAGTCCAAAAATTATTTTTTCAAATAAATCTAGTGCAGATCTGGTGAAAACAAATTATCGTTATTGCGATCCTGAAGTCTATCCTGCAAAGATGGTGTCCGAGATCACAATATAAAGCCATTAAAAGATGAAAGGGACCGCCAGGGAGTGAAACTTCTGATTGTTATCCCAATCTGTGACAATATTACAAATATTCATATTTTGAGAGCAGGGAAATAAACGTATTTCAAGTGAAATTTAATTTAAGTAAATACTTCCATTGGCAGAAACCTCGGATATCAAATTTTAATATTATTAATCACTTTCATAAAACCGATAGCAATATGTCGACATGCCGCTAAAGAGTTCCAAGAATGTTGTGTTTATTGTCTTTTTGGTTTCCTAAATTGGAAAACAAAAACACTGGACTAGTGATGCTATATACCAGCAAAACATGGATAACGACGAAAAAAGACGAACAAAATTGAAAATTTCGGACGAAAAATGTTTGATGAAAATACTGGAAGCTATAAAAACAACACAAGGTGAATGGAGAAGAAACACAGAGAGGTAATGAACCTCTACAAAAAAGCTAAAATAATGCAAAAGATGCGAGCACAAAGAACGAGGGGGTCAAGGCATATCACCTGCATGCCTAGAGACAGAATTTTTAAGAGAGTGTTATATAAGAGAAAATCCGCGAAAAGAAGACGGGGAAGATCGAAGAAAAAGTAGCTTGAGGAAGTGAAAATGGACATAAGTGCGGTAGGCATAAGTAAATGGGAAGAAACAGCGAAAAACTGGAAAAAGTGGAAATAAAATATATATTAATTCTCTTACCTTTCACCAGTTGGCGCTGTGATATATTTATCTTCCGGAAGCATAATCCTTTGATTATTAGGGCCAATGATGCATTTTTTATCCATGGGATCCTGGAAATACTTCTCTCCGTTAGGACCCATTAGGAAAGGACGACCATCTTGATTTCTGAAAAACCTCCCATCATTCGGATCTACTGGGTAAGTTTCCCCATGTGGGCCAACAAAATATTTTTGCCCTCTGGGCCCGACGGCATAGTTCTCATCGGCTGGATCGGGGATGCATTTCTCCCCGCGATTATTCAAGACGTATCTATCACCGTCCGGGCTGGTCTTGTATTTGTCCGGAGGTACGTAATATTGTTCGCCTTGGGGTCCCGTGACGCAGTTACGATCTTGACGATCCTGATAATATTTCTTGCCTTCCGGGTCGAAGAAGAACTTTTCCCCCTTGGGCGTTAAGGCAAATCTGGCATCATCTGAAAGGATATAAGAAAGTGACACGTTAATAAACTCAGAATTTTGAAAAGAATGGAGGTGGTATGGTCGGTTTATTTAAAGATAATCTATGTGAGAGAATTAAATCTCCGCTAGCATCTTTTTTTTATATAAAAATTTGCATGCTTACTTTTTCTTAATCTAGGAAGCTACAAAGCAAATTAAATCTAAAAATATTTGTATTTATTGTTATTAAACACACCAAAATAAATTATGTGAAAAGTCACGTTATAGGTAGGTATATACCTAACACAATTAAATATACAGCACTTAAAAAAAATGCCTCTAGCCACTTTTAAACACTTTATCATCTATTTGATTATTTTTTGAAGGGCCTGGCAAAGATTGTGTGTAAAATCAGGTCCATACTGTAAACTATTGTCATAAGTGGAATCCTATTATAGCAGTTTACACATTCCACATTTACAAAAACTGGGTCGGATATATGTGTAATCATGTATACAGGGTTTCTCATGGTCGCTGTTCGTTAGAAGTTTCCGGTGAATTTTTGGACTTCAAGGTTAGTCAAGATGCTCTCTTATTTTAAAATATTTTCAAGGTTATATTGGAAGTCGCCATTAGCTCCCTTATTTTAAATGGAACACCCGGTATATTATCTCATTTTTGAATTCCTAAGAAAGTTTCATGATGTGTACCATCTGGTTTTCCTATACCTATTTTCATTTATTTCGGAGATATCTTGATCATTTTAAAAATTTAGAAATATGTAGCCTTATTTTCAGTAATGTGCCTTTTATCCATTTTCGACTAGTGGAAGCACTTCTAAGGTAGACGGAAGCACAAGAATGGTACTTTCGAAATCCACAATGACAATTTATTTATCACATATAGGGTGTCAAAAATTCGATGACCAATTACATCATTTTCAAAGTTGAAAAAGTTGTTTTTGTCAATTGTGACACTCTGTATATGATTATATGATCGGATGCTATTCTCTATACCTATTTCCAACGGTTTTCTTGTTGCTACACCCACACAATGTTTCAATTCCTGTTAAAAACAATGCTTACTATATAGGACTTTCGGAGTTTTAAAAAAATTCCATATTTCCTATCAAAAGACAATAAAACTCCAAAATTCCTATATAGTAAGCATTGATTTTGACAGGAATTGAAACATTGGGTGGGTTTAGCGAATGCAACATGTTGAGTTGCATTCGCTGAACTGTAAGCGCTGGAAAAGTAACATTCTCAGCAGTTTGCAAAATTAGGCAGCGTAAAAAAAGTAGCGCTGAATGAGTAGCAAGTACCAAGAAGTAATTTAGTACCCGACCAGAGACAATCTATACTTGTTTCGAACCTCGATGCAGGTTATGTATAAGGTCAAACGTTTTCTAAACAAATAAATAATTATTTTGTATTAACTGTAATTTAAATATGGAATATGATGACTTACTTTTATCCAATGGATAAACGTTACCATCAGGTCCAACCAAAAATCTTTCATTTGTGGGATCGAAAGCGTACCTATCGTCCCTCGGATCCGCCCTGTACTTTTTACCATCGGGTCCAGTGATATGCCTCTTCCCTTCCAAGCCAGTAGCAAAGAAATCCTTCGGCGAGAAGTACTTTTGGCTATCAGGACCGACAACATATCTTTCGTCTTCAGGATCGGCAAAGAACAGCTCCCATTTGGCCCCAAAGCAAACTTTCTACCCTGCCCATCTCTAGCGTACCTCTTATCCTTAGGATCTATTGCGTAGAGTTGATTTTCAGGGCCTAATAAGTACTTTTCTCCGTTAGGTCCTATCGCACGGCCATCTTGTATCGGATCGGCGTAGTATTTGATGTCTTTCTCCCCTGGTAAGTACCGTTCGCCGTTTGGAGCGCTCAGAAAATCATCTAGCGGTACAAAATGCCTTTCACCTTTAGGACCTATCACGTAATTTGGATTTTGATGGTCTTGATAATATTTGTCGCCGTCTGGTGATAGAATAAACTTCTTCCCTGCTGGATCGATATTGAATCTGGCATCTTCTGGATCGACTTTATGTATATTTCCTTTCGGGTCAACTCTGTAACGTTCTCCTCGTGGTCCAGTGCAGAATCTGATTAGAATAGTAATAAAGATAAATTCGAAATTGAAGTTCCTTGGCCAAACTCATTAATCAATAAATTAAACTCTTGAGTTAGTACCCATATTTTATTCTAAGTTATATAATTTATTTTAACTATTACTTTACATATTTTCTTTACGTACATTTCGATGATTATTATTTTATATATCATCTCTTCCAGAAAGAATAATTATCATTATTGGACAATTACAATTTTAACAATATTTTCTATATACACTACCAGCCATTGAAGTTAGGACAACTAGTAAATGACTGCCAATTAAATAAAAATGACAGGGCAATGCCTGTCTCTGGACAGCGGTTAGCAGCTTCACAGCGGAGGACACTTCTGTCCTCCTCCACCAGACTACTGCCCCGTATGTTATCGCTGGTCTTATCACGGCAGTATACAGCCAATGGATCACCCTCGGCTTTAGTCCCCAGGTTCTACCAGCAACTCTCCTGCAGCGCCAGAATAGTTGCGCAGCCCTGGTCGTTGTTTTAACTAAGTGATTTTCTAGGTCAGTTTCGCATCGAGGGTAACACCCAGATACTTTACCTCCTTAATTGTAACATAGATGGAATTATTTATAATACAAAAAAAATGTAATTGTCTAATAACGGTAATTATGGCGTACGTAAAGAAAATATGCAAAGTAATAGTTAAAACAAACTACATAACTTAGAATAAAATGTGGCCATTAACTCAAGAGTGTTTGATTTATTGAGTAATAAAGGTACACTCCATCTATTTAATGTTTTAACCAACGTCATTGACATATCATACGAGTAAAGACAATCTAATGATCTTCAGTGGCGGCTTGTGATAATATTGAGCGGTGGAGCCAATCCCCTCCCTCTGCTCTCTATTTTATTAATTTTACAAAGTTTTAAATCAGTTTAGCTGAGCTTGTAGTAATTTATTACCTCATTTATTGATAAGGGCCATTATTACAATCGCGATTTAAAGATTAAATATGGCAAGGTCGAGTTTATTTTATTATTATTATTATTATTATTTATATCGACAGTAAGCCTAAAGTGAAGTTTAAACCGAAGATTATTGATCTACGGTTTAAACGGCGATTGTAATAATGGCCCTGACTAAAATAATACCGACGCAAAAAATTTAATGTACACAAATTTAGAAGCCATTTTAAAATGAAGAAATACTATTTTATTTCCTTATATATTTAAACTGCACGTACATGAGTCACTTGTTTAGTTCAGGTGTTTTTGTGATTTTATATCGACGAAAACATAACACAACACAGAGCACATGAGTTATTTAAGCGAAGATCGTTGAGTTTTTGTTACAAAGAAAAGGAAACACAATTTTTAATTCCTTTGTTTGTTTACCTAAGCAAATGGCTTGGCTTTATCGCTGAGATGTATTTCAAGTTATATTATGGTTGTTGTGATTTCTTTGTTCATACAGCTGATTTTAAATTTACCGAGAATTTTCACAATTTTGTTTTGCTTTGTAGAATTTTAGTTTACGAGTTTATTGTATGATTTATGCGTATTCTATTAAATACTGTCATTCTAATGTTCTACGTTTGCGTTGTACGAATTTTGAGAATATTTTAAAGGAATTATTTTTTTTTTGTTCATCTCTTTTGCTGTATCCTTTTTATTTTTTCTATCACCTCATTCAGGTGAGTAGAAGCATTTTTCTGTCATTTAGCTTTTTCATATTTAGTAAATTTCTAGTATTTGTCCACGCTTAGATTATATTAATTTGTGAAACCACGTGGATAGAAATTCAAAGGTTTTGTATATTGAATAATCTTCCTGTACAAATTAAACTTTTTTTTTGCTGTGCATAGGAAATAGCATTGTCCTATTTTTAAATTAGAGTCTTGTGCAGTTTTAATTGTAGGCCAGAACTTTCAGTTTAGGGGTTTTTTCTGCACAACTGTATATTTTAGCACGTTTGTTTAAATAAATTTTGTTTTATTTTGTTTTATGGCGTCAGTGGGTTATAAAAAAATTCTGTTCTATTATTTTATATTAAACATTTACCTTATCATTTTTTCGAGTAATTAAGAAAATCTGACATCATTTACTCACAATTTACTTTTCGTAGTTAGATTAAAGTTTTAATTCGCAAGGGTAACTCTGGGATTAACAGTTTTTTTTAATTTTATTTAAAATATTTTCCTTTGAGCCTAGCTAAATATTTTTTTCTTTTTCTTTTAAAATCATTTTAGCATTTTTTCTAATACTTGTTGGGTTTTCTATTTTTGATAGAGGCAAAAACACAGCTGGCGTTTTTTTTTCGGGATTTTATAAAATTGGGGTAGCAGACACATATATTTATTTATTTCAATTAATACATAGCAGTACGTATACTTGTCGGTATTTTTACAGAAAATAAAAGTTCTCTAATGATTTGTGATTTGCAATGGTGGGGCCATGGCCCCGTGGCTCTTTAAGAGGTGCCGGCCCTGCTGATTTTACTATTTTTCTCAAGTATTGCTATTGAAAAAAGGAGCAAAATTTCCACTTGTCTCACAGAAAAAAGATACAAGAATTAATTTCTATCAAATCAAACCTATAGCATCGTTAGTATGTGTATTTCGTTTATTATTAGTTATTTTTCCCCCGTTTTCGAATTTAAACTAATACTGAAAAACCGCGCATAAGATATCCTGTTTATAGGGTTTTTAATTTGATTCAGTAGTATCGATTTGATTCATACGGACAAAAATCGATGACGTGGGTTAAAATATAAAATAAACAAAGTATATATTTAAAAACAAAATGTGATAATAAAATTTACCTATCGTCATTGGGATCTGCGAAATATTTCTGCCCATTCGGGCCGTCCAAATACCTCTCACCGTTCGCTGAAGTCTTATATCTATCTTTTGGAAGAATATACTTCTCTCCATTCGGTCCAATCAGCACTCCTTTGTCTTGAGGATCTGCCACATACTTTTCTCCTTTGGGTCCTATTAAAATCTTGTCACCGTTTGAGTCAATGGCTAAACGACCATCTTCCGGATCAACAGGGTATCGGTGTCCGGTTGGTGAGATTAAATACCGCCTTCCATCCGGTCCAGTTAAATATCTGTCATTGTCTGGCTCCCCGTAGTATATTTCATTCGCAGGGCCAACTTGATATCTTTCGCCGTTTGGTCCTACGAGACATTTTTCTTTAGGGACAAAACATCTGTCACCGTTTGGCGCCGTCACGAATCTGCAAGAAAAAATTTATAATATCTTCGACAATTTGATCCGAGCTAACATGCTTTTATTAGTGATGAGCG
>RXPK01000124.1:855377-1161221 GCA_004143645.1 Protaetia brevitarsis
GTCTATCTGTGTTTTTTTTTATATTAGTATCTTCCAGCTTTTTAGTTTTCCGAACAAGTTCAACAACAGTGCTAATTAAATCAGAGAGTATTGTAGTTTTAATTAAAGAAAAAGAACAAATTGAAAGGAAAAGACACAAATAAAATCTTCGGCATTATTTCAAGTAGAAAATTGAAACTCGCCATCAGCGAAGTGAGAACTTGATAATGAAACAATTTACGAACTGGATAAGTTCGCGTAATTCATTTAAGGGGTATTTCAGCGTAGCAAAACTTTGCTTCTATGCTTTCCCTATGTAGTTTGGACAGCGAATAACAAGTTGGCGTCCGCAGTAAACAGAATCATAATATAATTAAAAGGAGCGCAAGATGTATGTAATTTGCGCAATTCCGCTTACTAGTAATTGTTCGAAGCTAAAATATAATTAGTAAAGTGCACGATGGCATTTATTATAATTAATTTGCCAAACTGCTTCTGCGCTGCTTTCCTACTGTGCTTGAGTAACCTGTTTGCAGAACAACCGCAATCTGTTTATATGAAATTGCAACGGATCTACTCATGTAACTGAACACAGGGATTCTGGGAAATGTTAATGTTTTTTTTTTTAATTTACAGCACGTTTTGTTTTGCAACAACAAGACAAAAATATTTACTTTGTGGTAAGGTATAATAGAAAAAAACAATGAAAATCTCTTATTCTTCTGTCTTTCTTGTTTCTTTCCTTAAAGATCAGGTCGATAGAATGAATGATTTTAGAAAATACACACTCCAGCAGAAATGTTATATTTCACCTGCGATTTTGAATCAATTGGAAAACTTGCTCGTTAGCTAGGAGTTCATCTAAGAACAATTAAAAATTATAAGGCAAGTTTAAATTTTGCACACTTACATAATTTATCACTTTGAACAATTTTCTTAATAACAGTTTGTCGTATATCCTACAAAATTTCCAAAGTATCCTTGATCATGTTAATATTTTGCATACTTGTATGATTAATTAATCCGAACATCTAGCATCTTGTAGCCCACTCCTAATCAAAGGATATCCATAAGCCTCGGAAAATATACAAAGGTCTTCCAGGCAGAGGTATTCGCCCTTGCAGCCTGTGCAGAAATGTTTGCAAAAGGGGGCTACATGAGGAGGAAAATTAATATAATGACCAGGGTAGTGCCAGGCTGTCTCGAACCCCGTAACTAGGTCAAAACTAGTTAGGGACTGCAAACCATCCCTTAATGCACTGGCACGAGACTATTTTGGGGTGCCGGGACATGAGGATATAAAGGGCAATGTAATAGCCGACGAACTAGCCAAGGAGGGCTCTAACAGACTCTTCATGGGTCCAGAGCCCGTATGTGGGATTACTAAGGATTCCGCAAGAAGGGAGATCTGGACCTGGTTAGATAAAGCAAGTACAAAGAAATTGAGGTCGACTGAAGGTCAACTCTATACCAAAGCGCTGATAGGGGATGGGGATGTTAGTTTCTCTGGTAACCTACGCAGGCACAGTAAGAAAGAACTTAAAACCATTACTGGGTTGGTAACTGATTACTGTCCCCTGAAAAAGCATCTATACAACACAGGCCGGGTAAGTGAACCGTGGTGTAGAGGATGCGAACTACTAGAGGGAAACGAGTTTATATGCAATCTGCACATGTGAGGAACTGAAGGTACTCAGACAGAAATATTTCGGGAGAGATCTATTGGACCCCGTGAAAGTTCTCAAGTTTCCACTGGGCAAGATGCTGGGCTTTATAGAGAACACCAAGCTGCTCGAGTGGAAATAAGAGAATTAATACAGATGGTACAATGAGCACCTAGCTCAAGTGCCCGGACATTAAGTGCCCACCCTAATTTTAATGAATGAATGAATTAAAGGGGTATCAATATTAGTAAGAAAAACTACCTTTTTGTAAAATTCCAACGCATGCTTGATTTTTCAAAATTAAAAATATGACACATATTACTAAACCACAGGTGATGAAATTTCAACTCAAAAATTTTTAAACTTTTTTACCTATTCATGCGTGAATCCGGGGACACTCGGAGAGAATGGTGCAGGAACTTCCTAATCGTTCAGTTTGCTGATAGGTGCCAGGGAATCCCATTTGTTGGCACCCCCTTACTGCAAGAGGTTGCTAATTAATATGAATTTATATTTTTTTGAATAAGAATAATATAAATTGTATTTTTTTTTTTAGTTTTTGGCGTTTTGTTTAAAAATAGAAAAATGTATGCTTTAATCACTATATTTAAAGAAATAATTGAAAGCAAATATCACAATTTGATATACGAGGGCGATCTGAAATGTTTCCGGAATCGACAAGAAAAACACAGTATTGGTGTGGTTTTTTACTTTAATTTTTCGATGTAGTCTCCTTGAAGATCAATACACTTTTTCAAACGGTGCTCCAGTCTCTTCAAGCCGTCGGAAAAGTAGTATGTTTCGAGGTCTGCAAAATAGCCATCTGTAGTGGCGATGACTCCCTCATTTGAGGCAAATCTCTTTCCTGCCAGCGATTTTTTCAGGTTTGGGAATAGGAAAAAGCCGTTGGGGCTAAGTCCGGTGAATATAGGGGATGAAAGACTAATTCGTAGCGCAACTCATTCAATTTGGACACGACGATGCGGGATAAATGAGCACTTTGTTTTTTTTTAATATAATTATAAATTATAATTTATAAATCTAAAATGGTTTTGTCTATTTTATTTGCACAATAGAGTTGTCGGTCATATTAATCACGTTAACGTTAAGCTTAAATATAGATCTTCGCTTGTTTCAGGCAACTCATAAGTTCATCACATATATATTTGTTATTGGAATGTAAAATTAACCGGTAATGGAATGGATTCTGCTATGAGACAGGCATATAGTTGATCGATATTATCTTTCAACCAACAACATTCAAAGAAAATGTGATTTAGGTTACCCTCAACTGCTCCACATGAACACTCAGATGACTCAACTATGTTGGGAAGGGTACCTTTCGTGACCAAACTTTAGTCTCGCGATCGTCGTACGATAATGACGCGGTAGACTGCAACTTATATACCATGAGCTGGTGTTCGTCACGGGATGTATGTATGCATATTGAGTCAGGTGTGCAGAATAGGCACTCCTCCAATATTTGTCCTACTCCTGCGTTATCACTGACTGTTTGGCAACCTTGTGTAATTCTAATTCAGCCAGTATAGGCCCATAGACGCTACCATCTACGCAACCCTGCTTAGCCAATGTATCAACACGTTCTTGAGGATGAATACCACAGTGACCCTTAATCCAATAAAATTCAATAAGCTTAGATCTTATGCTTAATTCATTAAGTGTGCGTATGATATCTACAATAATAGGATGTATACTTAAAGGGTGTTTCCGATGTTCTAAGCACTGTAGTACACTGGCCGAATCGAACATAATGACTACATGTTTGGCATTCGGCAGTGAATTGGTAGCAAACCTCAAGCCTTCCAGAATTGCTACTGCCTCTGTGGTGAAAACGGCAGGCGTCGAATCAAGCTCAAACTTCCTCTCCACCTGTACTCCATTACTGTTAATATAGTGTAAAAGGCACAACCACATCCCTCTGAGTTTTTTGCTCCATCTGTATAAATAATTAACGCCTCCTTCAATTTTGACTTAAGGGTTTGGGACTTGAGGTAAACAATTGTAGGTGGTGGTTTGGTTGGCCAATGTAATTGGGAAAAACTATATTGAAAGCACAGTGGTACAAATAAAATGAAATGTCTGGTGTTGTGTAGGAACATATACGTGAATCAAGTCTAGCCATCCATCGGAAAGCTGATGCCAAAATTGGCGATTCCTTTCTGGCCCAGTATTTGTTTGTTAGGTCTTCTAACGATAAAGCATTTATTTTCTTTAAAGTTGGCAATATTCCTTTCACTCGTAACTTAGCAATCTATTTTGTGGCCAAATACCTTCTTCGCAGAAATAACGGTGGTCCTCCAAACGAGGTCGTTTCTCTTTCAATACTGCATCGAATCGGGTCAATAAATCGCTGTAGTATTGCCCCGTGATCGGCCTTCTTTTCTGCAGATAGTCGCTGAGGATCACACTTGGAACAAAAAATTGGCCGCCCAATGAACCTTTCCGGCTGATGGAACGGTCTTTGCTTTCTTCGGAGCTGATTCGCCCGGAAAAGTGCACTGTTTCGACTGTTCCTTGGTCTCCGGTATGTAGTGGTGGATCCAAGTCTCATCCACGGGTACGAAACGCATGGAGAAATACCTTGGATTGCGTTGAATCCTGGCCAGACACTCCTCCGAAACGATTACCCCATATGATTGGATTAATGAATGACAAAAGTGAAAACTGTAATTTTTGTCATGCCAACATTTTCATTTTTCTCTGGGCTCTTTGACCTCTAAAGTTTGCCGTCTCCTGACCTATCATATTGAGCCAGGCATTTCTTGATTTTGACCTAATACTACATCAAGTTACGCATATTAAAAGATTTCCATAGGATATCGAAATGTCACCAGTTTCTATAATAACCGCAAGATTCTGTATCCGCACCATTTCGCAAATCTAATACGCTGCCTTTTAAAAAAAGGGCCGCGTAATCTCCGATATTGAAAATGTTTCCGAAACGCGAAACGTCGGCCGAGTACCGGCCTGGATAACATCCTCAACCCGAATAGGAGCGAAAGAACGAAAGAGGCGATGGATTGCTTAGCTGTTCGAGCGCGAAATCTCGGTCGCAGGGCCCGGGATTCTAACGCCACCGACGAAATAGGAAACCGTCTATCGAGCGGTGCCGGGCTCTTCGGACCGAAAGAAATAATTTATACTCGACGGTGGATATTCTTATTTCGAGGTGTTCCGAACAGGAAGAAAGTGAGTTTCATCCCTTACGCGTATGTACGTGTTAGTGTATTGCGTGTGCATTTGTATGTGTGTGTCTATACGTGCCTGCAGCTGAGAGCGAATCGATAAGATGAATTTCGAGAGGATTTCTCGAGGGTCGGAGTCGACAGAATGGTTAGGCGTTAGCGTGACGTTGGCAAGACACACTTTTCTCGAGCAGCGCACCCTCCGATTGTTCAGTTTAATTGTTACGCAGTCGGATTTGCATAGGAAGCGCTTAAGGCGACGAAGTTGTCACGCAGTTATTTATATGTTAATTTGAAGCCTGTACGTCCCAGATTCTAAAGTATGCTTTTCACCTTCCATAAAGCCATCTTGTGCAATTCTACACTTGATAATTTTTTCTTAAGTAGAACTGTCCTGATTTTACTAATATACAGAACAAAAGTGTATATACACTTTATTTATGAAAAGCTAACCAATTATAAACTATACCAAACCCCGTACTCCACCTAAAGGGACTACTCGATGCTACCTATTCTATCCCAGTCTTCCTGAATCTGATTGGGTCAGGTTCCTTGTAGTGACTGCGGACAATGCATTCATTAATGGGGAACACTGTAATGTAATGTATGTAAATAGAAGGGCGATGTTACACTGCTAAAAGATCTGTTGTGTTCTCTATTCTTGCTGCTTTACAGCTGGCCTTCCAATCCTATTCCAGAGGCCCCAATCTAGGTAAGTCTCCCTCTTCAATTTCACATGCTCCCAGGTGCAACGCCCTCGAGTTGCACAGTGCTACGTAGTTTGAGAAGAGTAACACCCACATCCTGTTCCCCACAAAATCTACATTTAGATTCCTTTTCCAATCCAAGCATACTCAGGCGTCCTTTCAGTCTACAATAGCCTGATAATACTCTTGTTAATATGCGAACGTTGTTCTTACTGAGGTTGATGCATTCTGTAAACCTCTTCTGGTTATAAGTTCCCAGAAGAATTGTACTTTGCCTCATTCCCTGGAGATTTTCCCAGTAACTGGATTTTCTCTGCTCCATTTCTGTTTTCAGTTTCTTCAGTATTGTACTGCTACTTAACCCGCAATAGGGTTCAGGCCCTACAAAAGGCATTCCAGACCCTTTTTTTGCGAGATTATCCGTTATTTCGTTTCCTTCTACTCTTGTGTGACCCGGAACCCACAGGAGGGTTACTTTATTTCTTTTGCCTAGCTCATTTAATTTTCCTAGGCATTCCCAAACCATCTTGGAACTGATTTCATATGAGCTCAGCGCCTTTATGGCTGCTTGGCTATCATGATGATAATCTCCTGCGTTCGATAATCTATCCATATTGAACTGAACACATCTTTCAATAGTGTGTATTTCCGCCTGAAATATACTTGGATATTTTCCCAAGCTTTCGAAATATGTGGTTCTAGGCCCCTATATTCCTATTCCAGTTCCCTCTGCGGCTTTGGAGCCGTCAGTATACCATTTGAGATGGCATTTCTATTCAAGTGCAAGATGGTGTTATGATGCCACTCGCTCCTGTTGCTGAGCTTTATGATGAATTCCTTCACAAAGCTGAATTTTTTTAACAAATCATGCCGGGGCATATTCCAGGTTTGATCACCGTCAGGAGATTGAGGCCTATGCCTGATAATTCCTTCCTTTACCATTCTGAGTAGGGGAACACTGTAATACCTTGAGTAAAAAATTATCCACCTTCCATTATATGTCAAGTAAATTGAAAAATATTATTGCTCTGGAGGGGTTAAAGTCATTACGTTAAGCAAACATTGAATTATGGTTGCGATGCAAAATCATTTTTTGGACTGCTTCAATTAGTTTTCATTGCATATTTCAATTACAAGAGCGTGCAATAAGATCTATGCACAATGCTCGTTACAGATCGGTTTCTTTATCCAAAAAGTTGTGTAAAAAGACTAGCATGTCTGTGTGGCACGGGTGCGATGAGATCGACCTACACCACTGCAGCGGGACGTAGTTCTAAACCTACCATCGCTACACTTTTACATACAAAGAACTGTCAGTTCTACGGTACATAGACTTATGTATTCTCAAGCACCGATAAGTAAGTCGCTTCAGCAAAGATACAACGGTGTTCCAGGCTGAGGTTGCTGTCATTCACCATTGTGTCAGAGAAATAAAAATATGGACCGAGTTAGGTAAAGTTAGATTGGTATCTTCTCTGACAGTCAGTCCACACTTAAAGCGATTGGTTTTGCAAGTGTGGACTCCAAGTTGATTTGGGACTGCATAAGCGCTCTAAATGAGGAGGTGGGCACCAAAAAACATTGGCGTGCGTTCCTAGCCATTCTAGTGTGAGGGGAAATGAGGTGACGGACGATCTGACTAAGTGAGGTTCGTCAAGGTCATTCGTTGGCACTGGCCCTTTTTTGGAATTACCAAATCACAAAATAAAAAACGAATGGGATAGGAACAGGCAAAAGAGTTTCTAAAGGAGGAGGAAAACTGTCAAAATGGTACTAGGTCTGCTGACTAGTCACTGTGGAGCATAGGTTCCCATCGAGGAAGGTACTGCCCCTAGTGGGCGCTGGAGCTTTTCATGGGCGCGGTAGCGGCTCCAAAGTCAAGGGGGTGGTCGCAGAGTACCAACAAACAAAGGCATACAAGTTGTTGCATGCTCGAAATCAAATCTTTAAAACGCAGGGGTAGCTCTTCTAATGTCTTATTGTTTTTGTGTGCTTCGCCAGTGATCCATACTCGCAGGTGACTGAGTAAAGAAGTCATTATAGCCATTAGTTTTATAACTTCCTATAAATCGGTTGAAAAGTTAATGTATTGAAATTGTCAATTCCCGTATAAAACTAAGAAGAATTGTCGGCAGTACAATACTGAGTATTTGAAATATGGATTTACGCAATCTCCAACAAACCAATTATTACCTATGTGTTTAATTTGCCAAAAAGTATTTTCAAATGAAGCCATGAAGCCTCCTTCTAGGTTCCAAGAGCTTTGAATAAAATACATGCTGATAAAAGGACAAAGATTTATCCTATTTCCAAGGACTTGAAAAGAAATGTTTCAAACAGCCAACTATATCTAGCCAAAGAGGTAATGGAAACTGTTCTTCATCATAAGACGCCATCAGATATCATCAAAAAATTCCTTTGAATAATAATATAGTGAAAAGAAGAATCGATGAAATGGCTAAAGACGTTGAACTATCATTATGTGATTACTTAAAGACTTCCAAATTTTCCATTCAACTCGATGAATCAACTTTACCAAATAACGAAGCAGTACTCTTGGCTTACGTCCGATTTATAAAAGAAGAAAAAAATTGTCAAGAGTTATAATTTGCGGACGGAATACAAAGAGAGAATCCATATTTAATACCATGCACGTTTTTTGCTTTTCAAGAGAAAGAAATTCCTATTCGAAATGTTTTGTCAGTTGCTACAGATGGTGCTCCAGCAATGACGGGGCATCATAAGGGTTTCATTGCCCATTTAAAACAAGCAGTACCAAATGTACTCGCTGTACATTGTGTTATTCATCGTCAGCAAAAACTGTTAATGAATGCCTGCATACGTCGCTCCATTACGTTATTAGAGCAGTCAACAAGATCAGAAGTAATTCATTATTATAACACAAATTATATGGGCAACTTTATAGTGAAAATGATGAAGACTATAATCGCTTGCTGCTGCACACAGAAGTACGATGGCTCTCGAAAGATGTTTGTATGAATGCGCGGAAAGTTGATTGCGTCCAAAAATGACATTGCTTATTTGGCAGACCTTTTTAAAATATTTAATGACTTTAATTTACAATTGCAAGGTGATGAGTTGAATTTAAACGTCATAGCTACTTTTGTGGGAAAATTTCTTCTATTCAAACGAAATCTAGGAAGAGGTGAATACAGCCACTTTCCGACATTATCAGCATTATCGGTAAAAGAGGAAGATTTACACACTTACTGCCAACACCTGGATATTTTAAATATGAATATACCAAGTTAGGTTTCAGACCCTTTCGCAAATGCAGATACAGCAGAATCATAAAATTTAGAAGAAGAACTCGTAGAGCTCACAACTAATGAAGAATTGAAAGTAAAATTCAGAAATCCATACCAAGAGTTCTGGCTCCAAAAATCAATATCAGCTCTCCACCCTGGATTGTGGGAAATAGTACAAAAATTTTTAATTGCGTTTCCTTCATCATGTGTGGCTGAGCGTCGGTTTAGTGCAGCAGCTAATTTACTGTCTAAGGAAAGGAATAGATTGCTGATCACTGAGCGTGGTATTTGCAACTGATGTTAACTAAATTGAAGCCCGACATTATTATGTAAATTGTTAAAACTCCACCAGCCTCAATCATCTCATTGATATTTATGTTTCTTATAAAATTTTGTTTTTTTATTATATTTTTTGTTACTAATTTTGATTAATCGTCTTGTCTTTGCTTTTGTGCAGTGCCTCAGTGCGGGAGCTCCAGCTTTGTGTATTGTCTTGTATTTGTTGGTTAAGTTATAATTTTGTTAATAACACTTTGTATGGTCTTTGTCTGAATTAAATGTTTTTATTATAACATGTTTTTGTATTTTTAAATAATTAATAATCACGACCCTCAGCCACGACCACGAGTAGCACGATTACAGAGAGAGAGAGAGAGAGACAATTAATTTTTAATTTGTGATTATTAATAGATAATAGATAGTATATAAAATTGGTATAATTAACAATTATGTAAAGAGGGGCGTTGGATTTTTTTTTTCTTGTAAAGGGGCGGTAGTCCATAAAAGGTTGGGAACCTATGCTGTAGAGTAATTAGGCATATATATATAATCATATTACCCTTATACCATTAAGGTGTCGGATCTACATTTATTTTTCAAATACAAATTGTTTCCATTTCTTCCTATCTTTTGCTAAGATCGTTGCTTCTTGCCATGTTTTTCCCCTAGCTCGTAGTATTCTTCCAATTGCGTCATTCCAGGTCTGCTTAGGTCTTCCTCTTTTTCTTTTGACTTGTATTCTTGCTTCGTACACTTTCTTCACTTGTCTGTTATTGTCCATTCGTTGTATATGTCCCCACCAACTTAGTTGTCTATCTTCAATAAATTCCAGAACTGATTGTATCCCTAATTCTGCCCGTATTTGTATGTTTCTAATTCTATCTTTTCGTGTTACGCTACCACTCGTCTCAAATATTTCATTTCGGCAGCTTGTATTTTACTTTTTTGTTTGTTTGTAAGGGTCCAAGACTCACATCCATAAGTTAGAACTGACCGATATATTGTGTTAAAATCTTTATTTTTGTTTGCCTAGAAATTTCTTTTTTATTAATAAATTTTTGGTCATTGCGTAATATACTTGATTGTTTTGTCAATTCTCTCATTTATTTCTGCTTCTTGTTTTCCTGCTTCTTCCAATGTTACTCCCAGATATTTAAATTCCTTAACTTGCTCTATTTTAGTATTATTTATTTCAATTTTAGTTTCAACATGATGGTTTCCGATCACCAATATTTTAGTTTTTTCTGTGTTTATTGTCATGCCCTCCTCTTCCATGTTTTTTTTTCCATATATTCAAATTTTCTTGTAGTTGTTTTTCACTATCGGCCATTATTACTACATCGTCTGCAAAGATTCCATTTGCTATTTCAATCCTCTGTAAATTCTTATGCCCCACAAACACTTTATTGACTTTTTGTTCGCATGTTTTTATGATGGTATCCATATGTACATTGAATAACGTTGGACTTAGTCCACCTCCTTGTCTTAGTCCCATGTCAGTCTTGGCCCCTTCTGATTTCATGTTGTTTTTGATCACATAATTTATGTTAGTGTCGTATAAGTTTTTTATAATTCTTATTAGTTTGTTGTGTACCCCCTTTTCTTTTAATCCTGACCATACTTTTGTTCTCGCAACTGTATCAAATGCTTTCTCTAGATCAATGAAAGCTAAGTAGAGGTTTTTGTTTCGTTGATGTTGTTTTTCTATTAGTTGTTTCAATGTAAAAATGTGATCTTGGGTACTCCTTCCAGCTTCCTGCCGAAAGGAAGAAGGAGTACCACTTCATGTGCTGTGCCAATGTGATGGCTTGGTAAGGACAAGGTTTTCACTAATGGGCGTAGAAAACCCTATAGGTAGCAGCTACTCAAAGGAGCCGGTCTCGATGATGACAGACCTAGTTAAGAGGGCAAAATTAGAAAGCGTCTTCTAGGAAAAAGGGAATCGCATTGGATCCGAAAAGGCCACGGTGGACAAGTACATACGTGAGCTATCCCAACCTTTATCTACCTTGATAATGGGGTATAGAAAATTGCAGTATTACGTATGCCTGACAAAAAAAAATGAGTAAACATTTTTTATTCTTGAAAATAACGCAAAAAGGAAAATACCAAGGAAGGAGTGGTCAGTTTTCGAATGGACACTCCATGCCGTCATTAGGTGCTCTGCCCACTCAAATCTAATCCGTCTCTGTACATAATAAATAACAATGGCTATGCAAAGAAGGAAAAATCCAAGCAACTTAATCAGATATAGGTAGTTTTGATGATACTCATCAATGTTTGTGCCCTTCTAACGGCAATCCCTACAAAAACAAAAAATGTTTTCCCTACTAATTAACTTGGCTAACTGTATCAGCGCCAATAATCTCCAGTCGACATCGGAGACTACCGCGAAAGTTCCACCTCAAAACCTGGTAACTCGGTAGGCGTTCGCTCGTATCGACTTCATAATTGAATTAATCACGCTGTTTGTCTTCGGCGCTGAAATTCTTCGGCGGCAATTTCCAGTCTCGCGCAGTTTAGCGCAGGTTTCAGCCACGTGACGGCGACGCAGAGGCAGAGGGCGTCGTCGCCGTGTTGGCGGTTATATTTTTAAAGTTTTCCGCTCCGAGGGTTTCAGAACAATTACGTCAAATTTTAATTGCGGTTACCTGGTGATGAATTTTCGCCGAGAATTTTGGACGAGGAAAATTACCGCGGGAGTTCTTTTAATGAATAGAAGGGCTGTTCTTTATTTATTTTCTACTTCAAGTGCGTTATAAAAAATTAAACAGGAAGCTTTTCCGTGGTGTGGTCCTGTTAAAAACGTAAACTTGCAAAATTTCTAAATTTGGTTTAAAGTCCTTCAACTTCTATGTTCATTAATCACCATTTGAAATAGGCTAGAGGAATGACGCTCTATTTCAATTACGGCTATGCTTATGAAAATAAATCTCTCTTGCCCGAAGTTTGAATTAATTTCTTGCTCTAGAATCTTCATCTTTCAACATCACTTTAACCAAGGATATATTATATAAATTAATATGCAAATTGGATATGAATATAATAAATATACCCTATTGTAATGTGTTTATAAGTGTTACCACTTGTCTAAATATCTACAAATTAGGACCCGCATATAACTTATATTATTGAAAAATTTAATGTAATTACACAGAGTGCGCCACCATTTCATTCATTCATTCATTCATTCAAGTTAGGGTGGGCACTTGATGTCCGGGCACTTGAGCTTGGTGCTCATTGTACCATCCCTATTAATTCTCTTATTTCCACTCGAGCAGCTTGGTGTTCTATATAAAGCCCAGTATCTTGCCCAGTGGAAACTTGAAGACCTTCGAGGGCTCCAATAGATCTCTCCCGAAATATTTCTGCCTGAGTACCTTCAGTTCCTCACATGTGCAGATTACATGTAAACTCGTTTCCTCCTGTAGTTCGCATCTTCTACACCACGGTTCGCTTACCCGGCCTGTATTGTATAGATGCTTTTTCAGGGGACAGTGCCCAGTTACCAACCCAGTAATGGTATTAACTTCTTTCTTACTGCGCTTGAGTAGGTTATCAGAGAAACTAACATCCCCATCCCCTATCAGCGCTTTGGTATAGAGTTGACCTTTAGTCGACCTCCATTTCTTTGTACTTTCTTATCTAACCAGGTCCAGATCTCCTTTTGTGGAATCCTTAGTAATCCCACATACGGGCTCTGGACCCATGAAGTGTCTCTTAGAGCCCTCCTTGGCTAATTCATCGGCTATTACGTTGCCCTTTATATCCTCATGTCCCGGCATCCAAATCAGAGACACCGTGTTGTCTCGTGCCAGTGCATTGAGGATTGTTGCAGTCCTAACTAGTTTTGACCTAGTTACATGGTTTGAGACTGCCTAATGACAGCCTGGCTGTCAGTCATTATATTAATTTTCCTCCTCATGTAGCTCCTTTTGCAATCATTTCTGCACAGGCTGCAAGGGCGAATACCTCTGCTGGAAGACCGTTGTATGTTTCCCAGGCTTATGAATATCCTTTGATTAGGACTGGGCCCACAAATACCGGCACCTGTCCCCTGGCTGGATTGGATCCATCCGTGTACCAGTTTTCGTTAGCAGTGATCTCACTACGTGCCTGTCTCTGTTCGGTATGGAGATTTTCACTTTTTCAGTGAAGATAATTTCGGGTGCCATGCTGTCCGTGGGCATTTGTAGCAATGGCCCGTCAGCAGCGTGCCCGTAGTATAAGTGTGTCCTCCACCTGAATTGGATGCCACAGGTTGTTGGCTTTCAGTCTAAGGATCGCATTCATTGCCTCCGCTCTCACATAGAGTTCTGGCGAGGGGAGGCCACAATGGTCTCCAAAAGGCGGTCCCTGTACTGTTAGTTGCACCAGTGATACCCAGCAATGCCTGTCTCTGGACAGCGGTTAGCAGCTTCGCTGCGGAGGACACTTCTGTCCTCCTCCACCAGACTACTGCCCCGTATGTTATCGCTGGTCTTATCACGGCAGTATATAGCCAATGGATCACCTTCGGCTTTAATCCCTAGGTTTTGCCAGCAACTCTCGTGCAGCGCCAGAATAGTTGTACTGGTCGTTGTTTTAACTAAGTGATTTTTCCAGCTCAGTTTCGCATCAAGGGTAACACCATAAACCATAACCCCATATTCGCGTCTGTTTATATATGAAAAGTGGTAACATATTTTCAAATTGTTTTTGCTAAGGGTTATACGCGTTCAGAAGAACCATATTTAAAAATTAATTTGAAGTATACAGGGTGACTCAAAGAAAAGTTACACACCAAAGTTGTGAAAAATTAAATGGAACACCCTGTATATTATGGCATATTTTGATAGTACAGACTAAATAAAGGCAAGCTGGTATTAGGCTTCTTATACCTAACTCAACTCGTTTACGAGATAATTTACTTATCGTTCAAAATGTAGACCAAAATTTAAGAGGCATGCTTGTCATGCATGTTTAAGCTAGATATTTTAAACTGTATTTTTTTTAACTATAGCACTATACTTGATAATAAAATAAAAGTAGTGCAAAAAGATATGCAGTGGTGTTTTTAACATATCAGTTTATCCGTTTTAATAAAGTATATTTCTGAAGTTTACTTAGTTATGACTTTTGTTGTTGAGGAGTTAGGCTGACGAATATCGTTTATCTATATTGAATAATAACAGCAGTTTTGTCTAAGCTTACTTCAAAAAAAAATAATAATGGCTAGGAATTAATATTAGAAATAGAAAATTCTAAATTATTAAGAAAGTATAAGAGATAGATATAGGAAGCATTAATGCAATCTTAAAGACCGTTAAAGTTAGAAGCTGAACATGGTAATAAATACAGGGTGTTCCATTCAAAATAAGAAAGTTACTTGCCTTTAAAGACAGCGAAAATTAAAAGTAAGTTTTTGTTCACCCTGTATAATTTTTTTTGCATTACCTTTATTTTATTATCAAGTCTCTAGCTTTAGTTAAAAAAAAACACATTTTAAAATATCTAGCTTAAATATGCATGACAAGCATGCCTCTTAAATTTTAGTCTACACTTTGAAGAATAGTTAATTATCTCGTAAACGAAGTGAGTTAGGTATAAAAAATCTAACACTAACTTGCCTTTATTTAGTCTGTACTATCAAAATATACGGGGTGTTCCATTTAATTTTTCACAACTTTGGTGTGTAACTTTTCTTTGAGTCATCCTGTATAATTAAAAATAATTTTGAAATGCGGTCCTTCTGAACCTGTATACCCTTTAACAAAAAAAAATTGAAAATATGATACCACTTTTCGTATATAAACCGACGCGAATGTTGTGGCCCACCTGTATATCAACATTTTTATGAGACTTAATATATGCTTTCTTTAAAGTGGTAAAACTTGACATATAATCGCACAATGCACGCAGTCAACCAACTAGTCACCTCTGATTTTGATAAAATATTTGCAAGCATGTAGAGCAGTGAAAAATAATCGACCCGTATTTTTTTTACCTGCTGATATTCACTCATAGAAGGAGTCACAGACCCTTAAAGTTACACCCCTAAAACACATTTTTAACGATATCTTTGGATCTAGAAGAGATATCGAACTGAATTAAAAACAATTCGTAGATTTTGGTTTAATAAGGAGATCAGTGGTGCATGGTGGGAGCTGAAGGAGGTTAAAATAAGAACAAAATTTAATCCCCTACCACGTAAGTGAGAGGTTCATATATTTCTGTTCTAATCCATAAACTACATACATGCATACATACATACATAATACATGTTTAAACTCATTTTAAACAATAAGGTCAAAACTATTTGATACAATGCGTATTCCTAAAACAAAAATTTATCCGTCAAAATTCGTCCAATTTAACGAGGTTTCACTATAGTTTGATATCATGATTCAAAGATGATAGATGAATTTTTCTCTATTCAATTTTCAATTAATTCATTTAAAAAAATAATAATTTGATTTTCTCGTTTTTGCCATAAAAACTAAAAATTTCAAAATTTTGATGTCAAAATTAAAATTATCATTACAAACCCGAAGTGGTTCCATCACAATATCAATAGGACTCGACATTAAAGTGAATGATAAAATTTTACCTTATATTTTACGATATCTTCTTGAAATAAAGGAAAAGACATATTCTCACACTCCGGAAGGAACTTATTAATTAATTCACACATACCTAAAACAAAGAAAGTTACAATTAGTAAACAGAATCAAAAGCGTTTAAAGAAGACCACAACACAAACTTATTCAAGACGTATTCCGTTCGTTATGCACGAATTCGCAAACCTTTCCCTCATCCCTCTTACAATATGGTGGCCACAATTATACGCAGAGTTCCCTCCACCGCAATGCCGATACTGTATATTATTCAAGACAGACAACTGCGAGCTTAATACGTTCCTCTCGTGGAAGGTGTAGCTGGTTTCGTTAATAATTACTCGATCCTACCAGAAGCATACCTGTTCCGCTAGTATTACGTACGAATGTGGAACGTGGAATGAATAAATAAAAACAAATACATAATTTGGAACAGAGGGAGAGAGTTTTTGCCGGGAAAATGAGCTCGCATTGTTTCCGTTTATGATTGATGGTGGGTGGGTATTCGGCTCCATTTGATTGTTCCTGTTGCACGAAAAAGGATTTTTTTTAATATTGATTTACATTACGCCTGAATGCTGGCAAAATTTAAAAGCAATGAATAACACTCGCCCAGCAAAAACAAATTAATTGCTAGTTCATTGCAAACTTCTTCTAGATCCCTCACCACAAACTGCACTAAACTGGACCTACGTTTCGATAGCAAAGCTATCATCATCAGCAGAAACACTGAACTGAATAACTACACTAAAACTACCCTAATTTATACCTAAAAAAGGTCATAGTACAATGATCACGGTCATGGTTGACTGCCGTCATGCTTAACTAGTTAGTAATCCTAACTCCATCTGATCTACTACTTCTACTTAATAAACTATAAGGACAAGAATTTAAGCGTCCTAAGTCTAAATTCATTAAAATATGTTTGTTTTTATATATTTCCATACCCTTGTAACAATTTAATTGCCCATAGTTGTTTACGTTTTTAACTAACTTTACATTGTCAACTCTATGGTTTTCTTCAAGCATATGTAGGGCTACACTAGATTTGTCAAACCTTCTAAATTTAAGATGAGCCAAATGCTTCTTGCAACGCGTTTTAATTGATTTTGTAGTTTGCCCAATATATACATGATCACAATCTTTACAAGATATTTTATAAATACGTGATTTGTCCAAATTATCTACTTGATCTTTAGGGTTACCGAAAATATTTTTAAGACTATTATTTGAAGTAGTTGCTATGTCAAGGTTGAATTTCGAGAATTTTTTTATAGACCTTTCGTGTAACTTGGATGAAATGGTAATTTAACATATTTCTTATTTTTCCTGTCACTAATTTCTAAAGTACTCACATTTCTAATTCTTATTTTGTTTTTATGTCTTCTAGTGGTATGGATTCTCAGAAGACGTTGTTTCTGAGAATCCGTTAAATGCAGCGATTGCAATAATTTCTTAAGTTCTTTATTATACCGTTCTGTAGATAGAGGAAAATTAAGTAAGCGGTGCACCAAAAAGTTAAGAGCTGCTAGTTTATATTTCTATGAATGATTTGACTCTTCTAAAATTAATCTATTATTAGCAGTGGGCTTTCTATATATGTCTATTTCTAATTTATTATTAATATATCGAGAAAAGCAATCCTATTGTTTGTTTTCTCTTCATGAGTAAACTTAATGGAATGAAATTTTGAATTTAGCTGTTCAAAAAAAATCCCTGATTGAGCACTTACTAGTATCAAAAACACAAAAAATGGCATCAACGTATCTAACTCAAACCCGTGGAAAATATGTCAAAGTATTCTGAAGATCGGTTGATGATGATTACATTACTGGAATCAAATGAAAAATTGGACATTTCTAAGGGTAGAGGTAATTTTGTGTTTATATAATTATTTTGCGAAACACAAGTTATGCCATGAAGTTCTGCTATTCCGCACCAGCCTCATTACTACTTGTACCGTATGTCGTAAATAAGGGCGATAATAAACTTGCTGCCCTGTAGTTAACCTGATCTGGTATGGGGACCACAGGAGCCGCAGTCAGCTTTACGTTGTCACTAATTTCCACAGACCCCGACTAAAGAGCTGAAACCGTGTGTTGTTTGTTTAGTACCTCGAACTTTACCGTTGTACGCCTATCGTTTTGATAAATACCGCGTGTCCAGGCTATAAATCCGGCGAGTAGCTTCTCTACTTATACAGGGTTAGACAAATCTGTGGGGACACCTGATTTCTGGCTAAAATATTGAAGAATTTGACTAATTTTGAAGAATTTGACAACGCAATCACGTGCAACAGTGACCACATTTATTACTTTTATATAAACGTGATTTTAAACTAGAATATTCAAGCAACAAAGTGGTTTCTAACTCGAATGAAAATATTAGGTAAGATATATGTTCATTATTAGCTGCAATACAGTTACATGGAAGTTGATTTGTTTTATACCATCAGATATGTGTTTAATTATTTCATATATCTTGATGTTTTATATTTACTATTTGTATAATATGATATGATATAAACGATATATACATCTAAAAGTAAAAGTAGTGTTATTGTGTTATGTAATGTGACACAGATTGGAAGATAATTACATTAGAAAAAAGTGGAATAAAATGATAACACTATTAAATAGTAGGAAATCCATCTATCTGCAACAAAATAAAAAAAGGTAACATATTCGACACATACTTATTAATATTATAATTCATCCGGGTCCAAGGATAATATGTAGGGCAAATATGTATTTAGTAAATATATACAAAGTAGGTCAGCAGATCATTATAATAAGACGATTTTTACTTAGAATTTTACTCTTGTGTTAATTTTTGTTATTAAATATCGCTGCCTGAATATAAGAACTAGGTAGCTCAATCGAAGGGCCACTTTGAGTAACCTACATTTTGACCATATTGAAAATGGCTAGAATATAATGTGAAATCTAGGAGGGATCTTGCAGTGCATACCATGTGGCGTCTACCAACTTCATTAAAAGTGTCAATATCGAAAAAACTATGTGGAAATATGTATTTGTAAAACTTCAATTGATTGAAATCGCTTTTATCTCATGAAACTGAGTTATCTAGTTCTTACATTCAGGCGGCGATGTCTTCTAAATAAGATGTTATTGTATATGTTGTCACTTTGCACAAATTTTGGAAATACACATCACGTGATAGAGGCAAAGTATGAAAACTTGAAGAACACAGAAAATGGGTTGTCTCAGCTAACAGAACAACAAAACAAATTGCAAACATTGACAGATATTTTGCATTGCAAAGTTAAAGCTAAAGATTTTGAATTCAAACATTTATATTTTTTGTAATAAAAAAAACAAAATATTTCGAGAGAAAATATATTTTATTTTTTTATGTTTATTTGTCGTATATAACCCTGTCTGCGCAATTTAAAATGCTTGCTTTCGATAGACCTATAAGATATACAGATGCGTCTTCCACAGAACATTATTAATTATTAGTATGCTCACATAATAACATTGTTAATTTTTTTATTCGATTTGAAGTTTTTTCTTTGAAATTCCATAGTTTTGCTAACGATATATCCCCATAGGTGCTTGTAACGTCAATTTCGATCATCATAAGAGTTATGGAAATATGGAATAGATTTATGAAGAAATACAACATAAAAGTTTGCATAAAATAAACAAACTTGTTGGTTAATTTATAGGACACTATAGATTTGCATAGGATCCCACACAATCTTATTGAAATTATTAAGAAGTTTCTTATCCTTTTTAAAATAGGTAAAATTAAGTTATATATAAGTGCAACATATTTTTATTTAAAGAATAAATGAATGAGATTTCCTTATTAAGCTCTCATTCATTTATTCTTCCACATATTAATTACATATATATACCGCTTTCAGCGTATAATACATTAGGTTAAACCAGTAGCACTAATGATCCTTGGTAAGGTGAATGCTATTGGTAAGGTATGCTGATATCTACCTAGTGTTGCACACGTTTTTATTTAAATAAACCACGACAATATATGTTCTGATATAACCAGCGCATCCACCAAACTTTCAATTAACTTTACTAACTCGTTTGAATATATTTTCAGGATAATTGTTTTGGCACAGCACACATGTGTTATTGGATGGATTTTGTAAGTATCATGAATTATTATTTTGAATAACGGCGGGATATTTAAAGTTATCGGGTTCTCTTTTTCACGAATAAATATTGGGTGTTGTGGTGTGGTATATTTAAAAATACAAATGTGCCCTCGCGAGTAGTAAAAAAAAATTAATATTACTTCTTTTCAATGTTTTTTTTTTGCGTATGACCACCTTAAGTAGTACGTCTTGTATATATAAAAGTTACTGTGTGAGCTTTCTAAGTTAATTACCTTTTCATTTTATCTTATGTTATGCTATTCTCCTTCAGTACATGATTTTTTTTTCCTTTTAAGTCCTCTTGCACTGTTTGGTACCATCATTTCTTCCTCGAGAGTATTATCCATGTCAGTTTATTTATTTTTCTCTTGTAATTCATTCTCTCCAACTATTTTTATACATTCTTCGAACATAATAAAGCATAAATCGAAAGCGTATTTCAATTTTAAATCATCACAATAAGAAGAAAAAAATACTAAATATCCCGCATTATTTATTTACAGCGTTAATTGCAAAACATTGAAACTCCAATAGTCAATGACCTGTTCCTTCGAGATTGCTAAGAAAACGGATGGTGATGACAGGAACTTCAAGCACGTATCGCTGCATTCCGACGAATTCGCAATTCAAGAGTGCCATACTCTCTTCACGTGCGTATAAATTTCCCCAGAATGTAACAAAATACGACAATGTGCGATATGATTATCTTACAGGTTAAAAACCTATCGAATAAGGTCAAAATGAACCACGTCTATATCTGTACACAGTGTACTATCAAAGACAAAAGTCTTGACTCAAGTTTGACATAAATAGAGATGGAATCATTGGAGTCTCTTCAGTATTTCAACATTTCTCTCTTTAATTTTGAGTCAGGACTTTTATCTTCGATGGTACATACAATCGGTAAGATACACTGTACGTACAAATATTCTTCGAATAACCGATAATTAAATAAAGATAATCTGATGAATGTTAAACACAGTTATCAGAAAAGAAACAATATAATCAGCATTCACATTTTCGGAATTATATTAAATTCATTCATTAAAACGTAAAATATTTTTGAAGTATTAAAAGGGTAAAGTGCTCCAGTTTGAGCATCACCGACATAAAAACTGCTACATAAAGTAAAAATTAGTTTCATTTTTTCCAATATCCCAATTAGAATGTATGGCGTTACAATTTCGTCCGCTAGAACTTTTCCAATTTCGCGATTAATGGCATCACGATCCATCTCCAATCCGTACAAACTAATTCTAATTACGAAAGAACTTAAAATGGATTCTCCCGCAATTAATGACGGAGGAATAATAAATAAAGCCAGCGCGGCCAAGGCTGAAGCATGCAAAGCCGCAGTTATTCCCCTTTATTACGCGATTCAATTACATAAAGACGGGTAGGAAACGTAATTATTTAAATTATCGAGATACAACGGAGCTTCCTCTTGTTATTGTAGAGCCGAATAAACTCTTTGTATTGTCTGGTGGATGAAGCAGCGAAAGCCTAATCGAGATTAGTCCAGCCACCTCAAAACAGTTTGGATGTCAAATTCATTTCACCACCGATTAGTTGGATTAGCCACCACCGGATGACTTTTAGAACTTGCCAGTTTTTATGTTTACCTTCGCTGTTGTAGTATTTTTAATTACGGCGGCTGGTGAGTTTTTGGACAGAGGAGGCTACAGTGTAACAACAACTAATCTTCCACAACCTACCAATTATAAACGGAGAAATGAAATATGGCCTACTTTTCTCGCAAATTATAAATCAGCATGACATGATTGATAAAGAATTTCTGAGAAAAGCTGGTATTATTTCATTTTATTCTTTACTCCACAACGTCTTTACACAGAGTCACCACTGATTATACAACAAATTATACTTCTTAATGCTTAATACAATAGTATTAGTAAGATGTCATCAAAATATTGCCTAGGAAAAGTTACGTAAATGTACTCACAGCTTGTCCGAAAACTAAAAATTGATAGATTCAGTAACCGCGGTGGTTGAGACAATTCGTCGAATGCTGTGAGGAGAAAGATAAAAGAGTATGAATCAAAAATTACAAAAACCTTAAGAAACTAGTCATAATTTAATAACATAATAACAATAGATGAGAAAATCCTCAAAATACACTTCATATAAATGATCATCAACATTTTAAAAATCAAAAATTAAAATATATTGGGAAGAATAATTGAATGAGAAATTAAGATGGAAATCTCATTGTTCATGTTAATAATGAGATTTTTATCTTAAATTCTCATTCAATTATTCTTCCACTTATTAAGTATATATAGGAATTTCTCCGTATAACACATTAGGTTGACGAGTAGCACTGAAGATCCTTGGTAAGGTGAAACATATGCATGCTAATATCAACCGAGTGTTACACACATTTTTAATACGACCTATTTATTAATTAGCGTTAGTTAATTAACGCATTATAGTGGCTTAGTATCGTCTTACAATTATTGTTATCCTTTATAGATACATATTGTAGTTCCAGATCGACAATTTAGTAAATATCTTCACCTTAATAATGAGATTTCCATCTTAAATTCTCATTCAATTATTCTTGTACCTATTAAGTTTGTATTTGTTTTTCATTTTTCTTTCTCGCCAGGAGGGGATAGTAAAGGGTTCCAGTTAGTGTATTTAATAAACTAGAGCTTATTTTAATGTCTATTTTTTTTCCATATTCAGAAAATTAAACAATTATTTTACTAAGTGAGCAACATCTTGTTAATTCAGTATCTTATCACTTTTCCCATAATGTTATAATAACGTTTGATAAAATAATATTTAACATTTTACGAAATACACTCTGTTATCTTAGGATTGCAATCATATTATTTAGGTAGTTTTGATCAGCAGTTTGATCTTTTGGATATGGACTGTCTCCTATCTGTTTACCATTTTGTTCTGTTTTGTAAGTTCCTGCATCAGTACCTGCGGGGGTATACACTTATTCTCGATTTCGGGAAAATATAAAAGCAACACCACCTCGGACAATTGCTGATCTTCATCATCACTTATCGTGAGTACCCTCAATCTTCGGTTAAGTGTCTTTTTTTATTTAACGTGATAGTACATCCTAAAATTGGCCAGGATTATGAAATAAAAAAATGTTATTGCTATTTATTATTTTCAAAATTAATAATTTAATATACACATGCAATTATTAAAAAAAAAAGACCATTTAGAAAGAGACATATGGGAAAAAACTAAATGTACCTCACCGTAGAAATTTAAGTATATAGTTTAATTTTTTCCAAACGTCACCTTCAAAATAGCATTTTTTATGGTTGAAGCTGTATACTCCTTGTTTAATAATTAATTCCGATTTGATCATTGAATAATGAAACCACAGAGTTGAGGGTTACCACTTCTTTTCTTTTTGTAAATAGTTAAAATAGGCGACAGGCACATTCTCCGCATATTTGCCAACACACTTTTCATCGTACCATTGAATAAAATGCTGGTACGCAACAAAATATTTGTCAGCCGAACTTACTCACTAATTGCTTGCAAATATTCGAAGACTACCTATTTCAACGTAATCTTAAAAATAATTTCAATATTTACAATGTCCACTTGTGACAGCTTTACGATGCGTTACTATAGAAACAACCCTTTTTACCAGTCCAAAAATCCAAACCTTCTTACAAACCCGTTTATCTTCATCTGAAAATAGATGTTCTTGTATAAAATTTGCTTTTGTTTGCTTAAAACGTTTTCATGGCTTGTTCTTTATTACACTCACTTCGTCCAGCTGCTAAACACGAGCGTGCCATGAAAAGTATCACTTTTCTTCGTATAAAATAATATATTATTGTTCATCTGCTAGCTGTAGAAGATGTAATTAGGCTGCGGAATTCAAATTGCCTCCACCACTCAACTAGTGAAGTACAGTAGAACAAAAGATACATATGAATTGAATGTTATTTGTCAGATAGAGGCGGTCAGTAATCCGCACTCTGGAATACAACGTAAATGCAGGGACATCACTTCCAAAGATAAAATTTTTGATATTTAAGAGGTTAATTAGATTCCCATATGGATATTTTAACATATATTGGTTTGTATTACACATATACCTTAAAAAAAAAAATTATAAAATGCCTATACGATTTTGGAGCAATTTTGTGCCCTAAAACCGTATAGGTATAATAATAATTTTTAAATAATTTTTCGAGGGTTTTTTTTTCATGCGGATATTCACCTGGAATATTTATAGTAAAATTTTGAAATGTGGGTAACTTTTCCAAGATTTCTACACTTAGTCTGAAATTCTCACAAGTAAAATTTCTAAAGTAGTGATAATTTCCATAGAAGTTTTACTTCTTTAAAAGTAAAATTACAAAGAAAAGTTCAGTATTTTTGATTTTTTTCCAAAAAAAAGGAAAATATCGTCGAAATGAAACTGCCCCGGTAGAGTTCATTTAATTAGAATTTAATGCATAAAAGACGAGCAAATTTTGAAAATTTCTAATGCCTAAAACCACTGCACGTCAGTTACCCCCATTCAGGGCCACCATAAGCAATCGGACAACTGTTGTGATAAGTTCCTAAGAAATGTTTATCTGGCAAATAATAGATAAATATTTGATAACTATATCTGCCATGCAGAAAACTTATATCGAGTATGGAAAGTTAGTGCAGTGAAATAGGAGAACCGCCATCTTTGCGGCAATTTCTGTAGTTGTAGAATATGTTTAAGGTATTTGCCACTGAAAGCCAGAAAACTTTGCTATTATATGCTTATAACAACATAACATGATGATTTACAGTTTTATAATACAATTTTGACGTAAATCTACTACTCCTTTATCTGTAACTGTACTGACTTTGTATCAAATAAATAGTTTCTTTAAGAAAATCGTAAATACTTGATATCATATATCCAAAAAATATTTTTTGCGCCTCCGTCCAGAAACACTCATTTTGCTTTGTACTTCAAAGCGGCAGGAAAACTACCGTTTTCCTGCTAGGCAGGCAAAAATGTCACTAAAGGTTGGTCACACTAAATTCCACATGACAGACGTGTAATAAATTGTCATTAAGCTACTGTTCAACTAAGTTAAGATGAACTGGTGTCTTCATTGCACTTATTATTGATAAATAGATATTAAACTAGAAAGAAAATTGCAGAAAAAGATTTATTCTCGGAAATATCAAAATACTAAGGTATGTAACATGTGTGCCAACTTGTACTGTCAACTCCCTAGTGTCAAAATTTCTTTTCTATTTTCAATTCAAAATTAAGATTTGTCGGCCAAAAAACATTGTGTATCACACGGCCAGAAACTATTTTGCGAATATTCGTACTTGTAGGAAGGTGGTTTATTTTTTCTTTCGACCTGTTTATACACCTTCTCCAAAGTCAAAACTGTAGTTCCTGGCTTAGTAATACAAATAACTATTTTTGCTGTTAAAGTAATTTATTTGAATAAAAGATATTATTTTTTACTGTAATTTTCCAAATTATATGTAAGGTTAAGTTTTCCTGAGAGATATTAATATTTTCTTAGTAATATTACATGTTAATTTTTCTTGTTTCTCCTGACAAACAAATTCTTTCATTAATATTCACGTAAAACATTTTGTACATTCACCCCCATTGAATGCGGAAAATTATCCAAAGAAAAAAGTAATTTTCACCAAGAAAAATTACCTAATTTATTTAGTGTGTGGATGAGTATTCAACAGATAACGCTGAATTAAATTCAACATGCGTGAAAGTTGTTTCGGATATAACATGTTCAAATTGTAGCAGAGTGCACAACAGACTTTAAAGCATTAAAAGAGATTTTCTAATATAAACCACGTGTGGCCGAACACCATGTCATTTCTGCCTGCGTCTGACTTGAACCAGAACATTCTAAGTTCTTCTTGTCGCCCCTTGCTTATTTCCTTATCACTCAAAAATATCTTTTTTTCTAAGAAACAGAAATTTTCCTATAATATTCACGTAAAATACTTGTATTATAGGAAAATTTCTAATATTTCGACATTTTCCTTAAGTTTCTATACATCTACCCCCATTCAGTGCAGAAAATTATGAAAAAACATTATTTTTAGCAAAATTACTTAAAGTTTTTAGTGTGTATTTTATATGAAAAAAAGAATCAATTATAATTCCTTCATTCATTCTGTTATAATAATCAAGTCCTCAATAACCATACTAGTTTAAGCGTTATAGACTGATATAGTTATTGTTAAGTGTTCGTTATTCCTACAATATCTGCTGTAGGTATAGAGTTCTCGAAATCCCTACTTCCCAACACCATTCCATTAACTTTGTCTTCAACGACGTAGTTGTCTGAGAATTTTCAGGAAGTATTTTAAACATGACCCAGTTTTCCGGAAATGCCGACAGAACCGTTGCAGCCCACATGTGCACGATACTCAAACGGCGGGCATAGACAAAATTACATTACAGAACCAGCTTTTGTTAGGGAGATATGCAGTGCACTGATGTCGGTACCTTCATGCAAGCTCAGCGGACGGCATAATACAAAACAAAAATCGGGGAGTGGGAAACAAAGCCCTGAGGCAAACTATGGCATTGAAAAGAGAAACAAGCCGGCTGCTGGGAAAATAAAAATGCGTTTAAAGCGTATTTTTCGAATGTTCCGCTTTATTTTAGATATACCAGATATATCTACATATTTTACGTACGCGTACAACAGATACATGTAAAAACGAAATTCAATATTATACACGTATACGACTACTTTACAGCGGATAAGATTTCACATAGTAAAACAGGGTTTATTTTTTCTTTCGACCTGTTTATACACCTTGTTACGTGACTAAATTATCGCCTATATTGAAAATGAAACAGTTCGAATTCAATGTGACAGAAAGCATAAAATTACCCGAGTATTGCATGTGAAAATAATTATAAATGCAATTATACCCTTTGCACGCTCTCGATGTATGGCACGCAATGTAATAAAATCAAGTAAGCCGTTCAGAATGCAACAGAGTAACTAATACTAGTAACGTCATCATTGCCTTTATTTATTGGCCTTAACAGAAGTTCTCACGATGTTTATAGCAAATATTTTCCAATCACTGCAATATCGAATTAAATTCATTACTTATTAAATTCTCGATATAGGAATGAAATCTAGAAAATATTGCTGTTTCTCTTTGATCTTACGGATGCTAACGCAGGATGTTTACAAATTGGGGGAAATACGCTTCTTACGTCACCACAAAGTCTCCAAAGACGTAAAACTTTAATTTATGCCTGATAAAAAAAAGCTAATATTTCGAATGAAAAATATTTTTTTCTATTTTGCCGCAAATATTCCTTTAATATAAGAACTTTTATTTGGGTTTTCTCTCTTTGATTAGGTTGAAAATATGAATATGTAAACATAGTAAATAATACGTAACTCCTGCTTGGTTATCATATTTACATGTTTATTTTCTTATTTTTCTTGAAAATTCTGACATCTGAATGGGTATATGATTTTTGTAACGGAAACTAGTTCATTATAAGCAACATGAACGTTTTATAAATCACTGAATAAACTCAATGTATTGATATCTTTATACCTATAAATCAATAGTGTCCTTGGTACAATAAAATATCTTTACTTAGAGAAGCTTAAACAAAAAAAAAAGTTAAAATTCTCGATAAAACAATATAATAATAATATAATATGTAATAACTCTAAATTTCCATCGTCATAAAGATCGATTCACATCAATTTTAATGCAAATATTGACAATGTATTATCAGTATGAAATCAGTAAAAAAAAATAAACTCGCTGCCTAAATAATATTGAAAACAACGTAAATGTCATTTTTAAAACACGGGATGCATATATGCATACAAATGAAGTTTAGTATTTTTTAACAGGATGTAAATTTTATGCAACACTCTGCAATATGAAGTAAAACTGGCCTCAAATTGGTAGCCAATTTGGGGCCAGTACAGATTTTTAACATTTTTATAATAAATCATTTTGTAAATTGTTATAGCATTAGTTAGTTAAAATTTTTACATTATACAGAATGCTTTATGGCTTTGTTGAAGCTTATGAGTGTGCCTATGAAGTATAGAATGGTGGTTTCGTTTACTGTTTAAAATTTCTTTCCAATAACATAAATTGCTAATTTAATAGGTCCGTCTTTTATAATCCGATTACAATTAATCATGTATTATTTAAAACAGCGTTTCTTAAACCACTCAAGGGTTCCCCGAAAGTTACAAAGAAAGCAGAATAATAGCTATTCCTCACTTTCATCTATTTATTTTATAGATCTATCTGATCAGCATGTGTTTCATAAAAAATGCTGAAAATTTTCTTTTTTTTTAATTTTGCTCATTTAGAAAATTTATTGGTTCTATCTCGGAAATTTTGAAAAGAAATTGTATTAATAATTTATCCGTTGTACAAATCAGCATCTAACTAGACACTATCCAATTTTTTTAATGCACATAATTAAACAAATAAAACATTCTCTTGTGTTTGAAATTAGTTTGACAATTTACTCTGCAAACTCATACGAATTAAAATGTAAACGTATAATACAAAAATTCAAATAAATATGAGAATAACAGCTTTGTTTTGTGTTTTCTTTCTTGTTATTTCATTTTCATTTATTTCATTACTACTTAAATTTATAACAAGTCAGAATTCCATTGAAGGAAATAAAATTTAAAATATGTATTTTAATTTCACATTGAACTAACTCAAACCGCAGCCAAATATTTTTGTTGCACATAATTAGATATACCTAAAAATATTAATCCAAAATATATTTGTTGTTGCTAGAAAAAAATTGTCGTCCATTTTTAAAAATCCTGTTGATGAAATCGTAAAAGTCATTAACTTAAAAAAAGCTCGACCTATAAATCATCTTTGGTTCAAAATACTATGAGAAGACATGAGAAGAATGCATATTTTTCTTTTTTATTTTACACATTGAAGTGAGATAGTTATCTTCGAGATAACTCGAAGAAAGAAACTAACTCGTTCTTTTTTTGAAATGGAATACTTTTCACAAGAGGAAGTGCTTGAAATGAGAGAAAAGAAATTATTTTAATCAGTATTTTTCAAATGAATTAAATACAGAAACAAATCATGCATTAAAATTATGCATATTTTTGGCACTGCACAACATTCTACTATGCAAGTAAAAGAATAGAAAACTTTCATTGAAATCCACAAGATAAGGGTTAATGGGTATGGCAGCGGAAGCTTGAATCAATACTCAATTTTTTAATTCTAAGCTTTCGCAATTAGTTTATTGCATCCTCAGAGAATCAACTATAAAGAGATTACAACCAATTAATATGTAAATATTATAAAAGTAAGGGAAAGAACTTACAGTGAGAGTGACGTTGGAGCTAAATAACATAAAACAATATGAACACCATATAACATGTTAAAAGTCACAATTTAAAATTTAAATTTAAAATTAGAATTAAGAAAACAAAGTACGTCTGTTAATTCTAATTATTACTAATACTACTAAACTAATCGAATATATACTCAATAGTATTAAGTATATATTCGATAATAAAAAAACCAAAACCACTCATCCTATTAACAAGTAAAAGTCCTGTTTGAATACTTTATTTTATTGAAACAAGTTCCTACGGACATTGAGCAGGGTTCCACTCACCAAAAAGCTTGAAAAACACTGATCCAAAATAACAATCACATTTGAAATTTTCTCCTTACAAAGAGACCGCCAGGTCAACATATTGCAGATCGAGCTGAAAAAATGCGGGAGTTTTTATGATCTGATTGGTCAAAAAAAAAATTCAAACGATATTTTTTTAAACGGCGAAAAAACAACGAGATTAATCGTGTAAATTCGTGATTTACACATCATTATATTGATGAGGATATAAAAGGAGCAACATTTAGCTGTAATAAACTGAAAAAATCCCGCGTAAACTCCATTTGTACTCCCGTTGCTGCACTCATATAATATTTGCAATTTCTAATACGAAACAAACGGGCCACCTGGTCAAGTGGATAGCGGTCTCGGTTTCTAATGCAAAATCTAAAGTTCGAGGCTGCTGTCTTGTTAATTTTCTTTTATTATTAATATATAAATAATTATTAAATTTAATTTTCCTAATTAAATTTAAATTATTGCGATACGTGGATCGTACATGAATTAAAATTCAATCAACAACAGAATCACAATCAGGATGCGATACTACATAAAATTTTCCTATACAATAAAAATTACTTTATATATCAAGTATTTTATATTTTTATCTATTTTCTTAATTATTTTATTGCCATAATTTTTTATAATAAATGTTCATTTCTTGAATGTCTTTTATTCAATTTTAATTTATGTGCGATTGACGTGTCGCAACAATTTAAATTTAAATGTAAAAATTAATTTTAATAAATATTTATATATTATTAACTTAACAAATAAATGGACTCCATAACAGCCTAGAACTCCAGACATTGCCTTTAGAAACCGAGCGCGCCATCCACTAAGCCGAGCGACCCGTTTCTTTCGTATTAGGAATTACAGATATTATGTGCTGTCGTATGAGTACAATAACCATTTTCCCAAATCATACGTTCCATTATAATGAAAAATGCTTTCATCTCTGAACTAACCTCGGTATTAAACCTGGAAAAATATATACTCAAAATGATTAGATTAGAACTTCGAAAGTTGATTAATTGTTTAAGATAAATCCAAATTGTCTGACAATAGATTTGCGGGTATTACAAGATTTTTACGATAATTCTCCTTATCTTTCGTTTTTGTTATTATTAACGGTATATTTTTATTAATAATTTCATATTAATGTTAAAAACTAATTCCTAAAATGTCTAATTCTTGACGGATTCAATTCCATTAGCAATGTGATTTTCTTATCAAAAAAAAAGGAAAAATACATTGAATTTAATGCATATAAACCCGTTCATCTTGTTTACTATCGTTATTATTTTATTTGGTTAATCAATAAATATGATTGTAACAATAGAGAAGCTAGTAATTTTAATCCTACTAAATCAATCAATACTAGCTGCGTCATCAAAGGTAAACTAATATATTTCATGTGTATTTGCATGTGACAGCACCGACCTCAGCGGTTGTCACACACAATATATATACAAATATATCATACACGCATATATATTGCTATGTTTCAACAACAAAATGCGTATAATAATAACTAAAACATCTTTCTCATGGTATTTCTTTTTCTGCTCCCGCCTTGTCACTTAGAATAAATGGCAATTTGCAATTAGTTTTATGCCCGCTTACTGATTTTCTTGTGTGATTTCGTGTACGACACGTAGCTTTAAATTGTCTGTGCGCTATTAAGTTAGCTCATAAAACTCTCTCAGCAAGTTGTTTCCAACAATTTAACCGAAAAGACAAAATAGTAAAGTATAGAACAATAGCTTTTATTGTATGGGTCCTAACTTTTTCTTCTTTTCTTTATCCTTATACCCATTTAAGGTGCCCGATCGGAAGTTAAGTTCTTCCCATTTTTTGTTGTGTTTCCTATCTCTTCAATTTTTTATAACCGCTTTTTTTTTCTGGGTCGTCTCCTTTTCTTCTTCGTAATTCTTACCTTTTAACAATTTTACCAATCCTTCTTGTTTCAGTTACGCCTTTCTAAATTTATTTTGAATTATAGATTTGTGAAAGACCTGTTTTTATGATTTGATACTAATGCATATGATAGAAATGTTGACTTTTGTTTTGCTATACTTAAATGCGGTTAATAAATCTCTTTTTGTTGTAGATAAGATACCAGAACGAAGCATTACAGAATAATTAGGTATGTAGAAAATATTTCTCAAAGAGGCCTCATTTCAATTCAATAAACAATTTATCAGTTGTATTTTGGGAATTGATTTTTAAATACTTTAGCACCAAACTATTGTTTATTTGTTTATTTTTTTTGCGGTTTTTGTTCACCGCAATACAATAACAAAGTTGTCTACCAGATTAACTTGTCAATCACGTGTTATCGACAGTCTGTGGGTTAACTTCAGAGAGAAACCTATTTACTATGCTGTAATTATCGTATCTAGAGCGTCCTGTCTCTTGTCAGGAAACGTTACGTGAAAGATATAACACTGCAGATACTACTTTTCTTCAATTATAATATATATTATATTATAGTACTTTACTTTTTTTATACACAAAATCATATCTTGACCAATTCTTTTGTGATATACATAACTTTATATTAATAAAATCAAGCAAGATATTTTCCAACGAATATAAATATATAATATCATGATATTTATGCAAACGCGACAATATTTTATAACTTCAATGAAAACAGTGAGTGATTTTCACAAAGAGCACAAATATGGAATGCATGAGGAACGTATGCTTTTCCTGCATGGTAGTGCAAATATATTGATGAATATTTTTATTTACAATACAACGTTTCAGGTGAATAGATAATAATATATATGAGTCAACAAAAAATTATCTTCAAATACGAGTACGCATATAAAATTGATTATTTTTATCATTGATGTTAGCGGTTGCTTTTTATCATCTCACACTCTGTTTCTATTAATCTTTAACCAGAATAATTTTAAAATGTTGTGGAGCTTCAAGTTCTTAACAAAAACAAAGAGTTTTTACTATTAAAGGTAAAGACAAGGTTTGTTGTTGCCAAACTTGTTATTATAAACACGAAGAAACTTGTGACAAATGATCTTTAAGATTTCCTTTTTAAAACGAAAAACCGACATTTTGTTTGCCCATAGTCAACTCAATATTTAGTTAGCTTAAATAAAATTTGGTATCATCAAACAAATCGGTTTTCCAGTGTAGGTGTGCTGTGCACAGTGCCCTATAAGGAGACCTGTTACGGTGCGAAGATGGTTCCAGTTGCAGTAGTTCTTCAATCTCTTTCTTTGATGGTCCTTTAATAAAGGTCCTTCCATGAATTTGCGTGGTCATTTTATCCCAGTGTTTTTGTGTTTTCCTTTCACCCAACATTTTACAGCTTGATGCTGTATTTTTGGACGCTTTGGAGAGCAGGTTCTGAGCCTATACCTCTTCCTTGCTAACTCATCGGCTTTTTCGTTTCCTTCGATTGTCGAATGTCTGGACACCTACAGCAATGTGACTTTATTGCAGTCTGTCAGGCTCTTCAGTTCTCGAATAACCAACTTTCTTATTTCTTAGTTTGGATTTTGACAGCATCAGAAGAAAGATTTTTTTTCTGATTTCAACGATATTGGCAGAAGTTCTTTTATATTACGCCTTAATTGACAAGGAATTCATTTTGAGATTCAAAATGCGGTAACCATAATATTATAAACCGGTACATATTTCAATTGCCATTCATTGATAATCTAATAAACTTTTTTTAATCGGTTTTATTTAATTAAGAAAATTTCATAATTGCAGATCAAAATGACAAATATGATTTAGACTTCAAATTTCAAGAACTTTGGAAATAGAAGGAAGAGATGCCAGTAAAATAAGTTATAAAGGTGATTTTATAGAACAGACAGTAAAACCAACCAAAATGATGTCAATAAATAAAGAAGACATGAACCAGGCCTGAAATAGGTTACCCCAAACTACTAAACACAGTAGCGTTTATTAAATTATTAAGACATATACGTACGTCGCATTAATATTTTTGTTTGGACTGACAATATTTAGTGCTAATTTATGTGCGAACACTTAAATTTTGTTCCTTTACAATAGCATACAACTTACATCAATCTTCACGCTAAGCGAACGGCAGAGGTTAACTTGACAAAACAGATTTTGCTGACTAAATACTATTGAGCTGCGCAAAATTACAGTTCATCTAATTTCATTAATTTAACAAACTTCAAATAGCAATTTCAACAAAAAATATTGTTTAATTAATACTTAAATTTAAGCGTTATTAAGAAATAAAGATTAGGCTAACCAAAATTGCAGTTAAATTAATGCAATTATTACTTGAAATAATTTTTCCCAAATCTAATCTCCACTTTTCTAAGCACGTATTTATCATCTATATATAACACCATCATAACACTTTTCTACCCGTATAATAACAAATACGTTAAACATATGTATTATAGAAATTGTCCTAAAGATGGTGCTTCTACTATTTTACACTACTAACAATGCATATTCGGCACAAAAAGTCACGACTATAAAATATCAAATTGGGATGGTATACCTCAAGGTAGTATCCTGGGCTCTTTTACTTTACAGCCCGTATGTTAATGATACAATATAACATATACATAACATGTCATTAATTTTAAATTTTTAAATTTTCCTTTTTATAATTAAATTTCATGTTTTAACGAATATATAACAATTTTATTTGGATGTGTAGAATTATAATTTGAATTGATAAAGGCTATATGTGTATAGCCGAAACGTCCTTAATCCCTTAATAAACATTTAAAATTTAACCAATTTGTTATTCATCCCGTCCGCTCTTATCAGGAATACCAACACAGTTAGTTAATGATACATTATTCAGAATTGTAATAGCTTATAACAACTAACGTTAAGTTGATTTAATATTTGTGCGTATGCAATAATTTTTCAATAAGTTTCAAATTTGGGCTTTTAATAAAAGAATAATAATTAACTTTAAAAAACCAAAGTTATGCACATTACATTGCCATGTGGCACGTCATCACTCATGTCTCCACAACTTGTCGTGCAATTGCATATGCAATTGTACTTGTATTACTTGATTAACTATGAATTTAAATATTTAGGCTTAACTATTAATTCAAATTTTCTTTGGAAAAACATATCGATGCCGTAGATTAAGATTATTGGCTAACAGATTCTTGTATTTATAGGATTTTGTGCCACTAAGGACCATGTACACAATTTATTTTTCTTTGGTTGTACCGACTACAGGTTATAGCGTCACTATTTGTGGTAATGCTTCGGAATATTTAATAAATAAAGTTATTTCCCTCCAAAGATTGGTGCTAAAAGATGCGTCATCCATTCGACCAGCTGAAATAGATTGGTTTAAAGAAAGAAAGATTCTCTCAATTAAAAAATAAACATATATCGATAATTCAAAACTACTTCAAATTAGAAAAATTTCCAAAAGTTGAGCATGATGTGATAACTAGTTCAATTAATGTTGAAGGTTCCCTTCAACATTAATTTTCAACGTTAAATCCTTTTTTGTACAACCTTCAAAATGAAACTTCTGCAAATCATTATCAACGCCAAGAAAATGTTAAAAAGTATCTAATTAATTATTTTTTATTTATTAAGTATTTTGTTTCTAGTGCAAAAAATTCCAGACTTAAATCTATTCAATTCAGAAAGAGTTCTAGCATAATAAGAAAGTTTAAGAATATTTTTTAATATTCCGAATTGCCAGTAGCCCTTTAATAGATAAAACATCTTTTATGTATCATCAAAGATATTTAAAAAGATTAGAATAGAAAAAATTAATATTTCAGCAACATTTATTTCTGTAAAACTATCAGAAAGCCACAAAATGCGATCAGATCTTTAAGCATTGCTTTCAACTTCAAGCTTTAGAATACAGTAGATAAAACAAGCTTGTATTTCTTTCTATATATTCAACCTACACTTCAATATATTGCGGAATTTATCCCAACTAGGTCAAACAACTAGCTTAGAAAATTCTATATTCTTTCTCTGTTTTAAAACTTTGGTTTTATAATGAAATTGTGGTGGCCGGAGATTTATGTATAACATAAATAGGTACAAAACAAGTCGCCATATTCACGTACACAATACACGTATTTATAACCTCTTTCAATCGCCAGCATTCAAGATATACTAAAATATTACCGACTCTATTATTTTACACGGAAATTAAACGAAATTAAAAACCTACCTGGGCTATTGTCCAAGCAAGATCATTGTTTAGGAGCGCGAGTAATTAATAGTAAACTGATATAATATATTCTGGGCACAAGTTCCGGTTTATTCTGTGCTGAATGTGAACCTCGGGTGGTCCGACATTTTATACCACACAATCAACTTAATTACAACATCGAACGGTTGCCGTTTCGTCCCGATCCATGCATTGGCATACTTATGGATTCCTTAAACGCCAGATGTATTATTGTCCTATGTTCGAAGAGCATATAAATATGAATTACTACCAGCAATTAGTACCTGTATGGATTGCACCGTACACGAATGGAATTATGTAACAGTTTATCCAATTTAATACCGGTAATCAATGTGATAATACATCGTAAATGTGAAATTTATGATGTGACGAATTATAATTAAACTGGTTGGAAGATCTTCGATGTGAATTACGCTATGAAAGGAAACAGGAAATGTTCTTCAGTAATAGCTGTTTCGGATGGAAAATGAGATAACTGTAGCAACTTCTTTGACAATAGAATATTGCGTTTGTAAGTGCTATATTACAGTGTACTTTAAAATCTAAACAATTAAAACAATTACATAATGACCGCGAGATTTAAGTAATGAATCTACTCGTATATAAAAAAATATTGTAGAATATTTATCCGAAAAACGTGTGAGACCAAAGTTTACCTGTGTGAAGTTTAACTCCACATTGATAAAATTTAAAGATAAGTAAAGTAAGTAGTTCTACTCAACTGTTCTTGGCAGTTGTAAGTAGTCAAAACGCTATTTCAAAAAATTGGGGGCTAACTTCACACAATCTGCGACTTCCATCCATGAGGTATAACTTTTCAATTTCTGCTTAAATCGTTACGGTCATAAAAATAATTAATAGAACTCCTCAGGAGGCCATCGGAATTCTAAAGAAAAACAGCAATTTATTCAACAAAAAAAATAATTTAAAAAAATATTTTTTTCAAAGATTTATTCAGATATCTACTGCTGTAGTTTAGTTTACCCGCGTTACAGCTGTGTGTATTTTAAGTTGCTTAGATTTTGTCGGTGATTTGTGCGTTTGTTCGTATTGTTATACAGCTGCGTTGTAGAATTTTGTCAGGCAGTTCCTTGGTTGACTTTAACGTGAGTAGATGTATTTTTAAATCTTTGCTGCCATTTTGTAATTGTTGAGATTTTGAGATTTGATTTCTGGGTATAAGGTAAAGTCAGGTAAGTGTGTAACCGGGGCAAGTGTGTAGATTCGCTATATTTATTTTTAAAATTAAAATAAGGATCTCCTCTGTTATATTACTAATGTACTAAACTTCATACTAGTTTTACAAATAAAAATTCACATCTGCTAACGTATAATAACTTAGATATCTTGTAAATTTATCATACCTTTTTAAAAAGGCATCAGCATAGTATTACACACTTGGCCGAACTAAAGAATAATGCTATTAATATATGATATGCGGAACAATTACACACTTACCCCATTTTGCTGGGTAAGTGTGTAGTATTGACACTGTTTAAAATTTCTTTTTTTTCTAGTAAAACCGTTGATAATTATAAAAAGCCTATCTATTGAAGGCTTACAACTGGGCATACATTACGTATTTCTATGTGTAAAATTTATCAAAATGTCTTATTATGTGAACGGTGTTACATTTTCTTCACACTATGCAATTTTTACTACACACTTACCTGACTTTACCTTATTTAGTTCATCAAGGAATTCGCTTTATAATAATTGTTATTATATTGATGTGTGCACATTATAGATATAAGATCATTTTTTATTTTTGTTCGGGAAGATATGTTTTCAGTTTAATTTTTCTCACTATAGTTTAAAGAGTTAATTTTTCCGTTTTTCTATTTTGCTGACTCACATTTTTTTATCTATCACCTCGCTTTGGGTGAGTAGAAGGATTGTTCTTGTTTTTAGCTTTTGCTTCATTGTAAATTTCTAGTGTTTGCCCACGAGTTTATTTTATTTTGTTGAAACCACGTGGATTGAATTTGTAATATTTAGGATTATCTTCAAATTATATCGTACGAATTCCATCGGTAATATGTAACACTCAAATGGAAAAGGTAAAGAACTAGAAAGTTTCAGCGATTTTGTGCATCAATGGCAATAAAACAAGTCGGAACTCTTTTATTTCCACCCGAATCGCTTCGAGTCATAAGAATAATTTATAAAACTCGTTTGGAGGCTATCGGAACTTTATTGAGGAAGGTTTGAGGATCTTGGATAGATTTGGAGATATACGATGTAAATAAACATTGGGTTTCTGAATTTTGGGTTGACCGTATAGTTTAGGTTCATTTGGATCGCTTAGTAGCAAGGATTTATGAAATTCAGAAGGAATTAATAAGGATTTTATGGATTTGATGATGGAACGTTTAATACGTAATATAGGATCACGTTTTAGGAGTCTGTAGGAGCCATGTGCTATCGCCACGAACTACAAGCTAAAATTACCGAAAGTCTTGAATACCAAACCTGAACGCAACGAAAACGGAAACCTGTTGTCGACTAGAAAAGGTAATTCTTCACTCAACAACTGCGCCAAGCGGGACTAATTCCGGTGTGATGCATCTGCTGTAGCAAGAGCAGTGTGCTGACGGCGTAGCTGAATGGAGATGGGAGTAAGCTGTGTTAGGGTGTTGGTTTAAATATCGGTAAGTGGGCGCTAAGGTTCGGATAAAGTACCGAAGCATACGAAGTTCAATAACGAAGTGTCAAGAGCCTAATGACACTAAGTTCGCAAATAAAAGGGATAAATTACCGCAAAGTTGGCCAAAGTCCCTTAAATTCAATCCCAATAAAATGTAATAATAAAGGTAATAAAACTCACGCATAAATTCAACAAAGGGCGATTTATTATAAAGGTAAAATAAATTTTGGTTGTCTCTCTATAGTAAAGGATTTTGTTGGAATTTTGACGAAGTAAAAATAAATTCGATGGTTATTAAATGTCGACAAAGTTTTGTAAAATTAAGCAAGTAATTCATATGTTTCTATTACTGAACGATAGATTATAAGATATGGTACATGTACGCAATCGGGAAATGTTTTTCGCAGAAATGTTGTTAAAATACAAGTTTAAATATATATTAGCTGCAAGGAATTCCAGTGGTTTACATATAAAGTTTACGTAAAGATTGTATACAAATTTCATACGATTTAAAGTAAGTTGTTAAATTATTACGACTATGTAAGTGCAAAATGACTGTAATATTCAATATTAAAATCCATAACCAAAGATATTTATTATGATTACAAAACACTGCCTCAAAATAAAGTAAAAGAATAAATTCTGAAGTTATTTGAAATTGACTCAAAATAGAGGTTCATCTCTACATTATCTAAAGTTATCATGAATCTAATTGTTACTAAAAGTAGGCTCTGCAGACTATAAAATTAAAGATAGTACCCCAATCGAAGAGTTGGCAGGAGCAAAGAACTTATGTAGGATGCCTGCGTTAATGGTTGCTGGTGACTGCGGTGTCCAAATTAATGAGGTCCAGCTGTATCGTAACAAGGTTATTTTCCCATGGTGCAGCGAAAGGGGTAAGCTCTTGTAGGCTAAATTTCTATGCCAAGTGGTCGGTGAGGTCCTGAGTTATTTAGTGGATGGTCACCTACAGTGGGTGGCTAATTTCAATGAGTGTTTACGAACAACGGTGGTCGCTATCAGCGGGTGGTTCAAACAACGGTAGTTCAAACAGCGGGTATTTCAAATCACGGTGATACGAACCACTTAAACAAAATAACACGAATCAGACGAATGCCAAAGAAAGCGAAAAAGCAAAAACTCCGTGAACACTAGAATGAAAAAGAAATTACGTCCTACCTTGTAGGTGATATAGTACAAATCACATGTCCCAAAAATGATGAAGTGAAATCATCAACTTCGAACACAAAACTGACAACCTTTCAAATGGGGTACAATATTTAATCCAAAACTTTACAAAACACAACAAATTCTGTGATTCGAATAGGGCCCAAATGACGGTACGTCTACACGCGACCAAGGTTGGCTAAAAAGTGGTGAGGACGGAAGGACACTGCTGTACCGGAAATCAAATATCTTACGCTGATTCCTACGCGCGTACGTTCTGATTGGTGTTCCTTAAATTCGGTGGAGAAACGCGCTTAGTTGAAATTGGACCGTAACACATGCTGGAGTAAGGATAGGATCTTTTGGACATACTCATCATTGTCCAGTATCTCCAGTAGCTTTGAGGATCGGATTTCAGGTGTTTAAGGGTAAGTATTTTGGACTTAGGAATGTTGGGTTTAGGAAGTTTGGCACAAGTAAGGATTTTGGGGGTTTCATACCGAAAAGGATCAGCAATGTCGTTCGGGATTCTGACAAAAACTAATTCTATGCCAATAATAATATCTTCAGGAGAAGTATGTCTAGATGTAAGTGGAGCCTTTGAATAGTATAGAAATCTCATCAAAAGATAGGGAGCGCTTGAGAAGCTTAAGGACCGTATGAGTCATGGTATAAAGAACTTGCGATGGCTTAGGAGGTCCTTATTCGACTACTCACACCGTCGTTAACGGCAGTATGGATTTATATTTACCCTGGCGAATTTATAAATACTCTTAAGATTGAAAAATAATCACTATGTTTCGTATGTTTAATTCTATTCTCGGAACTTCTGGAATTTAAACACCTTCTAGAAACGTATTAAACATCTCTAGTCCATGTTAAAAAAGTTCTTTGGAACAGACTGACATGATGTTCCACAGATACTATAATATATCTATTTCTTATGTTATAATCGTGTGAATTAAATAATTTATCATAATTATTAGTACATTGATTATTTGAAATGAAGTACGCAAGTGTCCTTACTGCTGACCTCCATAAACATTTTTCAAGTGATTTGACATAACTTTGTAATAAGCGTACCATCAATAAAAACCATGATTTTGCAGGAGGAAAATATATTTGAAATATCACAATTTCTTTTTTTACATGCATTTCTCATTCCCTACCATAAGAGCACAAAATGATATCACGCTTTTTGCCGATATATCAATAGGCACATTCCGTTTTAATAATAGCACCCTCAAGCATATAAATGTAACGGTTTCATGATATTTTCATGGGACAAAAGAACGCTTTTTAAACTGCGAATAAAAGGTCTTTAAAACCGGATATGATTATGTCACAAACAGATTTATCTACCAACAGAAACACCGGCCATTTAGCTTTAATTTCCTCTCATTTCGGAGGGTGTTCCTTATAAATTATTCACCTTTTCCACGATTAAATTCCACAAAGGTGGTAGAAAAAAAAAACAGCGGCATTAAATATTTACGTGGGAAAGGATAATATTCATTTCTAACTCTCGTTTTCTCGTCATTTCAGAAGAGGTTAAATCTATGTTCCCCTTTTCGTTTTTCCGAAAAAAATTCTTAAAACCGGTAGTTCTTCTCATGAAATCTATTTTATTTGTACACACGAAGAGTCCGGGCACTCTTTTGTATATGACAGGAACGATTCTTAGAAGTACAAGTATCCTTTGTTCATATGAATTTATTGATATCCAGCAGGGTTATATTCATTTAGCAGGGTGGTCTGTACGAGGTCTGTTAATCTTGAAACTTGAGTTATTGGCAACGTGGATAGTATAAAAGAAGAAACACCTACATACGTACATGATACACGCAATACTGTCGGCGCCACAGATTTGGGGAAGGTTTTCAAATAAACCACCTACGCACGCACTCCAAAATTCAGCGTTTCCTAGTATTTTACCCGGTAATGTTGGCGAGCAAATTACATCTGTTTACATTATCGTGTGGTTACTACAGCCGTAGAAGTTCCACACAATAAAACTGTAAACACAATTTTTTTCTTTTTTTTCTTTTTTTTTATCTAATACTCATTGTTGAATAGCAATTGCGCAATTACCATAAAAGCGTTTTATTCGCAACAATTTTTTTTTGAGTTTGCACAAGGACTTCACGCTAAGAGAAAAAAATAGGATTTTATGAAGCTCGGAATGGATGTAGAGCATGTTTATGTAAGACTTATGTGAACTTAGGCCCTCATTGTAACATTAATTAAGAGTTGCAGTTACCTTCCGAAAAGTTGCTAGAATTCTGAATCGGTTTTATACACAGAGAAAAATAAAGTAGTCATAATAGCTAATTGCAATTAGATAAGCGAACAGTTGCTGAATCATCTAGATATATAGCTTATTTATATATTCATTTTCGATGTATTAACATTTTTAAATTAGATGATTTATAAATAGCTAATTTAAATAAAAGAATATTTAAAGTGACTAAACTTTAGTTATTATACGATGAACTAATAACTTGTATTCAAAATTTCTATTGTTATAGATATTTTATCCATACTATAGTTAAACAATCCGCCTACAAAATAGAAGGATTGTCCATATTAGCCGAAAAATATTCAGAAAGATATTTTGTTTGGATAAATAAACTAAAGTAAAGAGATAAAACAAAAAAAATCTGTCTTCGAGGTTTCTACATTGTTAGGGATATTCACTTTTTGTGTGCGCGCGCAGGAACTTACTCTGCACTATCCTTCTCAAATTCAGTGCTTACTGCGTTGTTAAAGTTAGTGGCTCCTATTAATTGTGAAGAAAAGATTCACGGCAAAAGTAAATAATGCAACAGCATTACAAGATTACAATAGCATTACAAGATTGGACTAGCTCATTTAATAGAGATCTTGAAAGTAAGTGTCAGTAAATAAACTGACTTTTAAAGAAAAAGTTGGATGCAGGAAGAAATATTTAACCATCGATGACCATATATGACTTTTTAACCGTAATGGTTATGGATGAAATAGATTTAGACGTTAAGGAAAGTTAGTAATGTTTTTATAAAGCATTTGTTTTTAAATCGAAACCTTTTTTTATGTGAAACGCTTGAATAAGTTTTTATTTAATGGCTTTATGTCTTTTACTTTGTCTGGTATTTAAGTATCACACCTGTGTTTACAGATAATCTTATAGGCGCTATAGATATGCATAGAGTTTCACCATTAATGTTACCCCAATGGAGTATTTTTAACTAATATAATATATAAAATAAATAAGTAGATATAGTAAAATAATCTACATTCACTAGATGATACACCCAACTACTAGTTTTAAAAGTTCTATTTGTGTAGCCGAATCAGTCAGAAAGAATAGTAAATATGCCTAAATAAATTTGTAAAACACCTATCTGAAATAGCTAAAGAGTCGAATTATGATAAATAAAATGACTACTTTTTTATATAAAATGTCTAAAAAATAATTCTTGATTGACTATTTTTGTAGACAAGTCAAACAGCAACAATATTAGCAAAAACAACGAATTGTAGATAGATATTTTAACAATTTTAATTGTTTAGCTAATATTTGACTAAATAAATTAGGTATTACATCTAATCTTTGTTTAGTTTTACCACATTATTTTTCTCTGTGCAAAAGTAAGTATAACTCTGGCATTTTAAATGGTAAAAACGATATTTCGAGAAATGAGAGCCAGCTTCTCATATTTGCGGTTCGTATGAATAATTTATAGAACTGGCCGGAAAAAATATCGGATCTCTAAAAAAAAAGGATGAATTTGCTAAAGATTAATTTATTAAAAAATGCTTTTTATCGAAACTTTTCGAAATTGGACCAATAAAGCTGTTACTAATCTTTTGTGTGGTTATCTCTTTCTATCGAGCTAGCCCCCACAAATCACTCATATTTGTGACCGATTTAGTCTATTGATGCTATTTTGACATTTTACATGATTCAATTGTTCGTGTCAAGCTGGGAAGATGGTGTGTTCCGCAGGGAGAAATTTTGTCTCCACTGCTTTGATCACTAATTGTAGACAAGTTGCTGGCTATCATTGAAGCGCTTGGAGCCGAGGTACAGGCTTATGCGGACGATATCATAATATTATAGCCATAAAAACCTAAGCATTAATCCAAACGCGGCGTCTTATTCGATAAGACACTATCCTGAAATCTGTTACGTCTGTTACGTCATCTGTTTCTTCTTCTTTATTTTTATATCCAGTTACGGAATTAGAAGTAATAGCTCATATCAATAAATTGAATAACTCTAAATCTGTTGATATATATGATTTAAATAGTAATTCATTAAAGTTTGCTAAATTTGAGTTGAGCACCAATGATTGTGCATCTTATTAACTGCTGTTTTAGAAGTGGCATTTTTCCAGCGTGTTTAAAATTATCTAGGGCTGTGCCGATATTTAAAAGTGGGGATAGGAGTCTTTCGAGTAACTACAGGCCAATCTCTTTAGTTCCGACATTGTCAAAGATCATTGAATCGTGTTTTAAGGTTATAGTAATGAGTTATTTGGAGAATGGTGGCCACCTTAAGATGGGCCAGCACGACTATAAAAAAAAATAGGTCAGTGGATACAGCGTTAACTGACCTTATATTGTATGTTTTGGATGAGCTGGAAGGGGGGAACATGGTTATGGTACAATTCTTGGATCTAACAAAGGCTTTCGATAGCGTATCACATGATTTGATGCTTTCAAAAATTGAGCGAATTGGTATTAGAGGAGATGTGTTTTTTGGCAGATTATCTACTTGTATATATTTATTGAAGAATTTAACCCAATCTGTAAATCAAGAAGTACTCATACTTGCGTTTTATGGGTTATTTCATAGCATAGTGTGTTATGACATTTTGTTTTGGGAAGGGTCAAGATATGTGAATAGGATTTTAATCTTACAAAAAAGAGCCATAAGAACTATAGCTAATGTTCGTCACACGGAATCATGCAGATCATTATTTAAGGGATTTGGTATTCTAATCTGTATAAATCAATATATTTACGAAGCCATAATGTGTGCGTTTGATAATAAGAACGAACTGCCTAGACAGGATGCGTATGATACCCGCTTTCAGACGGTGGTCGCACCGCATTTTAGATTAACGAAGAGTTTGAGGTCTTTCAGATTTACATCCATAAAGCTGTACAATAAATTACCAAATAGTTGGAAAAATATGAATCGCTCTGGCTTTGTAAACAGAATTAAGGGTTTCTTGTGAGAGAATGTGTTCTAAGACCTCCAGGAGTGTGTGGACTGTAGAATTTTTTAATATGTATGTTAGGTCTACCATAAATGTGTTTTTTTAAGTGTTTAGTTTACTGAATTTTAACTCTATACTTATGGCCATTGTTGTATAACAATATTGACAAGTGTACACAGAAGTAATGCTGTCTCACACGAAATAAATATATCAATATATCAAATCCGCATTTGGAAATGTGAGTTATCCTTATGGACATGGCGGAGCATATGTGGAAAATTCGGAGCTATCTCCAAAGCTAGTCGATTAGCTTTATGTCCGACCATAACCTATTGAGCAATAACTTGGTGGAAAAAGCCATAACCATAGCAAAACTTACATCCACACAAAGGATCGCAAGTGTGGCAATCACAGGAGCAATATCTTCTTTCCTGTCATTGGAACTAGAAGTCCTTCTGCACCTACCACCCTTTCACACTGTTGTGGAAAGCGTGGCCAGATTATCTGCATTCCGCCTATGGCAAATGGTGAATCAATCGCCACATACTCATGTCTGTGTGACCAACAAGCTGCTGGAATAGGTTACCTGCGACGGCATCGTGGGAATGCTCTCGGAGATGATGTATACTCCACCAATGATTGATGCATACTTCACTACCTCTTTTCCAAACAGAGCGGAATGGAGATGCAACGAAAGAACACTGACGTAGGGAGATACCTGCTGTTTTACGGATGATTCGAAACTGAGCAAGTGCGGGCGCAGGAATGTTTTGTCGCAGTCCAAAGACCAGAAGATATTACAACCTTGGACTATACACAACGATCTTTTGAGGCTGAAATCGAGCCATTGAGATGCGTGCGAGAGAGATTTTAGATAAAAACACAAATCAATACAAAATTTTCAGCGAAGTCAAGCGGTGCTGAAATTACTAGAGGCGGACAAATGCAACTTAAAAAGGATCTGGAGCTGTAAACATACTAATAATAATAATCTATCCCTAATCTGGGGACTCACTACTTGGGCACTCACTCATTCTCGGAAATGAAGAAGCAGACGTCCTTGCCAAAAAGGGTGCTGCGGAGGAATATCAGGGACCAGAATCTGCCATTCGCATAGCATCTATAGTAACTAACCAGCAAATTAATCTCTGGGAAAATTGGAAAGCAGTCTGGTACTGGGCCAATTCCCGTGGCTTGATGTATACGAAGGAGTGTATTTCACTTAGTCATGCCAAAACCAATGAACTGCTAGAATTTGACCGTAAAAATGTCAAAGTGATTATCTCAATTTTTACAGATTACTGTAAAGTCAGAAAGCACTTACACAGAATCGGGTTCTCTGATGAAAATGAATGCCAACTGTGTTTAGAAGACGAAGTGATTGTTGAACATACTTTCTGCCACTACCCTGTTGCTACAAAAATCAGAAAGGCTGACCCTTCCCTAGAAGCCCTGAAAACAATCTCATTCAGCAAGGTATTGAGCTATCTTTAAGCAGAACGCACACTGAATCGACTCGGCTGTGCCTTGTCGGACTGGTTCGGCATTTTTCGATGCGATTCGATTCGAACCAGTGCGCGCTCCTTCATTTAACTTCATCTATAGCAAAAACTGCTGATGGCTCTTTCCCAAGCCGAGTCGATTCAGTGCGCGTTCGTTTAAGGGCCTAAAACTTGTTGGATGAAATTTAAAATAATATCCGCTCTACAATAGATTCTAGTGGTTGCAATGGAAGGGACGATTAATCTAACCATGCGAATGCTATTTCTTATTAAACTTATTGTTAGTAGTGTCGCTTGGCGTAGCGGTTTTGCGCGCATTTTGAACGTTTTAATATTTTGTTATAACCTCATTATACCAGGTAATACCTTAATCAGACATTTGTAATAAGCAGGCATTCAATAAGGCACCTTTTAATAGAGAAGCATTACAATGTGAAGCAAGGAAATTCTTTTCGCTTTTATTATGGATATTCAGAAAATATGCTTTATATTTAATTAATACCCAACATATAAAAATAGAGTGATTAAAACGACGTTAGGCATGTACGAACTTAAATGTTAATGTGGAAAGAGCTATATCGGCCAATAAAAAAAAATCAATATGTATATAAAGTAGTTTTTTGTAGTAATGTTATTAATTATAATAGTTAAACTTGAAAACCCTCGCCAATAGAAGTATGGCAAGCCATAGATATGCAAATTATGTCACACTTAATGCTTTTCGTCTGGCCATTTTTTCTTCTAGAATAGATAGTCTGATAGTCTGGAAACTTTGTGGTTGGCGTCTTAATTATTTTCAGCTTTTTTATTTATAATTTTTTTAATACTACTTCAACGTCTCCTCCATTTATGAAAAGCACAGCACCACAATATTCAGAAGTCTATCTACGAAAACACTAAAACGGGAAATTAGTATCTTGAAAAGGCAGCGGTGGTATTCAATTCTCCCCCGAAATCAATCTTACCTGAAAAGAAGGGATGATAAATCCCAGCGCGCTTTTTTGGCGTACGCCACTTCGAACGAATTGAAAAAAAGCAGCGAATCGCGTAAAAAAAAAATAAGAAAATCGAAACGCGATTATTAGTGTGCAGGCAAGGGGAAATATTCGTCGATGAAATACGTTTGGCCCGTTTTTTTTTGTTCGTCTAGGTAATTGTGCGTTTTAATCCTCGGTAAAAGTTTCCCCCTGCTTCCTGGTATTTCTAAAGAAACGCTGGAAAAACTCTGAAGAATTTATTCGCATCGGTTTTATTAGGTGGTTCTGTTGATGGGTGTAACATTGACTGCTTTGTGCATTTTGTTGTAGACGGCTGGAGAAGATTTAGATATAAATTTGACACATATTCAACTACAAGCAAATAAAAATGTGCAATGTGCATTATTCTCGTACTGGATTTGCATAATTATTTCGGACAAAAATAAACTTCTCTATATTGGTGTTAATAATTTTTTGGTTTAGATTAGATTAGGACTGGGATGGCCTATGAACCTGTTTCACCGCGACCTATTCAGATCTATTGTGATCCCCTTTTTCCTAGAGGACGCTTTCTAATTTTGCCCTCTTAATTAGACCTATCATCTTTGAGAGCGGCTTCTTTGTGTAGCTACTAGCTGTGGGCTTCTCCACGTCCAATACTAGAAACCTTGTCCTCGTCAGGCCTTCACATTGGCACAGCACATGAACTGGTGTTTCTTCCTCCTCTTGGCAGAATCCGCAGGTTGCGTCATCTGCCAGGCCTATGTTGTACATATGCCTATTTAGTCTACAGGGACCAATCAGCAGACTTACTATCATTTTGACAGTCTTCCTGTCTTTATTCAGTAGATCTCTAGTAAAGTCATGTTCTTTTAGGAACTCTTTTGCCTGTCTCTGTCCCGGCGATTTCTGCCACCACTCTCTGGACTGATTATATATTCATTTGTTGATGGATTTTTTTAATTTGCGATTTGGCAGTGCGGAAAGAGGAGTCGGCTCCAACAAATGGCCTTGACGAACCTGGGCCTGGCCAGCTCGTCCGCCGCCTCATTTCCTCTCACGCCCGAGTGGCTAGGGACCCAGACCACGGTTAATTTCCTTTGGGTGCCCACCTCATTTAGGGCGCTTACAGACTCCCAAATCAGCTTAGAGTCCACGCTTATGCAACTAATCGCTTTAAGCGTGGACTGACTGTCAGATAAAATAGCGACGCTTTTACCTGGCTCGGTACATCTTTCTATCTCTCGGACACAGTGTTGTATTGCAGCAACCTCAGCTTGGAACACAGTCGTGTCTTTGCTGAAGCTTACCGAAAGAGCCTTTTTGGGCTTCTTAGCGTATAAGAATAAAATAAATTAATATTATAATATTAATTTGACACACGTCAAAAGTGTCATTAAAATTCTCAGTAATTAACAAATAAATTCAGCTAAAATCTATATTCTAATAATAATAATCTCTCAAGCCCCAATACCTTACGTTGACTACGAAATGTGAATATAAATTTAACCCGCGAGGCTTATTTAATAATAATTAAATAAAACCACATGCTTATTCTGTTTTGAGAAATAAAAAAGATATTATATTTTTTTTTGATTCAATATTTTATTCTCTTCAAATAATATGTTCAAAATGACGACCATTTTCCATTAGGCAATGTTCATACCTACGAAGAAGCTCTGTTGTACTTCTTATTGTTTCTGGAGAACTATCTTGGCAGGCTTGACATATTTTGTTTTGTAAGTTCAAAACATTAACTGGTCTTTCGGCATAAACAACCTGCTTTAAATATCCCACACAAGGAAAAAAATCCTATGAGCTGTCAACACGTGGAGCGTGGCGGGACGACTTAATTAGTCCTCTATTTCCAATCCACAGTTCGGATGAAACTGTGAGTCCAAATACTGACTAGGTATGTGCGAATTTTGTGGCTGGGCACCGTCCTGTTGCCACCACATTGTACAACTCTCGACCAAAGCAATATCTTGAAGAAGAACTGGTAACGATTTTTTAAGAATCCTGTAAACCTTTCCTGGTAAGAGCACCTTGATAGAAGCAAAGTCCAATTAAATGGCCATTGAATAAGCCACACCAAACATTGACACTCCATATAGTCTGAAAGTGTGTCTGCTGTATCCAGTGAGGATTCCTGACAGACCAGTAATAGCTGTTGTATTGGTTAATCACTCCATTGTTGTGGAAAATTCATGGACTCTAACTATGGGATTTTATCTTACAAAAGGAATATCTACGCGATTGTTTTGATTGATTCTTTTTCTCGTCAAAATCACAAGCATTTGATTCCAAATAAAACCGCTGCTATAACCAACCTGAATCTTCATAATAATCATGTGGACCTGCTTAATATTAACAGACTAAAATATAAAAAAGTGCAGATATAACCAGCCCAATAATTGAGAAAGTAGTTATCAGATTTTCTGGCTCCAAATCGCAATGCGTTCTAGTTATCTAGGTTTCTCGTGGAAGAAATAAGCCACATACCTATTTCAAAATGAAAGCAGCAGTGAACCAGATCTTTCTAGATTGCCTCAGCTTTTTGCAAAATTTGCAAGTTATGAATCCTTGTTAATTTCCACGCAGTTTTTGCACGAGCGAAACCAACAAGAACCCCAATAGAGTCGGTTGTCGGTATATCGGTGGTGCATAGGCGGTCAGTTAAAGAAAGGATTATAAACACCAAAATTCTCGCTTACACCCTATAAAATGAAAGCACGAAAAGCATTGATATTACAAACAGGTATATTTAGAAAGCAATATACAAATGAATACGTTCGGAACTGGATATAATTAATATAAATTAAAGAATGTGCCCTTAATTAGAATAAATTGATAAAATGTACACTGCCCGACTTATTTAATGTCGTCGTCTACAGCGCGGTGACTATCAAAACTATCATTTGGACAAGTGCGACAAGTGATATACACCTTAATTGTCATAAATAACAACCTTAATAAAGTACATCAATTATCACATTATTAAGAATAAAGTTTTTTTGTTTTGAAATTTTACTACCCAAATTATAAATTCATTACTATTATGAGTACTGCCTAAATTTGCATTTGCATTTATAAAGAATTACAAAACTGGGCTGTTTACTATAATTACCACTAATCCTCTATGTAATCCAACGACGCTTAGTGTTTTTGAATGATAAGCTCATATATCTACATGATAGTGCTTACTTAAACAATAGATTTTTAAAAATATTTTGTTGATATTTTTACATAGTTTTAAATTTTTTTTTTGCAGATTTATGTATTTTTTATATATTTATATAATATAAGAAAATACATAAATCAACACAAACACAAAATTATAAATAAAATTAGAACAAATATAATTATATATAATTACCTTTTTAAAATTTTTGTAAATTTGAGAATGGATTCATTCAAATATTTTTATTAGTGTGTTACATGTTATTATTTTTACAAAAACAAAAATATTTGAATAAATCCAATCTTCGATTTATTATTTATACATTCACTTGATTATTTTTAAACATAAAATAAGAGTTTTAGTTTTAAAAGTCACTTGGTCTCAAGCTGTAAAACATATTTCAATTCAAATTATGTTCAAACCATAATATTAAAGATTTCCTTTCGATATTAAAGAATCTTAGATCTACCTGATTTGCATACCCCAATAAATCATTTACCTGGAACAGCCGACGCCAGCCGAACGCGCACTTGTGCAAATGGTGAGTAGTTTTGATAATCACTGCGCTGTAGACGACGACATTAAATAAGTCGGGCAGTGTACACTTAAATCCTTAAGTAAAATTCTAAATGTGATTGATAAATTAAATAAGTTATTTTACGTCGACTTGAAACGTTGCAGTATTAAAATAACAACAGTTGTTGTGAACAACAAAACTTTAATATTTGTTTAAATTTGTTTAAATATGTAAAATATCTTAGGACATAAAACGTAGTGTTTTCAAATGCATGCATAATTATGTTGAAAAATAATATTGTTTAATATAACAGAGATACAGTGCATCGCTAGTATAAACATTACATCGCGCAAATAAGAGATAAATAAGTATGCACATCTCAATATTAATCAGTTAGAGTACGCGTTGATTATTCAACGTCGAACGTCGACGTCTCTATACCCGCACGTGCGTGAATATGTGCGCTTAGTCGCAGGTGTGGCGTGATGCGTGTAGAATTGATCAGCACCGTCAAGTTATCCTCTTGAATAAGCGTAAGAGCCTGTTTGCTTTGTTCGATCTCTAAACTAATTTAACATTCCGTGCGTATTCATTAAAAACGTGTTAAATGGTAAATCAATAAATGCAAATTAACACTCTATTGTGCTGCGTGTATACACCTGCTGGACAGATAAAGCAGAAGCGTTTGTTTTAGTGCTGTTAGCTGAAAATGCAAAATTTTAGTATCTACGCTGCTTTGCATTCATGCAAGGGATTTCTAAATTCCACCTGAGCTTATATTTCACTTACAATTAGAAAATTAATATAAGAAAGTGTTAGTATTTGCTGGCGATTAACTGTGGCAAGAAGAGCTGATCAACATTCCAAAATTTTTCAAGCTTTTCGTGAGATTTTGGTCATGAATGAACAGTTTAGCGATTTCAAATCAAGAAGTCTATCAATACATCTAAGCATTCGATATCTCTAACCGTTTCCGAGATATATGCGCCTAAAGTTTCGAAAATAAAAAAAAAACGACGCTAGAACGTTCTAGTATGCCGTATTCGATCAATTGCCGACAACCGGAGTTCGATATCTCTAACCGTTTCCGAGATATTCACGGTTAAAGTTATGTAAAGTAAAAAAAAACGACGCTAGAGTATTGTAGTATGCCCTATTTGATACGCATTTTAACGGGGAGTCAATTGCCGACAACCGGAGTTCGATATCTCTAACCGTTTCAGAGATATTCGCGGTTAAATTTGTAAATATGCATGGTACAGTTTGAAAGATGTTGCAAACTTTAAAAACAGAGAGATAAATATCATTAAAATAAACCAAAAAAGCAGTGGCCCCAAAATACTCCTTGCGGCACGCCCCTACACATAGTAATTATACTGAAATGAGCATTGGTACCATTATGGTTGATCTCAACATATTGATGTTTGTGGGTATGAGGTGAACCATGATAAGGCCAGACTTCTAACGCCATTAAAACTCCAATTTATACATCAATTCGGAATGATCTATACTGTCGAACGCCCTCGACAAATCATCAGATCAAGTACATAGCAGTGTTGGGCAAGATAGGAGAAGTGAATAAATATCTGCAGCGACTAGACACACTCGTGTTTATTCGCGCCTTGAGTGGGGAGCAGTGTTAACTAGTGATTTACTGAGAGCCGACTAAACACGAGTACGTATAATCGCTGTAGAAATTTATTCACTTCACCTAACTCGCCCAACACTGGTACATAGTATGCATTTATTTTCCAAAGCAGCAAGCAGTAAGTAATGCGGTCTCTATACTTCTTCCCTTAAGGAAACCACGTTGATGGCAATTAAACAAGTTGTATTTTGAAAAGGGAATGATTGAAAACAACTTTTTCGAAAAGTTTTAGAGAACGCCGTAAGTGAGTTTATCGGCCTGTGTGTGTGTTATAATAAAAGTAAGAGTTAGAGTGTAAGAATGGTCTTTAAAAGAAATCGTTCTACATTGTTGATTGGGTCATCCTTGCTAAACACCTAAAATACTACTTCTAATCACTATCTAAAGCTATATTACGGCAAGTTCATTTTTATTTTATATAACCAATACGCATTGCTGGGTATCACTGGTGCAATTAACAGCACAGGGACCGCCTCTTTGGAGACCATTGTGGGCCTTCCCCCGCTAGAGCTGTATGTGAGAGCGGAGGCAATGAATGCGATCCTTAGACTGAAAGCCAACAACCTGTGGCAACCCAACTTCAGGGTGGGAGGGCGCACTTATACTACGAGCACGATGCTGGACGGGTCATTGTTGCAAATGCCAACGGACAGCATGACATCCGAAATTATCTTCACTGAAAAGGTAAAAATCTCCATACCCAACAGAGACCAGGCACGTAGTGAGATCACTGCTAATAATAACTGGTTCATGGACGGATCCAAATCCAGCCAGGGCACAGGACCCGGTATCTGTGGGCCCAGTCCTAATCAAAGAATATCGATAAGCCTGGGGAAACATACAAAGGTCTTCCAGGCAGAGGTATTCGCCCTTGCAGCCTGTGCAGAAATGATTGCAAAAGGGGGCTACATGAGGAGGAAAATTAATATAATGACTGACAGCCAGGCTCTCATTAAGGCAGTCTCGAATCCCGTAACTAGGTCAAAACTAGTTAGAAACTGCAAACAATCCCTCAATGCACTACACGCACGAGGCTATACGGTGTCTCTGATTTGGGTGCCGGGACATGAGGATATAAAGGGCAATGTAATAGCCGACGAACTAGCCAAGGAGAGCTCTAAGAGACTTTTCATTGGTCCAGAGGCCGTATGTGGGATTACTAAGGATTCCGCAAGAAGGGAGATCTGGACCTGATTAGATAAAGAAAGTACAAAGAAATGGAGGTCGACTGAAGGTCAACTCTATACCCAAAGCGCTGATTCGGGATGAGGATGTTAGTTTCTCTGATAACCTACTCAGGCGCAGTAAGAAAGAAGTTAAAACCTTTACTGGGTTAGTAACTGCACACTGTCTCCTGAAAAAGCATCTATACAACACATGTCGGGTAAGCGAACCGTGATGTAGAAGATGCGAACTACAGGAGAAAACGAGTTTACATGTAATCTGCACATGTGAGGAATTGAAGGCACTCAGGCTGAAATATTTCGGGACAGATCTATTGGGGCCCTCGAAGGTTCTCAAGTTCCCACTGGGCAAGATACTGGACTTTATAGAGAACACCAAGTTGCTCGAGTGGAAATGAAAGAATTAATAGGATGGTACAATGAGCGCCTAGCTCAAGTGCCCGGACATTAAGTGTCCACCCTAACTTTAATGAATGAATGAACCAATACGTATGCAATATTTAAATAAATATCTTCTAGTATCTGAACTCGCTTATAAATAACTCAAGTTTTCACCATTTTTAATGAATTATCACGTCTTTTAGAAGGGCCTTCTAAAAATTTTGAGGGGTGCGCCAAATTTGTTATCTACGCTAGTGGACATATATAATATGACACATTTCGAAAAGCTGTTCTAAATTTTCCTTTTAGAATTCTATATAAAGTTTAAAGCTTCCTCAAGTCAGCAATGAAATTCCTAGAAACACAAATACCCAATATGTTTTTATTTACGTCATTATAAAAATAATTTTGACAATTCTATTGATGAATATACTGCATGTGGGTGTATTCGTAATTAAAACACTATTCTATATCTATACTAATGAGCAAAAAATATTCCAAGTAAATTACTTAATGATACTTGATTAAAAATATCTGATTTTAATTCAGTGTTTAGAACGCGTTGCACATACGGCAGCAGTTTATTATATAATTACGTCTGTGTTTCCATGTACAATATTCGGAACCGTATGCAGTTCACAACTGTTGTTGCACATTTTGGCCCCATATTTCACTTGAAAACAATTAAATTCCAAAATTTCACAATGTACAATAGCCACTATATTCGAGTGTATTGCATCCCTGCATATTACTACGTAATTCAGCAATGTGCACGTTCTGAAATTACACTTTGGTGTATACAGGATTCAAATAACATCCAATTTACCATTAAACAAAAATTAAGGGGTGATTTACGTAAGAAGTATAGTATAGTTATGTACTGTTTCAAATAAACACGCTCCATATTCATAATGTGGTATTCGTTATTTATTTTAACTGTACAACAATGAGAGAGCTTAACTTTGCCGATCGGAATTAGCAGAGATTTGGTTCAACCACTGACATTCCGAATATCCAACAATGGAACAACAGTTTTGTTTGGCTTAGGATTATTAGGTTGCAAGCTCTATTTATTACGTTTGAGCATTTAAGCTTTCCCTGGAAAGTTTTTGTTATTTAGTATTTATATGGTCATTTTGCTAAATATTTTTCGAATGCAATTTCGTTACGTAGTATCCCACAACCTTCTTATCTGTTTCAATAATAAATAAGTCAAAGAGATACAGGGTGTAAGTAAAAAAAGAGTAATTTTGGGGAAAGAAGTTTACTAAGGGCAGTTTTAAAAGAAATATCTATCTTTTAGTATTCTGAAAATCATTCACGATGACATCTTACTCAATCTTATAGAAATCTTATAGAAATAATAAATATATTTTTAGCAACATTGGGATACTAGGTATAACATATAATCTTGGATATTCATTTATCACGGAAAATTCATTTGACACACTAATAACATAGCAAAATTTTTCTTAACAAATCTATCATTAGTTAGAGCTCGCTTTAATAAATTATATGCACTATATGTCTATAGAAAGTCAAAAATAATCACTGTTTTAGCATGGTCAACCACTGGAATCAACCCTCCCATATTCTGCGGCCGCACGAGTTAACAGATGTGAATCCCTCAAAGTCAGGAGATGCGGGCAATCCTTTGAATTCAACACCACAGCCTACAGATAAAATGTAGCTGGTCTTATCTTGACACAAAATTTAATAATAAAGGGCTTTACGTTCAAGGCTTATTCTGTCTCTAAAAGAATTTATAATATGCTCTGCCTATATATGCAGGGATACAATATACTTTTGTATATACCGTAAGAGGGATGCGAATATAGTGAGAGCTCTGCATGTGTACATTTGTTCCTGTTGGCATTTAATGTTTCTGGAGATTTGTGTTAATAACAAATTTCAAGAAAGGATAACAAAAAATTTTTACTTATCTCTAGAAAAGAGGAAGAAGAATTTAAGAAAAAAATAAAGCAATTGAAAGACTAGAAACCTGTGAAAGAAAGAAAGAAATTAAAATTAAGGAAAATAGAGCATCTAACGAAGATATGCCTTGAAATAAATACGAACAACACCAAAGAGGTAAAGGAAAAAGTATTGAACTTCACAGAAACAGAATTAGAGAGGAGCAATGAAAACAAAATCTCATAAAAAGTCAGAAATAAAGGCTTGGTTAGGCTAAATAGAACGCGTGGTGTAACCACAATTACGAGTAACAAAAGCAAATTGAAACTGCGTCAACAGATGGCGCTACCTCTTTAGAACGGAGATCGCTTAAATAATCAAACTGCTCATAGAGGGCGCCATTGAATGCTGCATCGATAAGCAATCGAAATTTCTAGGTGCGAATACACACGAAAGTTCCGGAAAGAGGTAGATTGCACCAGAACTAAACGCGCCAAACAACAACACGCACACGAACAAAAGCGAGACAATTTTCAGGAAAAGCGCATAGGGAAAGCCGAAATAAGCGAATGGTGGAAATAAATAGTAAATATGAATAAGTAGTATTAAAGTGAATTTAAATTGATAAATGTTTTTAGTAGTTCTTTAGTTATTTATTAATATTGTTTTTAATATTTGTTTTATTTTAATTAAACTTTATTATTTTAACTCAAAAACGTGATAATACGCTACAAATGAGTTATGGAGAAGAATGGAGATCGAATAATGAAAAAAGAGGAAATTAGGAAAAGTATATCAAAGAAAAAAATAAAAAGGAACGAAAAAATCATAAGTGAAAAACGTCGAATCAATAATAATAATAATATGAATGGCGGAGCTAACATCAAGAAAAAGATATGTTATGTAAAACAACTTCGTAAATATCTGGAAATTAGAATATGTAACGTCAGAAATTTAACAGTGGGGCCAATAGCAAATAGAAAAAGTGAAAACGTGGAATGCAGTATCAGAAAACCGCTATCTGCTCCTTATAAATAATACAAATAACTAATAAAGAAAAAAAAATAATACGCAAGTAAAAATAATGGCGGTAGATAAGAAAAGATAGTTATGCTATACAAGGCTATAAGTGAGAGGGAAATGAATAAAGTTAATGATAGTATAAGCAATATAAAACTATGAAAAATTCTCAGAAATATAATAACAGCAGTAGCCGAAGAAATCTGCTTTAATGCGACATACATACCTACATATGCACATGTCTTAATGCATGCCTACTACAGGAGGACTTTTTATGCAGCTTACAATATTCTTAATTTCATTTTTGATAGTTTCAAATATTAAAAATCTATCTGCTAATTTCATGCAATTTCATTAATTCATGTTAAATTAATTATTCATTGAAATCGCACTTTCGCTGTAATTTCTGTTTTCTTCAATCCATTTTTTTTTAATTAATAACGATATTCCTACTATTGTAAAGATATATTGCTAATAATAACCTTAATATAAACAAAAAAATACACATCGATTTTATTTGCAATATTACTAAACCCGTCCCTGCCATTTTTCTTAATACGGACCTGCGGAAATGCGCCCTTTGGTCTTCGAGAAGTTCAATTTTGACCAACATCAGGTGCCGAACCAAGTGAAACATGAGTATAATCGGCTTTGACATTTGCAATTTATTTTTTTTTATTGAGGTTTTAAGCTGTCAGTTCGGTGGAACAACTATATATTGATTGTGTAATAATTAAATACCTGTACAAGCCAAAACGTGCAGAAGTAGTACTAGAAATAAGGTCAAAGCGATTTTTTAAATATTTGCAAATATCAATACAGTAGTTGCTAAAAAAAAGTACATAAAATTTACTGTAGATGGACAAAGAAATGTAAATAAAGGAGAAAATTGTGAAGAAAACGAAAAGACCTATTGAATGTATTTCATTGATATTTAATTAACGGATGGAAGAAACTCAACAATAAAGGTAGGAAAAAATAAAATTGTTATATCATTCATATTTAATAAAATGATATGAAAGACCCAACCATGACGTTTACAACAATTTGGTAACACAGGAAGGACATTCATATCTATTCGCAAAACGAAATATACTCTCAATGCGACGCATTTACTTCCGGTTATTTACGTCCATATAAACAAATTTAACGTGGACGTCCGAAATTAGAATTACTGATACACGCACTGATCCTCCACAGCTCCGATATTTCAGTAATAATCCAACAAAAACTAACACTATGCATATCAATTCCGTATAACTTCATATACTGCAGAATAGACTATTGAAGGACCGTAGACAAGAACTTTGAGCGCTTCTAATCTCCATTAATAAATACTAACAATCAGTGTTATCGCTGTTCGACGTATGACATGCGTAATACAGATGTATTTACAACGAATCCTACGCTAAAATCTACTAAGATTGTGCATAAGTATATAATAAAATGTGTGTGAGATTTATTAATCGTGACGGTTAATTTTAGGAATCTTTCCGACCGACGCGACGTGTTGGATCCGCTATAAAATGAATACACTTAACATATAGGACAACCATTAGCTAACAATAAGTGAGACAGAGCATTGATAGTGTAAATATTTATTTTATAAAGATATTGGGGATGTGTGCCAAAATACGTAATTCTTTGGAAGAATTTCATGTTTTGTCAAGATCGGTACAAAGTGCTTTTTTCCGCTGAGAATTTGTTATGTCTGCTATAAAAACTTAATATGAAGTTTATCTAAATTATAGTTAATTAAATACTTATATAAGTAAACTATATATTTTACCTATAAAGGCTAATCGTCAAAAACAACATAAATAATGCTAATGGTTTTGCCATTAAAGATGAATTAAATGTAATCAAACTCCCGTACAAACAGGTCGGGTTTCCTGATGCTTCAGGCAGTCGAATTCAATATTGAATGTTATTTAGAGATATTGTAAATCCAAAAAGATATGGAACATAATGCGTATGAATTTATGAACCAATTCTATTGGATGTTCAGCGAGGAATGGGACAGTGTGAAAACTCGGAATGGAATGAAAATTTTAGGAATTCTGAAAAAAAAACGGTGCAATGACTTGATTCAAGGCAAGAACTATTAAAATTGACATGCGCTATACATAACGTATTAACATGTTGATATGTTTATGGTGTTTTGTTTATTACTTTTACTTTTACTTTCTTACTTTAGTACTCTCAGATTATTTGTTAAATAAACGGCAAAATTGTAAATATTAAATAGGTTAATATTTGTAACAGGTGATTCTAAGTTCTGAAAGTATTCCAACGATCGCTTATCTAGAATTAGTTCTGAGCTAGTAGAAAAGTCGCGCATACGTACTTTGTAGTTACGAACGGATTCTGGAATTAGTTCTAAGTGCTTTATTGGAAAGAACCCATGATTTCAATTGAAAGTTGAATTTTTGTCAGTAAAAAAAATTAGGCTTTTCCAATAAAATTTTATTTACTTATCAAGTTATCTTCCGCAAGAATTATTACATCAAGTTTTCATTATTATGATATAGTTAATTCGTTTGCTATCAGGAGTGTAGATCATTGGCACCGATTGACCTTTAACTCAATATAACATGGAGGTATTATTGGCAACTTCATATTCTTTCCTTAGTAATGAAACATAAATCTGAAAGAATCCAAAATCTTCGAAATATATTTGATCTCTTAACCCTCAAGTACTATTGTGGGGTGTCCCGACATACATGTATTTTCAATTGAAATTTTATTGTTTTAAATATTCTACTACAATATCAAATCCAACAGAATAGTGATATAAAATTCTACTAACTGTATGTAGATTTGTGTAAAAGTGGCAAGTGGGGTGTCAGAACACCCTAGGATAGTAAATACGCGAGTATAAATTTAGTGCTATCAAATAATGAAACGCCTGTGTGTGACGCCTCAAGTGAACACAGTGATAATATCGTCACGAACGAAGAATACAACGTAGAAGATGAGGAGAGTGAAGGCGCTGACGATCTACCACACAACACCAATTTTTTTTTCTGGAAAAAATAGATTTAAGTGATCCAAAGTTCCACCGGGTTCTTCCAGAACTAGAAAGGAAAACAACAATGCATCCCCCAGGTCTAAAAGGAAACGCATCTGTGACATCTCCCAAAACGCCATTGGATAGTTGGTCACTTTTGATAACAGATGAGAGCATATCTGAAATTTTGGAATATACCAACGTTAAATTTGCTAATCTGAAGTGTAAATGACGGCCCCACAGCTACATTCGTGGGACACACAGACAAGGTAGAATTGAAAGCTTTCCTGAGTTTGATGCTTTTAGCTGGAGTATGTAAATCCAACCATGAAGACGTGAAGTCTCTGAAGACAGTTCAGGAAGAAATATATTTCGCGGTACTATGTCCAAAGATAGATTTTTATTTCTGTTAACCGCGTTGAGGTTTGACGACTGGACAGCTCTACAGAAAAGAAGTCAAAATAGAAGATAAGTTAGCTGCCATTTCCAAAATCTATAATATATTCAACACCCAGTGTAATAACAATTATTCATGTAGTGAGTATGCATAAATCTTGGATGGATTTCGAGAGAGATGCTGCTTCCGGCAGTTCATGAAAAGAAAATCACGAAAATACGGATTGAAAATAATGTGTTTATGCGATGCAAAAACGCATTATCTGATAAATTCCTTTATATACTGTGGGAAAAACAAAAAACCCAATCAAAAAAAATGGTCAGTCCCTACTTATAGTACCCTAAAGCTAGTAGAACCCATTAGAAACACCAACCGAAATGTCATGGGAACAACTGGTGTAGTTCTATTTAATTAATGAAAGAACTGAGAGATATTGGACTAATGTTGAGACTTCACAAAAGAATAAACGAGAAGTTCCTTCGCAATTCCTAGCAAGCAACTACGTGAAGAAGGCTCTTCCACTTTTGGATTTACACGAAATGACACAATTGTGTCATCATGTGCCTAAGAAAAACAGATCAGTTATACTAGTTTCAACTATGCATCACGCGCCAAATATAGAAGAGAACAGAAAGGCTGAAATAATTAGTTTTTACAACTCAACAAAAGGTGGTGTGGACGCTCTGGATCAACGGTGTGCGACCTACTCTTGCCAGAGAAGAACGAAAAGATGTTTTTCCTAATTGTAATACTGACTCTAAGGAATACTTTCAGGCCATTGTAGACTGAAAGGACACCTGACTAAGCTTGGATTGGAAAAAGATCCTGAAAGCAGATTCTGTGGGGAACAGGATGAAACACCCATCCATCTCCTCTCAAACTGCGTAGCACTGTGCAACTCGAGGACATTTCACCTGGGAGCATGTGAAATCGAAGAGGGAGACTTACGTAGACTGGGGCCCTCTGACATCCTACACTTTCTAAAAGGAATAGGACTGGAAGGCCAGCTGTAAAGCAGCAAGAATAGGGGACACAATAGATCTTTTAGGTCGCAGTGTAACACCACCCTTTTACTTACATACATACATACATACAATACTGACTCTAATTTCAGAGACTAAGGTACATGGTCCTAGGATCGTGTGCAATGCAAAAGAAATTAATATCTAAGTTAATTGTGTGATATTTATTTTATAATAAAAATAATGTTTTATTTTTGCCTATATTCACATGAAGTCGTTAATGTTTATTTATTTTATTTTTTTATATAGAAAATAAATTTTGTGTTACTTATAATGCTTTTATACATATCCAATACGAACACATACATCACAAAATTTGTAAGAACTACCAAGAATAATTTTTTATGTACATTTATATAATGGGGTATCCAAACACCCCACGATAGTATTTACGTGTATGGAAACAACGATAGTAGCTAAGGGTTAAACACTCAATGAGTACTAGAAATGTGTATAAATATCATTCAAATTGAGAACTGCTTTTCTTGTAAAACTAATTGAATTTCATCTGAGACGGAATTTTATCAGAAATAAGGAATTGTGTAATTGTATGCTACTGTTTTAAAAAATATTGTTTTCTAAAAAAAACTTCCCTATTATATAAAAAATAGTTATAATTTCAAGAAAGCTCATATGTAAACCATTATAACTCTAGATGTACTAATAGAACTGATAGTGAGTACATTTATATTTAACAAATGCATAGTTATATCTACCGTAGACACGAATTTATACTTTAACAATGCTAATTAATTAACTAAACATATACTGCTATATTAGTATGTCTTTTAAAGTCAATAGACGTATTATTATCAAAATTAGCAATCTGATTTAAGTAAACCAGAAGAAATCCTTGATAATTCACGCCGTATAAAAGAATTTAAGACACAAAGGAAGATTTCTCACAATTTTTAAATATTTAGAACTTAATCAATCATGAAACTACAAAATTAACACGAAATAAATACTTTTCAAGCCGTTAACGTAAACCGAGTTTCCAATTCAATAGAGATACAGAAATATTTACCTAATACATCATTCAGCCGCTAGATGGATGTTTTTTGAGCACAAAGTTCAATAGTTTCATTCTTAAAAATATTCCGATGAAGCATCATTCGGATAGCAGAGAGAGTAAATAATTAAAGTAATAAACAAATACTCCTCGTGGGACACATATAATATAAGAATGTCGAAAAAACGAACGATAAAAGAGCGACTAGAAATGGTAAGCGACGTATTCAACATATTTATTACATAAACAAATATTGCTTGAGAGTGCTCACCAATATATTAAAATGCTTTATATAAACATGGATATGAAATATCTAAACCCACAGAAGAAAATAAACAATGTGGGCGTTAATGACGAAAAATTGAATTCAACTGAGAAATGCCGGGTCGTGTTTTAGAGATTAAATTTTTCTCATTTAAATTCAGTTCGAAGGAATTACGGGATATACATCCGCGTCCAGTTGTTTTTGCGGAAAAGTAATCGAAATTCCTATGTTAACATTATTATGAAAGTGTGGGGGTCGTGAAATAACAGCCTTTTAGTAGATAGATTTTTATATGGTATTTAATGTGACTGAATTAACAGGAACCATGGTAGTCTTAAACTTAATAATATTTACGAAAATTTGCATAATTACCGAAGAAAATCAATAGTGCCAACTCATAAAAAGAAAAAAATTTAAAACGTTTGCAAACAACTCATCGACCGCATTCAATTATAATTTTTTTTTCAATAAACCGCAGTATTTGCTTCCAAATTTCTAATTACAGATTGTTTGATCGCCTGAATAAATAATAGTCGGTATTAAATTGAATGAAAGATCAATAAAATTTCATTTAAAATTGAAATACCATACAGTTAGACTGCAGCTCTTTATATTTTCAGATAATAAAAACAATAAGTTATTTGTAAATAAGAAAAAACATAGTGTAGAGATAATATACTTGCAAGACGTTTATGATTTTGGTGAGTGCACATGTGTGCACAAAAGTTTTCGATAAACAAATTTATGAGAATTCTGTACTGCTACATCTTTTTCATTTTAACGACCTGCTTTGCTTTACTATTAAATTAGTTATTGTCAGAGTAGTAAAGTATAACATGTCTGTCTTTATAATAAAAATAATGATTTATACATACATGAATGAGAAGTAACTCGTTAATTAAATCATTAATACTTATTGTTATAACATATTGTCGTAAATGGCGACGCTGAATCAATGCTAAAATTTTATCATTGAAAAGTATGGTTATTATGCTTCACTAATAGTAACCTTATGTGCTAACATCATTTATTTCTTGACCTTTAACACTACTACTGTTATACAGCGTTACTAATATAAAAGAAATAGACACCTTTGGTATTGTATAAAACAAAAGTTATTTGCGATATCGACATGCATTTTGCGCTGTCAGGTTGAGGAACTGTAGAAGTTTCGATAGTACAGTTGGTAGTACTGCGCAAGCATAATAGCTACGATGGCTGGTATAGTTCACTTATTATAACAGACGAGGTACTACGTGAGTCAGTTTGCTATGACGTCACGACCGTGTTGCAAATTTTCTGTTCGTCAAAACGTAAACAAACCGTTAGGTTATTTAATTGTCAAACACTTTTGACAGGTAAATAAACAAACTCTTAAAAATAACATTTACCGTTAATATTAGTGATGATTCTTTTTGAAAATCAGGATTTAAAGTATGTTAATCATGATAGCAGTGGAAAAAAATAACAAAAAAGCACAAGGGAGTACAATAAATTTAATCGGGACCATTATCGCTTAAAGTATTCACAGTAACGATTAGTATGCAAGTTTCTTCTCTATCCAAACCAGTCTCTCTGATTTACTACTTCTGAATTTCGTTTCCCATATGTTGTACACCCAGTACGTCAAATTTCCAGACTAATTTAATTCAATCCGCTTTATACAATTGTATGCATCCTCCGATCTGCCATATTTCATGCATCGCTTCGTAACAAACTTCCTTTTCTTTGAGAACAAATAATATCTACCACAACAATGTGTTTCAACCATAGAAATGTCTTTTCCTTTAAGAGCACTGTTCAAAATGTTTAATGTTATGTTAATCTGAAAAATGTATGTGAAAGAACCACTTCTGTAAGCAATATTTGTATATACTCACTGTTTTCGTACATGTCATAAATTGTGTTTGCAATAGCACATTGACAATGAGTAGAATAATCAATTTTTACAACATTTATTTCGTATGCATTTTCGTTTTGGGTCAGTGGATGTAATTCCTTGTTTTGTAACTCCTTAATTTGTTGTATGAAATTTTGCTTATGTTTGCAACATGAATGTTTAGAACACTCGTTATTCTCTAAAAACGAAATACTGTAAAGAATATGACTTTAAAAATTATGGATTTTATACTCCTCGCACGAAAGTTAACGGGAATGGCCCGTTGTTCTCGCGTTCTGCGTCGAAATACACGATTAACGAAACTATTAACTCCTTCGATTGTTTACACAATGGTTTCGATATGGTTTAGTTGTAATAACTACTTATTTTAAATAAATATATACCAAGTAAACGCAAATTCCCACACTTTACTGCAAATGAAGAATATAACCCTTTGACAGTTGACAGCTATAACTAAATTGGCGGGAATACATTGCGAAGATCTGACAAGCATGCCATTTAAAAAGCAGTAGGCACCAACATAGTATCTTTAATTGAACATGAATTAAGTTATATGTTAGTTGGTTATTTTAATAATATGGTATTGCATGGCCCGAATTTGCAAGTAATGACGTATCTCGTCTGTTATGGTAAATGAAGTATAACTCTACTGAGAAAGCATATTGCGTGCTTGAATTTGCCAAAATGAACGCCGTAACTGTTGTTCAACGACATTTTAGAAGAAGTTTTGGAAAACCACCACCTACTAGACAGTCGATCTGCGATGGGTACAATAAATTGGAAACGACAGGGTGTTTATGTAAATGCAAAAGTCCGGGGAAGACCTCGTATGTCAGAAGAAACAGTGGAACGTGTTCGTGCTGTTTACCACCGAAGTCCACAAAAGTCAACAACACGTGCAAGTTTGGAACTATAAATTCCGCAACCAACTGTGTGGAAAATTTTACGTAAACGACTAAAACTGACGCCTTACAGATTGCAGTTGGTACAGCATCCACGTGAAGATGACAAGCTTAAACGTCAAGATTTCTGCAATGAAATGTTGCAACGTAATGAAGATGAGTTTTGCGAGCGGATAATTTTCAGTGACGAGTCAACGTTCCACATAAGTGGCGAGGTGAATAAACACAACGTCCGAATATGGGGCACTGAACCTCCGAGAGTGTTGGTGGAGCATTTGCGTGATTCTCCAAAAGTGAATGCGTTCTGTGCTATATCTCGCACAAAGGTGTATGGTCCTTTCTTTTTTGAAGAAAACACAGTAACAGGAACTAGATATCATCAAATGTTGATCAATTGGTGCTTTGATGATTAGCCTAGGATGTAACCTAGAATATACTTATTATATTTATACATTTGGTATTCTGACAATACAATTGTATGTACACCTGAAGATGTTAGGATAGCTAATGAAATGTACATTGTGTTTTGAGGATTAAAGAATTTGTGAGACAGAAGTTTATTAGTATTTCGTGTTAGTTATCAGTATATCTCACAGTTCTCGATTTACCTTCTATTTAATTCGTTTATTACGAACTTAATCATATACTTAACAAATAAATGAGTTACAGACAATTTTACTCATTTGTCCATATTGCTGGATAGATCGATTCGACTCCATTGCTTCGATTTGCCCGACTTGTCGACAATAACTTTTATCTTTTGCGGTTACCTCAATTTTTTTTTTAAAGGGGTGGTAACGCCTAAGCTATGTGTTTAGCTTGTCAGGCCCCCGCAGAGCCAAATCTCCCCTCCTAATCAACATTACGACCCCGGAAAAAACTTTAAACTTTATAATAATGTATCTATAAAAAGGAATTAACGGACTGCATGTAATAAATTTAATCCATTTGTTTTTAAGCAATTCTGTGCAAACATTTATATAATCTACGTTGAAAGTTTTCTACTTGAATGGATAGATATTCAAATACAAATAAGTTGAAATATTGTCATGAAGATAGTCAGTTTCGACCGAAACATGTCGCTATTATATATAAGGTTTGTTCGAACATGCAGTTCGCAAACGGTTCACGATCGTGTCAACCAATCAGACGACGCATTTCAGTTCGCGAGAAGTCCAATTTGTTCTCTAATTGGTTCACGTGATCACAAACCGTTCGCGAACTGCATGTTATAACTGCTATAGTAATAGATATATGTATATGAATGGAAAGAACACTATTTGATTGCATTTGGTTTATATAATCGTTTAGCGTATCTATTGTTTAGGCGGACACTTCAAGCAACTGAAAATACTTTTATTTACTCAATACTTTGTTGTTAATAGCTAATCGTGGTCCAAAATAAATCATAACCTAAAAATATTTAATACGTGTACGATGATGTTGGTATGAACCATATGAACTGTCAACAAAACTGAATAGGTTCGTTGGTTTTGTAGCACTAACATAATTTGCAATCGCAGAACATTTTTCTGCACGATTTCAACGAAATTAAATATATATATTAATCTTCCATTACTGAATCAATCTTTTTATTATATGGTTTAATTATCATATTGTTGTTCAATACTGTCTTAGTAGATGCTAGTAAAAACATTTACTAACAGTGTGAAATACTTATAGAATATGTACCTACAAAGTTTTCCTATAATAGACTATCAATTTTTGCTACTTTGAAATGTATTCAAATTTTAACAAAATTGGGTTACTCTTTCAAACAATATTGATTATTATTACAAAATCTTTTGTACTGCGACGTGTAAATAATTACTACATGGATTTCTCTATGTGTATTTAACATCTTTTAACTGTTTCCTGTTATATACAGTGAGGTCGTAAATGGTCTCCCCCACCTGATAACTTTTGAATGGTATGAGATAGAGCAATGAAACAAAAACCAAGTGAATTAGAGATAATTTGTGATTTTTGCCTATAGAGATACGCACATGGCTTCTGATGTAAAATAGAGGGCGTAGCTATCTTTAAAATTTTAAATGGGAAGTAATTTCATTTAGAAGCTCATTTGGAAGATATTTCTATTACTTTTATGGCAATGCAAACAGTTTTACGATTTTCGAAATTTTTACCAACTTATCCAAGATTAATAATTGGAGTACATACGTTACTTTTTCGATAGCCCTCGTATAAATATTGTGGTTTATGTAACTTAGGAAGCGATTGCTGTAAAATATGACATATTTTACAATATGACGTTTTTGCAAAATTTAGCAAAAGTGTCTTATCTGTCAGTGTATGTGTCATGTGTGTGGGTGTCTATGTTACAGATTACTGTAATTACAGGTTTCTGTACACTATATCCAAAAAGCGAATACGAGGGCTATCGAAAAAGTAACGTATGTACTCCAATTATTAATCTTGGATAAGTTGGTAAAAATTTCGAAAATCGTAAAACTGTTTGCATTGCCATAAAAGTAATAGAAATATCTTCCAAATGAGCTTCTAAATGAAATTACTTCCCATTTAAAATTTTAAAGATAGCTACGCCCTCTATTTTACATCAGAAGCCATGTGCGTATCTCTATAGGCAAAAAATCACAAATTATCTCTAATTTCACTTGGTTTTTGTTTCATTGCTCTATCTCATACCATTCAAAAGTTATGGGGGGGGGGGGCATTTACGACCTCACTGTATATGTCTGTGTACATTCTAAACTTCTAGCCTCATCTAAGGGTACTAAATATAAATTAACTGGAAAGGGATTAACTGAAAAATTTTTTCAGCGCAGAGTACGATTTCGAAGTTCTTGGCCGGTCATATTAGGGTTGCCAACTTTCCATTAAGGTTCACGCGGAGAAAAGACAGAAAAAAATATTACGAAAAGAATAATATATTTAAAACATAAACAATGGAACAAAATTGGACAAAAAAATATAAACGATGTTATTTCTAAGATAAAATATATCTAAACAAATACAAAACACTATATTATTTTAGGAACAAAGGATGAATAGATGAAGGTTTCCGGAGATTATCCTTGCACTCCATGCACTTTGCACAACTTCTTTTTGTTCAGGTTTGGTATGTAAATAAATTTATTTCACCCTCAGTTGTCACCTGGGCCCTGGACCGAAAGATTTTGTTGCTCAAACCTATTGCTCAATACCCCAGTTGGCAACCATTGGTCAAATGCAGAAAATCTTCAATGTTTTTAGTAATACCTCTGACCAAACGACACGTTTACGTACTCAACCGTTTTCTGAAATAATTTCTTCCAAGACATTTGACTAGCTTGAAAGCAGCAGCACGCTGTTATAAGATCATCATCATCATTGCTTCTTTAGAAGGTCTAAGGGAGGCCGCTTTTCTTGAGAAACCGTCATTCGTTCATTGTGTTTAAACTTATTCCAATTTTTTTTTTGACATATTAACTTCCAAAGTAACTGGTACTTGAAAACTTCTTTTGCTTTAATTTTTTTTTTGTTTTACTTTTTTGCGCCGTTTCTCAGATGCACCTAATACCATGTTTTAATTTTTCATGTTGTTTTATTAATCATCACTTCAATATTACTTTTCTTAGGACCATGTATATTACATAAATGATCTAAGATAATACCTGATTTTTGATTATTGATATCAATAGCTTCAAAAAAGTAAGCGGTTATGAAAGGCTTCTGACATAAACTATATGATTATTAATAAATTTCTCATAGTAGATTCACTTTTGGCAAATTCATGTTGTTGCAAAGCATAATATAATCTTTTTTTATAGTCAATACTTTTAACTTTTCCAACGTTTGAGAGAATACTTACTCCCTTCTAATTGTTATTAGTATCACTGCAGCATTTTTTTCTAAGCAAGCTTTTAATCAAAATATCTTACTAATACGGAATAAAACTGTCATGAAACTTACCCAAAATCACATGAACCAGATGTCTGAAACAAACAATAAGATCAAGATTGCAACAAAATACATAAATTAATTTGGTGAATGTAAATTGGCAGGTGAAATGAAATGATAAAAATTTTAAGCGCCACGTCTTCAATAATTTTCTAATTTACTACTTCCCCGGACCAAAAGAAAGATGCGTAAAATACGGAGGGCAGCAGAAGCGCCCGTGAAAGGGAACGACGTTTTTCTATCAAGAAGAGACGTTTTAAAATATTGCGTGAACGTAATCAAGAACGCCCGCTTTCTACTGAAGGAAAAAAATTCAATTTTCTCACTCTCGAGTATAATAGAGTTAAAAATTTTAGATCCGGCGAGGAAAAAGAATATGTTAAACGAGTGGAGAAGAAATGGACGTTTTAAAATATATAAAAAAAAAAATACTTTATAATAAGTCTACCCTCTTCAACTTTCCTTTAAAAAAGATTTGGTTATACAGACGATAAAATAAACCTTATTAACTTTATTTATGTTTTCATACGTTAACCAATTTTAGTACTTACCTTTTTAAACTTGCAATAAAATAACTTATTTAAAAGCTATTACGGACATTTTGTGTTTTTTAATAGAAATATTCTCTTAAGGCTCGTGCATACTAAACGGCGAGCGCGAATGTAATTATAATGTAAGACGAATGTAACTAGTGTGAACACGCATTCGCTATTACAGCGAGCATTACAGTCGTACTCAGGTGATCATGTGGCGTTGAAAAGAACATTGATTCTAATATGGTTCTATGAAAGTAAAAAAAAAATTCTGGAATCCAGAAGATGTTTATCAAAAAAATTATAAAGATAATAAGACAAGGAAAATGCTTTACTGAGTGATAAGAATGAAGAATGTTATCGAATAAAAACTAAAAATACGTATGCTAAATCAATACGCCTTTCATGCTTCCTTCGATTGCTGAATGTCCGGGCAGCTCCAGCAAAGTGACTTTATTGCAGTCTGTCAGGCTATTCATTTCTCTAAGACATTCCCAAACCAGTCTTGATCATATCTTGGAGTTCATTAATGCCCTCAGCAACGCGTGGCAGTGTGTTGCAATATAGATCCGCTTGTTTCTATAAGCCCTTTGATTGATTTCAGTTGCACAATGCAATATTACATATGACTTTGCCTGAAAGACCGTGGCATATTTTTCTAGAGGAAAAGTAATCATTGTGTTTCTCACCCTACTATAAATTCCAACTCCAGTCCCATTTTCGGTTTTTGATCCGTCTGTAAACCAGACCAATTCTCCGAACTTCTCTCTGTAGTTGGATTGTTTCCAGCTTATCCGATCCATGATTTCCATCACGAAATTTCTGTTAAGATGTGTCGAAATTATATGGCCTGATCTCATTCCCAAAAGGTTGCCTTCCACATGATGGACAATATTATTGTGCCCCAATCTTGCATATAAGCCACTTGATAGTTCTTGTAATCTGAGATGCCCCATTCTTGCCTTGCCCATTATCATCAATTGGAGAGGAGGGAGGTGCAGGAGGCATTCTGTTGCTGCTGAAGGAGTAGACCTCATTGCTCCTGTTATTCCTAAACACCCAAGCCTCGATATCTTGTTAAATTCAATTATAGCAGTGTGCTGCTGCACTTTTGTCCACCATACCAGAGATGCATAAGTGATCACGGATCTGACCACCACACCGTGATGTATGTCCAGTACATTATATTCTGTGTTATATAATATATATGTTTCTTCATGGGCTCTGACATGAGTGTTATCTCCGCCTTGGTTTTAATCTTCTGAAACTGTAGATTCCAAGTAAGCTTAGAGTCTCGGGTGACATCAAAATATTTCATTTCCTCTGATGGCTTTATATTTTTGTATAATTATTATTGTAGAATTTTGTGAATGCGTTGGTGCTGGATTTGTCACTTCTACGTTGGTGTGTTTAAATAACAAAACACACAAAACCCTTTTCTTGTAATTTCATATATTTACATAGTAAGATATTTACAAATGTATTGTCGCTTGAAATGTCGGAACAGAACTGCTTATTACAATATGGTTTTGAACTAGTAGTCCTTTGTTACACTGACCATTTTCCCTTGGTGGGTTTACAAAGTGATTGCGTTGTGGTGTAACAAAGAACTCTAGTGGTCGTAAATTACAAATGAAGAGGGTGTCTGACAGAATAAGGAAAGAATCGAAAAAGGGAAATATGTCTTCCCTATTAACTTCTTAGAACTGAAGGAACTTAAATCTAAATATGGGGACGTAACAAAACTAAACTACAGAGTCGGGTTAGGACAAAACAAATGTATATAATTCTGTTCTAAACAATTATTATGTATTACCTATACTTACTGCTGTGTACTGACTGAATTGAAAATGCAAAATGAAATAATAAAAATGAAAAATTAAATTAGCTAGCTCAACGGATAAAATTTTAAAGGGCGCAAAAGAACAACTTAAATAAATAAATTAAACAATTAATTCATTAACTAAATCTTATACAAAAATAAACATTACATCTGTGAAAATTCTCCCGAAACATTGACAAAGGCTGATCGGAGTAAACATGACAAAATATATGCAACTTAAAACAAAGTGTCTCTCGCGAAAACAAAGTGTCCGTCCGCAGCATTACGATGTAAATTTTATTTCTTTAACTGTATTGTATTGTATGTAATTAAAAAAAAAAAAACATGAATGTACGATATCCATTATAGGAAAGTTTTTATTCCTCCTGGAAACATACCTTCATTACTAGCCGGCATTCAATACTCATCTGTCTGTATTTATCCTACAAAATATATGTTATCAACACCCTTTCAATGCATTTGCTGGCATTTGAATACATAAACACCGTATAACAATCGTAATTAATTGAGTAGATCAGCAAATCGTTAACAGAATATTTTTCCCATTCTGTTGGTTGAGTTGTGCGAACTCGTGACGTGCTCCTTTTGCTCGAAACTCTCTCAGTAAAATGTCAAAGATCATCATCAACGCTAGTAAACAGTAATTCTCCATTACCCGTGCGATACCAGTTATATACCTTTACAATGTTAAAAGCTACATGTTTCGGTGAATATCATTAATATCACAAACGCTCATGTGCAAGCCGCTCGACGAGGAAAATCGGAATTTAAAACCAGGTACCATAAATTACATAAAGGTTGCAGTGACGGCCTCATTACAACTAGGCTAATCGATGCCAGTATCGATGAATTACAGTCTCGGTGGATGTATTGTTTGTCACTCCTGAAACTAGACATCCACTGACGTCAATCGTTACATGTCGATCCGTACATTATACAGGATGTAGTGTGTCAAATATGCTGCGGAAACTTACAACTTGGGATAACTGCTGCTATATTAAACGATAAATTATTAATTATCAACCTCTAAGATCGTCGCAAAGGGGGAAGGAGATCATAGTATAAATTATATAACGAACCTGTTGTAACATACAACTTATTTGATCTCTCGAAATGTCATAGGAATAATGCGTAGAGATATCGTTTTTAATGCATAACTGCTTATAGCGTACAAATCTGGTATAAGAAACTAGGAATCTAATCTAAAGTAAATATTTTAGCTCTGCTCCGATAAGCCATTGAAAAGTGCCCCTAAAGCTATCGGGCTGAAATTAAAGCAAATGAGTACTACTGTCACACATACTATAAATGCCAAAAAATAGCTCAATCGATGCCACACCATTCGAGATATTAGCATAAGGGTGGAAAAAATCAATATTTTTTTTCTCAGGAATTACTTAAGCTATCACGTTCAAAAATTATGTAAGTAAACACTGATTATGGGCATTCTATAAAAAATCAAGAGCTAATTCCCTCCACTCAGTTCAAAGTTATTATTATTTTGCCCTTTTTAGGGGTGTTTTTTTTGAGTTTGATTCAAGGTGCCAACTTGGCTTTTTGTTATATTAGACCGTATGCAGTTAGGTTTATTATATATTTTTTTCAGTTTTTTCTGTGTGGTAGAACATGTAAATAAAAAATAAAATCTCTTTGAATGATCTTAGTAAGAACAATTTGTTATTGTATATTTTAGGGTTAAAACAATTGTTCATCCATCAACTTCAGGATTATCTGTATGTATGTTTCAGCCCTAGTAGTTATAAAAGTATCGAAATGTAAAAAGAAAATAAATACAAACAAATAATATTTATTTCCGTACACGCAGTTGAAAGTTATTGTTATTTTTCCTTTTTGAGGAGCGGTTTTTTTTTGAGTTGAGTTTAATGTGTCAATCTAATTTTTTGTTATATAGTAATGTATGTACTTAGGTCCACTATATATTTTCTTAAGTTCATCTGTGTGGTAGAACATGCAAATAAAAAAGAAAAATCATCGAGCGGTTTCAGGATTATTTATATGTTGTACATTTCAGTCCTAGAAGTTACGAAAACACTGAGCTATAAAAAATAATTCTGTAAGAGTAAATAATAATAAGTAATATATTAGTAATATATTATTATATAATATATTATCTGTTGTTACATTTATTATTAACATATATGTATTCATAATCAATATAAAATAATTTTCAGCTCCGTACACGAAGTTCAAAGTTCCCTTTGGAGGGTGGTTTTTTGAATTTAAGGTTCCAACTTGACTTTTTGCTGTATAGTAATGCCTGCATTTGGGTTTACTATTTACTTTTTTCCTAATAAATTCTTTACAAGTGATGTCATATGAACTGAGAAGTATGCTCTTGATTTGAAACCTTCGCTGATTTTTCTGGGAGAATGAATAGCTCCAAATAAGTATTTTTATCATCTTCATCGTTTATTTATTTGTTTTTTTTCCAGATATTTTCATTAGCAAACCACCGCGATTAATACACTTATGTGAGAACATATTTTAGCTTACTTTCTACAGCACTGCTGTTTATTCTACTAAAGAAATTACATTAAACACCAGTCTCAAAACTCTCACAATCAAATTGTCATATTAAAACAAATTATGCACGACTCAGAACATTGATTAAAGAAATATGAATAATAAATCTATATATTTATTTGGCAGTAAGAACAAAAGTAAAATACGAATAGTGATTCTGTTCAACATTAAGAAAATCTATAAAAACTATAAATACATAGCTTGTTGCAATAACAAATGTGGATAGAATTATGTTGTTACTAGAACAATAAATATCTAACAGAGATTTGATTGATTTATGTTCAATATGTTATATCATATAAAAACATATATATTGTACCAAAACGCATAGGTGTATAGGTAACAAAAAATCAAGTCGAATTGTTAAATTCAACATAAAAAAACATCCCCCAAAAGAAGAAAATAACTTCGAACAGCGTGTGCGGAATTAAATATTATTTTATTGTTACAATATGCTTTTGTATATTTCGGTGCTTTTATAACTAATAGGGCTGAAACATTTATACAAACCATTCCAGCGTTTTTAATAAAGGATTGTGCTGCTGTTATTCAAGATGTGCTGCTACATATGTTTAATCTGGCATTGAAGAAGAAACACTTTCTCCAATGCTGGAAAACTTCTAGGGTTATACCGGCGTTCAAGGCGGGGAGCAGAGAATATGCTTCAAATTATCGACACATCGGACATCTCTAAAATATTTAAATCTAATATTGACGACGTAATTGAATATATTTATTATCATATTCACTGTTACACATTTGTGCAGTTTTATTAATCATGTATCAAAATCTACGGACGAGCGTATTCAATTTGCACCTACTTCTCTAAAGCGTTTGATCAAGTGCAGCATGTCAGAATACTCAGCAAACTTGAGTACTTTGATTTATTATCCTGCTTAGTCGATTTGCTTAAAACCTACCTTATTGGTAGATATAGTTTTGTACAATATCGCGGATGTCAGTCTTCCTATTATTTAAATTTAAGTGGGATACCCTTAGGCTATATGTTTGGGCGCCTCTTGTTTCTTATTTTTTTTAATGATGTTACGGATTGCGTTTTATCTGAATGCTTCTTGCTCTTTGCAGATGATCTTAATTTTTTTTCGAACTATTTCATCTATATCAACTGCAGACAGTGAGAGGACAGAGAACGCTTACCACTTTCTGTGTGAAAGCCAGACTCTGAACGCAAGGAGACAGGTATGTTTTGGCAAGCCAAATAGCCAATTAGTGCAGAGTACTAGGATCCTGGAATGGATAAAACCATTTCATTCTGATCGTGTTTTATTATACAGGTCGCAAATTATAGCAAATTTTCGCTTACTGATTAAAGACAATGACTTTTTGATACATGTAGTCTTAAAGGAAATTAAAGAAACCCTTTGAATGGATGGTCACAAGACCCATCTTCTCTAGTCAAAATTTAAGGGTGGGGAAGAATCATTCTGTAACTTAGTTTCATCAACTATGTAAAGAGCCTCAATAACAAATTTATTTATTTTTTCACTTTTAAAGTTCTTTTTTTCGGTCTAAAACCACCATTTTTACATTTCAAAAATCCTTTCAATTTCGGATATTTTGTAATATCTTCATTTTCGTCAATAAATATGGTAATTTTTAACATAGAGTATTCACACCATAAACTGTTGAGTGATTTTAACTTCATAGATCAATCACAAATGTATGCCAGCATACACTTTCTCAAGTACTCTCCACATACCCTTGGTGACATAAATTTTTGAATATTTTATAGGTTTCATTGTATCTGTTTTTAGATTTCTCCGACAAAATCTCAGTACAAGTTATAATATCGGCTATCTCTACTTGATTCATGTTTATAAAGTTTATTTAAAAGCAAAAACTTTTGAGAATATATTGGTTGTACTTTGACATTCATTATAGATATAAATTCATATTGACACAAGCATGGTTACCATAGATACGACAAACATTTCTGACTTAATGTTACTAATGTGTTTACATACATACAGTGTGAGTCTGTAATCTGGAATAAATTCAGTAAAGCGAAGGCAGTATTTTTTCCGGAAATATGCTCGGACACGTCGATTAGTATTTTAAATTGCCCACTTTTTCATCTGAGAAAATTTTATACAGCGTCTCCCAAATTTGAGATATGATGTCATCAACATTTTTTTTTTAAATTTTTATAACTATTCTTAAAGGGTATATCAAATTACACATGTGTACCAAATTTTAAGTTTTTATTCCTTGTCATGAAAAAGATATTTAACAATAGCTAATTCGAAAAATGTAGAAATATGATTCACCTCAATCATATCTCTTCTACAATAAATGTTCAAAATGTTGTCCATGTACTTCCTGACAATACCCTAAACAGAACCGAAACTCATTTTGAACATTTTTAATTACTTCAGCGGAAATTAGCCTACACTCCTGTCTTATTCGTTCTTTCAACACCTCAATATTTTCCGGTTTGGTTTTAAAAACTTTACCTTTCAAGTACTCCCATAAGAAATAGTCCATTGGTGTTAAATCCGGAGACCTGGGCGGCCATTCAAAAGGTCCTCTTCTACCAATCCATCTGCCTGGAAACACATCATCTAGATACTCACGGACAGGTCTTGCAAAATGAGGAGTCTTGTTGGAATCAGTTGTTTCTATTCTGGACATCAGCTTTAAGCGGATCAAGGAATAGAGTAGCCATACTCGGAACTAGTTCTTCCTGCAAGAATTCTAAATATCACGCTCCATTGAGATTTTCTTGGAAGAAAATTGGTCCTATTACTCGATCACCAACAATGCCTGCCCAAACATTGACTTTTTCTGGATGTTGAGTGTGGCCTTCCCTCATCCATCGTGGGTTGTTGTCTGCCCACTAACGACAGTTTTGACGATTTACCTCACCGTTTAACATAAACGTTGATTCGTCAGAAAATAGAACGTTTTCTATGTTTACAACATTTCTGTCAGTAGATCCATCATTTGTTCGCAAAACTGAAGTCTTCGATCCGGATCATCTTCGGTGAGTTCCTGGAGGATTGTCAATTTATAGGGATAAAATTTGTGCGCTTTAAGAGTTCTTGCCACCGAAGACTGGCTAATTTCGAGTTCCCTACCTATCAGCCTACTGGAGATACAAGCATTTCCTTGAACAGAAAGAAGTGCATTAAGTTTTACTTCTTCATTGAGCGCACTCTGACGATGATTATTTGTTTTCCTTAAATGCCCGTTTTCCCGAAATTGTTTTTCAATCTTGCTTACGGTACTTTGAGATATGGGTGGTAAATCAGGATATTTCTCTCTGAATAAATGAGTAACTTCATTTTGTGTTCTTGTCCTATCTCCGTAGGCAATCATCATTAAAATTTCAATTTTGTGGGTTTCAGTTAAATACGGCATTATGGTCGATTTTTTAACAAACGGTATTTCTCACGAAACGACAAACTAATAAGTGTCCTCGCTCAATACGAGTCGAATACTAACCTCACTTCTTACTTATTTTTATTACCACGTTTTTTGACATTGTGGTAAGACGTCAACCTGGTTTGACAAAAAAAATGATAAACAAAAATCCTTTGACATGCATTTTTAAACTTCATAAAAATAAATTTGAATCAGATTTCTTCATTTTTCGAATTAGTTATTGTTAAATATCTTTTTAATGACAAAGAATAAATACTTGAAATTTGATACGCATGTGTAATTTGATATACCCTTTAAGAAAAGTTATAAAAAAATTAGGGTTACCATAAATAATAAATACCAAAAATTGTCGATGACGCCATATCTCAAATTTGGGACACGCTGTATAAAATTTTCTCAGATGAAAAAGTGGGCAATTTAAAATAATAATCGATGTGTCCGAACATATTTCCGGAAAAAATACTGTCTTCGCTTTACTGAATTTATTCCAGATTACAGACTCACACTGTATAGTAAAATTAAAGTGGCAAATCATTAAAATTTCTTTATTTAAAAGGAAATATAGGTATGAGGAAAAATCTCATATGCGCAGTTCGCAGAGTACAGTTTTATGGTCTCGAATACATGCAAACCTCGACCTTACGAGTCTCAGTTTACAGTCGTATTCTCGACCCAGGTACCTAAATAACTATTAATTTTTTATGTACCTAATTAATATTAACTTCTACATATACAGAAAGAAATAAAACAAAAGAGACGTTTTACCGTTGCGCTATTACGAACTTGCACGCTAGTTGTATATTTAGGTACTTATGCGTATCTATCGCTAATATTTTACAGAAATACTCGAAGGGATCCTTACTATCAACCGACAAAACTGGGACCAAATCTGAGCTTAACATCTGGCGGGTATTCCTTGTTAGTTCGGTCGTTACCAATAACCAGAGGTATGGGACTTCCATACAAATTCAATGAACATTATTTAGTCGCACCCTACAAGTGGTGATTTGTACTAATGCCGTCTATCTCGCTCATTCACTATTCTCGACTGTTCTCGACAATCGCGCTGCGATCACTCGTTTTTTGTTTATTGACGCCATTTTGATAAAATTTGCTGGCGTCGTTGCGGTTTTATGCACGTTTTTTGGTTATTTCTAACGTTTTGTAAGTGTGAAATGGATGTTATAACATTTAATATGCCAGGTAATGTATTGATCAAACGATTTGCAGTAAGCAGACATGTATAATTAAGATTTATTTAGGGTTATGCATAAGCCAGCTACACTTTCTAGAGAATTCGTCTGGAGACATTGCATAGCAATCTGCAGCAAGAAAATTGCTACCTTTATTACGTAAGTTATTAATATTTACAAATCAATTTTAATTAGTACGTAACATGAAAAACAAGTGATTTATTAAATCTAATTAAGTTATAATCGGCTATAATGGTAATATAAATTTATGTTTATTAGGTGCATCAGATCCATCGATAATATCAAGAAATGTTTCCCCATCTCACCTTACATCATAAAAATGTACACGTAAGTTAAAAGTAAACATTCTAAGATATACCACCCTAATCAAAGATATTATTTTAGGTAAATACAATGTTTTTAGTTAATGCAGCATGTTAATGTCAATTAACTCCTTCGAAAGGAAGACTAAGTTGTAGTGAAACCCACTATGGTCAATGGATTGGGGCTTGAGGCATAATATCGAGGGCATAGAGCGAGAACCCAAGAAATCAAAACCAAATCTGGAAGTGATTTAACGACAGCGAATCCAAAATTGGCTTTAGTAAATAAATGCAAGCAAAATAACCACAATCGATTTAGATAACAAAAATATTTTTGGTAGAAAAATTTATTATTTACGAGTTTCCTCTAGACGATTATAGGGGAAGGAAACTATAAACTAAATTTATTATGTTAATGGAAAAGCTCTTATCTAATTTTAACCAAATATTACTAGAAATATATTATTTAATGCTAAATTAGTAATATAATTTCAAATATCAGGTAACCTAACTTTTAACTCTCAATAATCTTGTTAATTTGTATAGAAAACTCCCTTAAAATGACTTAATCAAATGGAATGTGAAAAATAAACTTGATTCCAAAATCACTTGTCTAGTATACGATCGAGTTAAAACTAAAGTCCGATTTATTTGCACTTATCACGTTTTCAGTCATGTTTTGTTTTTTAATTTTTTTTAAAACATTTAAAATTTGCTTGAAATGATACTTGTTACATTTCATGTTTTATACTCTACATACTATTTGATTTTTTAGAATATTTATCTGTGGTTTTATTTTGCGACAAATATATTATGTTAATGATTTTACATAGGGGCATTTGTGTAAAACTCGTTTGACTGGTATTGTATTTATTTATGTATGAGAAATATGGCTTATTGGTTACAATAAAACAAAAAAAATTAATTCAGGACAGTAAGCTTTCAATGAACTTTGTGATTTGTCTCTTCAAATGCTTAAGAGTATCCTTATTATTTTATTGATTTAAAGATTAATGGATTTATAAATGTATTGATAGCTTTTGTTGTAGAACGATTAAGGTAATTTGGAATAGAGAACAAGGAGGATTAGATAGTGTTCTCGAGTTTTAGATCAACAATTTAAGTTTACGTCACCAGTCTATAAATTTATTTTATGTATATATCGTTTTACCTGGTTAAAATTAATTAATTCTTTTCTAATAAAAGATTGTGGTTATTCATAATGATATTCCGACTTATGTTTGTGAATTCATATATTTCATGGACCTATTTCTAGAATTTTATTGCTTCAATTTTCACATTTGTCTCTAAAAAATGCAATATTCAATGCATATGTTATTCCTTTTTTGCATTTCATTAATTTTTGATTTAAAATAAATGTTTATGTATTTATATACTATTGTTATAGGAAATAGTACCATGTACATTTAATTTATTGTATTTTTGCATAATTAATAAAGATATTTTACAAAAATCATGTGTTTTCGTTCTATTTCAAATCATAAATATAAAAGAGCAAATAATAATAAACATTTAAATTACCCGCCAATAAATTTTTAGTACGAAGAATAGTCATCAGGCGTCACTAAACGCAGTCCGAGTTGGCGTATGAGAGTTACCATTCTAGTCAGGTTATTCTATGCCCATAACCAACTGATGCAAACAATAAAACGTCCTACAATTAATCCCATCTATCAGGAGCTTTCAAACGTTTTAAAAGCCCAATCGTATTCCGGCGAGGCGGCACCGTCTGTCCAATGGGGAAGTGCGCCGCGCGTAGTGAATAACGGAACTTAATTTGTGAAGTCGTTCTTTCGTACAGTAGCGGGAGTGAGTAGACGGGTTCGTCGGTCGCGGCGATTTCAATTACGACCGGTCGACGTGCCCTAAGGTGTATCACGCCAGATAATTGATTAAATACTATTCGGTCCTACCGCCTGTCTACTACTGACGGCTATATGTTCACCAATTGCAGTCGAAGTGCTCGAGCAATATATCTACATTACATACAGTCTGATGTACAATGCTATGTACACATTAGTCCTAAGTAAACTGAATATAATTGATGTACAATACACTATGGGATAATGACATTACTTGAGGGGACACGGGTAGCTAAAATGCTATCAATTTTGCGTCGTTCCGTGGCAGTTAATGGAAACGGAATATGTAATTCATTTAGAAAGGTTCGTTTGGAAATAATATGACCTAAAATACGGATGTTAGGTATTCTGTGGTTGTTGAATGTACAGAAACCATTTCATTAATTTAATTTTACTTACTAAACTGTCATAGTGAAATAGTTTTCATGAAGGATAGAAAAAATAATTTGAAGTAGTAGACAGTAGTGCAATAAGCAAAATTAACTTACAAGGGAACCTCGCGAACTGTAAATCGCAGATTTTGATGAAACTTTGTCAATTTGTAGACTCCATGGAGTTTTACTCAAGGACGCTTTCCGTTGCTGCAGAACTTCAGCTTTAGGGGGTGCAATTCGCCCTTGCAATTTAACCCAAATTTGGTTTTTTTCTGATTAACTTTTAAACAGTAAGAGATAGGAAAAAAGTTTCAATGGCGGACTTGTACCGTTTAGTGAGCCCTTTCGATTGGTGTAGATATTTATATACAGGGTGTTCCAATAAACGTGGAATGACGTATGTTGTGCTTATTTTATCGACTTTCAGAAATCGGTTATAGTGGCCTTTTTTGTGATCAAATAGTCTATAGAAAGATAAGTTAAAAAGTTATACAGGGTTTCCACAAAAATATAAATTTTAGCATATTTCCTTATTCTAATGAGATACTCAGTATATTGTTTTGTAGCTGCATTGTATGTCGATCAGTGTAAACTTATACTAGGCGCTAAATAGTTATATGTAATAGTTTTCGAGTTATACGCGTTTGGATGTATGTAAGATTATATTATCCCCGACAGCAGGCAGATGAAAACAATAGGTCACATAGTACACTAATTGCTTGCTTTCACTATTTTTGGAGAGATGTGAGACCTCAGCTGACCTACGGGGCGCTGGCGTGGTCCTCGGTGTCCCGGTGCCATCTGGGGGCCCTTGAGGCCCTCCAGAGCCGGATGTTGAGGACCATGACCGGGGCCCCGTGGTTCATGCGTAATACCCAGCTCAGACGTGATCTTGGGGTCGAGTCGCTGGAGTCGTTCCTGGCTTCACTAGCGCGTGGGACCTGGGAGAGGGCGGCCCTGTTAGACAACCCCCTAATTAGAGACGTTATTGACCCGCAGGACCGTCCCCCTTCCAGGGTGAATGTCAGACGCCTGCCAAGCGCCGTGACGCTGCCTACATAAAATCTCATTATGAAATTTTAGTTTAGTAGTTTAAAGACCGCACACTAGATGTTGTGCGAGTCATTCTATTATTTATTTATTAACTATTTTAACTTTTTAATCATTATTTTTTTCCCTCCCCCCATGGCCCTATACACCATTTTTATCTATACCCATACGGCCCTTTACACCGCTTATTTTCAAAATTTTATATATACAATTTTATTGTTTTTTGACAAGGGCCATTTTACACCCCATTTAATAGTATAGTTCTTGACAAAGGGCCGTTTACACCCGACTTTAAAACCTATATTTTACTCAATTGACAAAGGGCTCTTTACACCCTAATGTTGTTATGTTCAATATTTCTACATTTATTTAACATTATATCTGTGACCGATCATCCTACAAAAAAAAAAAAAAAAAAAAAAAAAATATATATATACATACATGTACACATTTGTACATAACAAATAAACTTGACATAGATTAATTTAAATCTAAATTATTGATTACAACAGGATGACTGACGGCACATTTCTTTCATTTGTACAGGGATGGATAGCGTATGGAAACTGATGATTGTAAAATAAAGTTACCAAAACACAAAATTGTAAACATGCGCTATCCACCTTGTTTTATTCACTCGTCTTATTCATTTGTTACTTATCGATTTATATTTTTATATTTAACTTCTTCTACCACATACTTGTTTATAACGTTTTGGAAAAAAAAAAAAAAAAAAAAAAAAAAAAAAATACTGATATACATTATACAAAGCACCGCTGATATGACCACCACACCTAAGGAGCGGTGCAATATTAATAAAAAAAAAAAAAAAAAATCAATCAGGTCACATACATCCGGGAATCTGTATTCTGAAGAAGATAGAAGAAGGAAGACAACAGAAGAAGGGAACCGTTATTGTAAACCTCCTGCGTGGCACTATCATCTGCCCTGGTTTAATATCCCCCCTTCCTGACGGTACCGGTTCTCCGCCAAGACTGTCGGCGTAACAATATCCAGAATGGGTCTCTTCGTTTTAAGTATTCGGGCGGAGTGAATGGAATCCGCCAAGCTGAGGACAAGGGGATTCGGAGCCACAGCGGCTAATCCCGGCTTGACAGTGATGACCCCTATGGAGAGATGTGAGTAGCGAACGTCTCACTTACTAACTAGTGAACTATTTAAAAAATGGTTTACGGATGTGTACCTACACCGAGTTCCTAGTGGAACATCAACAACTTTACTACTAGATTCTTGGGGTGGCCACTGTCCTCGGACATTACAAAGTTCTATCCAGCAGATAAACCAACGTCTCTTCTTACGATTCCCAAGAAAACAACTGGACTGGCGCAACCACTCGATGTCTATGGCTTTCGTGTGTAGAAGGGATTTGTCAAACGGTTTTCCGATCAAGTTTTGCTTGCAAACATTGACTTTAATCTACGTCAACGCAATATAATAATCAAATTACAATCATTGGTTCGCAATCAACTGTCCTCTCGAAGATATCGAAACCTATTTCTGTATTCCTGGTACAAAAGTGGTTACATAAAATCCAGACCAGACAAATTTATTCATCCAGTGACATATGCGTTTTCGTTCGATGATGAAGGCATTTTACCCATATGTTCAATATGTGGACAGCTCGCTTTTATAAGATGTGCACGTTGTACCCAATATTTATGTTTTCAACACTTTTTGAGGATTTTCACTATCATGATGAAGAGTAATACACGAACTGGAAGGATGTATATACATATTTTCACAACTGATTTTTATTTTATTAAAATAGAGCAGGCTGTTTGTGGCTTACACAACATAAAATAAGGTAATCATTAAATTATAATTAAATTGAACGTCGACAGTATATTGCAAGTTTTTCTCTTAATGGCTCTAGCTACCTGCACATTTGCAAAACAATATGAACTCAACCAATATCAATAAACTAATAAATCAATATTATATAATTTTATTTGCGTACCTAACTACCTACCCACGAGCAGTATGAGTATGAAAATTGAAGTCGTAATCTGTCGTTATTTTGTATATACAGTGTAATGTTAAAAGTATCAACAACAATCTGTCGAAGTAGTTACATTTTCTTTTGTCTGCTGTTGGGGATAATATAGTCTTACATAAACCAAACGCGTATAACTCGAAAACTATCACATATAACTATCTAGCGCCTAGTATAAGTTTACACTGATTTTCGACATACAATGCAGCCACATAACAATATACAGAGTATCTCATTAGAATAAGGAAATATGCTAAAATTTATATTTTTGTGGACACCCTGTATAACTTTTCAACTTATCTTTCTATGGACTATTTGATCACAAAAAAGGCCATTATAACCGATTTCTGAAATTCGATAAAATAAGCACAACATACGTCATTACACGTTTATTGGAACACCCTGTATATAAATATCTACACCAGTCGAAAGGGCTCACTAAACGGTACAAATCCGCCATTGAATTTTTTTTTCTATCTTTTACCGTTTAAAAGTTATTCAGAAAAAAACCAAATTTGGGCTAAATTGCAAGGGTGAATTGCACCCCCTAAAGTTAAACTTCCGCAGCAACGGAAAGTGTCCTTGAGTAACACTCCATGGAGTCTACAAACTGACAAAGTTTTATCAAAATCTGCGATTTACAGTTCGCGAGGTTCCCTTGTTAGTTAAAACTAAGAAGTTAGTAAATAAAAACTTATTTTTTTTTTGCATGCATGTTCAGTAATAATTAAAGAGGTACAAGTTTTAAGTATGACTCACCCACTACAGGCCGATTTCATAATGAATGTTACTTTAACACTTTAACAAAAGTCTGTGTAGGTACTATTTATGGGAACTTTAATTTAAAGTAATTTTAAAGCTTTAAAGTGACATTATGAAACTCACCCTACGTGTTTTTCGGCGAAATTGGTTGGTTCGAAAGTCAATATATCTTTAAATATTGAAATTTTCGCTAAAAGCGCATAATTAAAATGTGGAAAGTATGTGTTATTTTTCAATTAGATTTTGACTTAATATTTTTCTTTCAGAGAACTGTCTTAATATGTCTAAGCCAGGATGTTTTTCAGAAACATGGCGCACCTTTCTTGAAGGTGAATCCCAAAATTGCCTTCAATACAGCATAAATTGTATATAACTAAATTTAACGAACTTACAGCATCATTTAATTTAATGTTAAATCACAATATCTTTGAGGTTTTGAAAATTTGTTGAATAAAATATATAGGGGTGGGTAGAGTGAGATACTGTTTCTTAAAGAGAGGCACCTGTGAAAGCGCTCTACGTAAAATTTGTTTGAACAAAGCTAGTAATTTACCTACCTCTGGAAACTCAGTCAGAACAAATTCCCAAATTCTCTGCAGTGCATGGGCCACACAGGGGCAGGGTGGAGTTCTTTATCCCTTGCTGTGGGCTACCCTAGTAGATAACCTAATCCGGAAGCTGACCGGGAAGGGATTCCATTGCCTGGAATATGCTGACGACACTATACATACAATAGTCGTCAGAGGGTGGTTTCCAAAGGTTCTGGTAGAGCGTATGCAAACTGCTCTAAACACGGTTGACAAATGGTGTAAACAAGAGAGACTATCAGTCAATGCTCAAAAAACACAGGCTGCCACGTTCACAAGAAAAAGAAGGCTGGAAGGCTTACAGCCACTAGTGATAGGAGGCGAAAGGATTTCATATATCAAAGAGGCGAAATACCTGTTGGTATGGTTTGGTCAAAGGCATACATGGAATTCACATATCCAGAAAGTGACCAGCAAAGTCACCATTGCCCTAAGTAGGTGCAGGAAGCTGTGTGGAAAGAATTGGGGACTTAGCCCCAAGATGACTCTCTGGTTATACATAAGGGTAATTAGACCCATGATAACGTATGGAGCCATGATAACGTATGGTGGCCAAAGGCATGGCAGGCGGGGGCGGCCAAAACGCTGGGGGTGTGCAGAGCTTGGCGTGTCTGTGCGTCACGGGAACGATGAGATCGGCCCCTACCACCGCGATTGAAGTAATTCTGAACCTGCCACCAATACATATTTATATACGATGAGCCGCAAGGTCCACAGTACACAGACTTTTGCATAGTCAAGTACCGATAAGTAAATCGCACGGCTCTAAAACAGACTACGGCGTTGCAGCAGGAATATATATTCCTTCGGTAAGATTCAGCAAAGACACGACTGTGTTTCAAGCTGAGGTTGTTGCAATCCATTACTGTGTCCGAGAGATAGAAAGTGTACCGAGCCGGGTAAAAGCGTCGTTATCTTCTCTGACAGTCAGTCCACACTTAAAGCGATTAGCTCCACAAGCATGGACTCTAAGCTGATACGGGACTGTGTAAGCGCCCTAAATGAGGTGCGCATCCAAAGGAAACCAACCTTGGCCTGGGTTCCTAGCCACTCGGGCGTGAGAGGAAATGCGGCGGCGGACGAACTGGACAGGCGAGGTTCGTCAAGGTCATTTGTTGGAGCCGACCCCTCTTTCGGCACCACCAAATCGCAAACTAAAAAATCCATCAATGAATGGATACATAACCAGTCCAGAGATTGGTGGCCAAAATCACTGGGACAAAGACAGGCAAAAGAGTTCCTAAAGGAGCGAATGCCTGAATTCACGAGAGATCTACTGAATAAAGGCAGGAAGGCTGTCAAAATGATTGTAGGTCTGCTGACTTGTCATTGTAGACTGAATAGGCATATGTACAACATACACTGTTGAAAATTTTAACACTTTTTTGACTAATTTAATAGTCAGGAGAGGTCCACACTGTTTTCGTGTTATTTTGTCGAGAACTATAGAAGTTTAAATTTGACGAACACAGATAGTCAAGTATTGTCTATTGCTAAGGGATTATTTTGTCCAACTAACACGTGGAATTATGATATACTTCTAGTCACATTTTATTTGATCTAGACTAGACAGATTTACTAGCTGTTTAACTAAATGAATGCGATCTATTGGATGATTTAACACCATTTTCTAAACACAACGTCTTTTTAATATGCAACTCCTATTTCTTAGTGCTATAATATTCTCTCTTTAAGACGTTTTCTCAATTATAAATATACAGAACCACTCATTCAAAAGTTCTGGTTTCAACTAAACGTACTAATTTTAAAATGTTTATGCTATTTGATTCAAATCTGAACTAATTACGTAAATAGTTGTTCCCAATACATCTTTAAGATGTTGAAATTTTTTATGCCCACTGGAATTAACGTTTAATAACACAAGGTTACACTTTGCAGGTCAGTCACATTTTGGTTTTGTTTGGAATATGTTAATACGCAGAAACAAACTCGAAAACAGATACACGTGCAATGCAGGTGGTGCGTATAATGCAATACCGTATTAGATTAGGTTGGGGTTTCTATATTTCTATCCGAGGAAAAATTCTGATTGGTTGATGCTTCTGAATGTCTAGAGAAAATAGTAAATCCTCATATCTGAACAAAGAATTCACACCAAATTCTAGTAATTTCTGTTCTACTAAACACATGTAGTCAATTCGTCTGGCAAAAGTTTGTAAAAATCAACACTAAAATATTTGACTATCGCAAAATTAACGCCAACACCGTAATATTTTCAACAGTGTAGGCCTGGCAGATGATACAACCTGCAGATACTGCCAAGAGGAGGAAGAAACACCAGTTCTTGTGCTGTGCCAATGTGAAGATCTGGCAAGGACAAAGTTTCTAGTAAAGCGGGAGGAGAACCCCACAGCTAGTAGCTACATAAAGAAGCCGCTCTCAAAGATAATAGGCCTAATTAAGAGAGCAAAATTAGAGAGTGTCCTCTAGGAAAATGGGGATCACAATAGATCTGAAAAAGTTGCAATGAAACAGGTCCATAAGCCACCCCAATCCTAATCTAATCTAATCTAATGGGCCACACACACAAGTTACATGCAGCATGTTTGGATAAATTTCTTTCAATAATTTTCCAACCTTTGACATGTATGATATATTTGGTATTCTGACAATATACTTGTACATCTGAAGACGTTAGCGTTGCTAATGAAATGTACATAGTATTAAGATTAAAAAAGTTTTGTGAGATAGAAGTTTATTTATATTTCGTGTCTTAGTTATCAGTATATCTCATAGTGCTCAATCTACCTTTAATTTAATAAAGTATAAGCCGTTCGAGTTTTTATTAAATTATATTAAATATGTTCCAACATATTGACTGACTGTCAGTTATGCGTATTACATGAATTACACTTTACACTATCTTTTGCGTATGGCTTTCAAAACAAAGCACGCACTGCGCATGCGTTTGACATCCATCTGACAGTTAACGAATTAGTCAATGCACTGTTATACATCTCCTCTGCTTTTATGTACGTTTAAAGTAATGTTTGTCGTAGTGTTTTACGAAAACCTAACATCATCTATCACGAATCAAAAACAAAGTTTGGGACAAATTTTTATTATTATTAATTATTTATCTTCCGTTATTTTTTTGACGAAATGAATGTCATACAATTAAATTACTTTCCTTTTCTTGAATAATTCAAATCTGCAGTTAAAAACGTGGAGATTTTGAATGGCATCATAGAATAGGCCTCTCAAGAAGAACAACTTGCTGTCACAACGTTTTTTGGTCCGTGTAATAACTTCGAGTTATCCCAAGATAACGAGAAACACCAACATATTCGTGCAGCTTACTGTTAGTGTATTACTTTTAAACAACCACAGCGTTTCAGTAGATTTCTTATTTACGTATTTCGTAAACAGGAAATTGTTAGCAACCAAAAAACAAAATAAATATCACAAAATTTTCAATCTATATTTAGTACATTATTGCACAAGCAAACACGCAAACTTCTATTTAAATATTCCATCCGTAAATTAAGTCAAATTAGAAGCGTAAATACATGCATATATTATATGACTCTATCGCATTGGGAATAAAATACTCGGAATTGAAACGTTTGAAATGCTATTTTAGTTCGTCATTCTGCATTCGCATTATCACAAGCCTCCAGATGCATGTTTGTTCGGATGGACAAAGCTCATCACGATGTTCGTCGCTCCATTTGCACAACCGATTGTGTTAACACGCTTAAATGTCAGTCACATAAGCCAATTCGAACGTTTCTACTTTGCGAAATATGTCAGATAAGCTCCTGATATTCGCGGACAAATCAGAAGGCAGGAAATGCTTTTATCAAGGAGGAATATGTTAAAAATGTAAAGTGATGTGTTTTGGAGTATATCTAGTATATATTTCGGGTAAGCATGAATATTTCTAAAAACTAAGAACGCTGAAGGAACATAAAAATATTAAATTGGTGGCGTTATTCAATGAAAGTTTTTCAACACTATATAATCATAGAAGGTATCTTACTTATTAAGCCATTAAATAGATGTACTAACAACTGAGCAATACTTTCGAATAAATATTCATATATTTACAGAAGCGTATGTTTCTATTTTCATATTATTCAATTTCGTTCTAATTTAATTACGTCCATTCTTACACGTCCTTATACTGAGAGGATCTTTGCCAATCCATAATATGCTAAAATAGATAATTGGTAAGGCAATCACCATATAATAATAATAATACATTTATTATCCAACAGTTATTATAATTACCTCTTACACAGCAACATGAATGCAAGCAGATACAAACTTGACATAAATGTACAACAAAGCAATAAAAGATAATATGCATTCAATTGTAAGCAGAACACTGACTTAATACTAAATATATTACAATAAATAAAACAAAATAAATTTCATAAATTACTGTTATTAAGTACTTGACTGCAAAACATCGGGGAGAAAGGGATAGATGAAACAAGCTGCACGTGGATAGACTGGATGCTTAGAGGAAGATCAATTTACACAACCATCATCACGATGGAGTTTTGTCCCCTCTGCTATAGAACCGGGTCATGGAGGAGCCACTAGTAAAGTTAGACAATGAAGGACAAAACTTTGGGGTATACAAATGATCTTGTCATTCTGACTCAATGATAATAAATTTAACAACGTAATGCGGAAGAAAATACAGTTGACAAATTGTACAAGCATAGACCGAGGAAGAATGACTAAATATCAGTGCCCTCATAACAAGATTCACGAGAAGAAGAAGAATCAAACGCTTTATATATGGAATTTACCACTTGTAATAAACCACTAGCAGTGGAATTCCCTTTTCTGTAGCTGTGTTGTTCAGACCTGAAGAATCCATTGTGATCAAAATAGCTTACCAACCTCTGCATAATGATTTGCTCAAATACTTTTGACATTGCTGGTAGAATGGTTATAGGTTTGTAATTTGAGCAGTTGTTCTTATCACCTTTCTTGTGTATGGGCAAAACTCTACCAACCTTGAGCAAACTAGGAAACACTCCTTGTTCTATGCATCTATTGATGGCTATTGCCATGGGCATTGCTATTTCTGCATGTATTTCTGTCAACAAATTAGTGGATATGTTATAAATGTCCGTGGTCTACTTGCCCTTCAAATGTTTTATAATTTGCTCAATTTCACTGGAAGTGGTTGGCTTTAGATAAAGCGATTGTGTATTATTTATTCCATGGTTTTGTAGTAAAATTGCGGATGATTCATTACCTTGAACAGCTTCGGCAATCTCTTGTCCGACTGTGCAGAAATATTTATTTAGGGTGCTTGCCGAGAGAGAAATCTCTTCTTGATTATTGCTTCTAGATGCTTTAGCTTCTTTGTTTATGACATTTCAGACAGCCTTAGCTTTGTTACTGGAATTTTATATATATGTTTCATTGGTTCTTCGCCTGTATTCTGTAACTCTCCGCAAATAATCTCTTTTTAGGATACGATACACTTGGTAACATTCGTGATCTTTTCTCACCTTGACTATAGTTGCTAAAGCGTCTAGTTTATTCCTTATTTCACTAATTTCTTCGTTTATGATTGCTTTCGTTTGTATGTTCTCTCTTACTCGTATTTTTTTTCAGGAAAATGTTTAATGGGTAAAACAAATGGGAGACTAAATACAAAACTCCAAGAGGCTGCAGTATTTCCGAATACTCCACGTCAGATGACTCACAACAACAAAAAAGCACTTTACGCATTTCAATAAATATTAGTATGATATTTTAATTGTTTTACTAAATTCTATCGCCATCTCTGTTATCTATTGTTACCTAAATTTCCGGCACCGAAAGTGACGGTCGAGTACCGTGAAAAATCGCAAGGCGAGAACTCAAAATAAAAAGACAAAAGGTGATGCACCTCCGTTTTACAAACCTTCGAAGAAGTGGGTGGATATTCGGCAATCATGCAGGGTGCCAGCCGGCTCGTCGGCGAGGGAGTGGGTTGATCGAAATACAAACCCAAGATGGACAATAAATTTCGGGGCCACCTGCTTAGGAATTACTTACCCTGTCATGCCCCCTGATAAGCAGGAATCCAAGATTTTAAATAAAAGTCGAGGGGTAAAACGGTTTGCAAAAAAACTCATACACAAAAAAAATGAATTCACAGATAAAACAGTTTTATTAATAAAATGGTTAATAAAAGAAATGTTGATATTATTGACAAAAAAAATTCAAATAATAAATCTGATACTCTCTATCAGTAAACGTTAGTAACGAGTGTCAAAAAAAGAATAAAATATGACGTAAAATTCAAGAAAATAACAATGAGACTCTGTATCAGTAAACTTTAATAACGACAAAAAAAAATAAGAATAAAAATATGACATAAAATTCAAGAAAATAACTATGATACTCTGATCAGTAAATGTTGATAAAGACAATAAAAATAAGAATGAAATATTGTAAAACTATAACAGAAAATCCTGCAGTAGGATTCGAACACCGAACGCTTTGGCCAACGCAATCAGTTTACACACGTTGTATAAAGAAAAGTCTTAGGCTAAAAGTTAATTTTAAATTTATGAAAAGTTTTACAGTACAAAAAAACTATTAAAATAAAACTAAATATTTGTCTTGATTATACTAGTGGTGAATGAACCAGCCTGTATATTACAGCCCGATATTTAATCGGTTGATGTTTTAAATATATTTTGAAGTCGTTAAAAAAATAAAAAGCTATCTGAATATTAAAGTTCACTATTTTTCTGAACTAAATAATACCCTCCGATCCTTGGTATAACATAAAAAGTTAGAGTACCGTTGAATAAAAAAATTAAAAAGTGATCGGGGTTGATTATTTACTAAAAACAATTTTTAAACGCAGACAAAATTTACAAATAAAAAAAAGGAAACGTGCAAACTTAGCTCTTTGTTCTCAAACAGCTAGTACGGCCTTGGAAATCCTCTCCGATCCGAACAGATCGTAGCCTCTGGGCTGACTTGGTAATGCCCGAAGCAGATGGTCCACTGACTTTCTAACGGAGGTAGGTAGGATTCTCCGAAGGGACTTAAAAAGGTCGCAGAAGTCCTCAACCGCACGGGGTGTTCAAAATCTCACATAAAACGAAGATTCCAAAATTCAAAGAAATAAGGGATATTGAAAAAACCTCAAAATTTGGGAATTTAAAAGAAATAACAAGATCTGCTTACCGTTAAATAACGAGGTTTTACAACGAAGAGAAGAAAGAAACAGATATGGCGGTGCAGACGCGTGTGTTCTCAAATTATATCCCGATTTATCGGACACATCCGCTATAATATTCACAAAATTCTACACCAAACACAAGCGAATATACAGCCAATGAATAATTCAAGCAATCTTCCAATAAAAATCCACAGATGTGTAAAAATATCCAAATTTCCAAAGATAGGAACTAATACTCGTAAGAACGCCTCTAAACAACAACCCAGAATGGCCAACAAGCCGAAAGGAAGCGGAAGCAAGAATACGTCATCCAACCAATCAGAAGACAGATAAATAAAATAAGAAAACGGACCTAGAGACGCCCTCTAACGTCGAAAAGATGTAAACATAGAAAACACAGATCTAAATAGAGGTTCAATTGGGCAAAACGAACAGATCTTAACCTTCCTAGAAGTGAAACGTCAAATGTCAAAACATGTGAATTGAAGGAAGTTACTAAAATTGAAAAAAATTAAACGAAAATCTAAGACCGTATTAAGTATGAGGAAATTATCTGTAAGTAAATGAGACTAAAAGATACAAATTCTAGCTAGACCGCACTAATATGGGAAAGAAAACACAATTTGAAAGCCAAAAAAAAATTTAAACGATAAAGTTTACGTTGAGGAATTACAAGACGTAGGAGCATCTCTGAAGGTAAAAGACGGTAGAGGACGGACATAGGGGAAAATAGGATTACAAAAGCTTGTCGAAAAGACTAGCGGAGAACTAATTCGAGGTAAGCGAAGCAAAAAACCGTAACACTATTTTAATTTTTTCTCTCATCAGGATTTTACTTCTAGATACCAGATGGCAAGACATTTAAGGGGATAAGCCAAATCACTCATTAAACAGCACTACCATTCGATAGTAAAGCAATCAGATAATCCCCTTGTTCTTATTTAATACGCAGTTAGATGCCATGGTGCATGTGCCTCGCTCCAACGTCGTACTCAAAATGAAATTCTTTGTAAAAATTTATACATTTTTTTAACTACGTAAGGAAGCAAGCTATATTTAGAATTTCATACAACAAAGCTGCAATATTAAAAGGTATAAAACCGTCTCTAAATTAATTAACTCCATATTTGATTAAAATTTACATCCACGCAGTTAGATTATACATTACCGCTTACTACCTGAACGGACGCGCGAAAGTACAAAACGATCAAATTCAACGACGATTCCGTCAAGCTCATTAAGCGAACGATATGGTCTTTGTATATACGAGAGGAGAAGAGGGAGAAATCCCACGCACATCATCTCTATAGGGTTAAAGCAAATCTTCCGCTGCGATAGGTTTATGCAAAACCGAGTCTGGAACATCTACGAAAAGCCAGCTAATTGGCCGCGCTACAGAGAATTACTGCTTTGATTCGCAATCAATGTGTTTCTCTCATATAACGGCATATAGTATAGTGCATTCGAAGAATATAGACTAAAATCAGAATTAACTAATGTTTTTTTGAAACTGAAAAAAAGGTCTTAAGACATGTATTAGTTAATCTTTTAGAAAAAAAGCTAACACTTGGTGGCATATGTGACATTTCCACAACCAAGTGCCTTGAAAAAGTTGTGACGATGTTCGAACGAATATATAGCTTTTCTGATTTACTTTTGAAATGCATTTATAACACAACGGATTATACATTTTCAAACCTGAAGTACCTGAAGAAAGTAAAAGTAGTAATACCGACAGTAAATTATCGTAGAGACAATAATGACAATGGTAACAGCGATCATAAAGATCATTAGGACACCATGAAGAAATGAATGAAATTTATTAAGAGATTAATAATAATAATAAAAAAAAAAGTAAATGTAGTGGTAATAATAATAATAATTAATAATAATGATGATAATAATAAAAACACACAATGATAATGACAAAGTGATAATAATGGTAATAATGGCAATAATGATAACAATAGAATAAAGCTATAATAGTAATAGCGATAGTAAATTATCGTACAGATAATAATGACAACAGTAACAGCGATCATAAGGATCATAAAGACACTCTGAAGGAAATTAAATTATTTTTGTAACAGATTTTTAATAAAAAAGAAAAGAATTAAATGTAATAGCAATAGTAATAATAATAATAATAATAATAATAATAATAATAATAACACTAATGATAATATCAGGATAATGACACGGTGATAAGAAAGATAAAAGTGATAATAATGATAATAAATTACAAACAAAGTGAAAGTAATACCGATTGTAATTATCGTACAAACAATTAAGGTAAGAGTAAAATACAATTAAAAATAAAAGTGACGATTATATGAAATAATTATAAAATTATTAGGTGAATTTATGAAGTAAAAACTCATGTAGGGAATAAAACCCATTCACCATCAATAGATCACGCACATGGCGTTGAAAACGTAAACGTGGAAGATTTTTCAGATGTTTTGGGAGTTTGTTGTATAGTTTAATAGCGAGAACCTCTGGGGACTGCTGAAATAAAGTTAATCTAGACTTGGGCAACGCTAAGTCATTTCTACATCTAGTAAGATAGTCGTGTTTGTCTTTGTTAAGTTGAAATTTATTAATATTGTCATAGGCATGAAGTGCAAGGTTAAGAATTAAGATGCAAGGTAAAGTTAATAATTTATAACGAATGAAAACTTGTTGACAAGACTCGAAAGCTTTTAAACCAATTAAACAACGAATAATCCGTTTCTGACAGATGAAAATGTCTTTAGCCAGGACTGAATTGCCCCAAAATATAATTCCATAGCTAAGCCTACTAAAAATGTAGGCATGATATACATTAAGTAACTGCTGGCGAGTTAACACTGATTTTAAATTACGGATTAAAAAACACAAAGTATTTAACGTGGGAAGCAAATTCTCACAATGTACTTTCCAACTCAAATGTTCATCAACCCAAACTCCCAGAAATTTAGTTTGTTCGGATCTGGTAAGTGGCTTATTATTAAGTGAGAGATTTAAGTAAAAGTCATGTGTAGGCAGAAGCTGGTAAGGATGAAAGGTTGTGTAACATTGCAAATGTACAGTACAAATTCTGTAACTACCGCCATATGCATTTTTGTGTGTTATTAAGCGTCACTTATGAATCGTACCCGTGCCTGTCTAGACGCGTTTGTTATTCAGAGTGTTAAAGTGCATGTATAAGGTAAGTCTAAAAATGATAGTACGTGAAATATGTCGTTTCAAGTACTTGTTAATAAAGCCGTATAGTTTATTTAGTATTCATAGCTTTTTTTCACCTTTTTTCTACTCATATAATATAGTAAAGGTGCTAGTACACACAGTGTTTACATATGTTGGACAGCAAGGAGTAAAAGAAAGCCAATCTAGATGAAAGTAAGTAAATCTTCAAAATTATTCTCCAAAAACTTCTCGACAGAATAAAAGGCTTTAGCAGTCAGTTAAGCATTTTTTCATAACTTGTTTCAATGAAAAGCATTGTTAAGTTTTTATGTTGGTTGGTAAAGTATTATAACATTCGATAGTTAATAACTAACTACTAACTACTTGCCTCTTATATAAAAAATTGAAACCGATATTAAGTTTGTGGTACCCATTTAACTCATATTTGCACAGTTAGACAACTTAGAAGTTGTATGAATTTACAACGAGATAACAAGTCAACTCAAAATCAGTTATGTAGTAGAGTCAATACGTCCAAAATACACCAGATAGTCTGTTTCTAAATCAATACAAGTAGTTTTATTTTGTATTTATAGTGCTAAATGTTTTATCTAGATAGCAGATATGTCTTCCGGATTTTGTCACGTTGTTGCTTTTTTGCTTGACTCTTCGCTGATCATGCTGTCAGCTTCTTCAGAAGTTCTCTAAAGACTGCCTTTACAATCTTTAGAGAACTTCTGATAACATGATCAGCGAAAGGTCAAGCCAAAAAGCAACTACGCGACAATACCGAGAAGACATATCTACCATGGATTACGGTCGTGAAAGCCAACACTCAACTACTGGTAAAATTACATATTAAAAATACATAAGGCAAGATTTATGCTGAAATTTTCCAATGTAATAAAACTGTACTAAACCTGTAAAGAGCATAATGTAATACTACATAAAGTAAAACGGATTTAGTAAAAGCAAGTAAACTACATAATAAACAATGTACTGATACATTACCAATTATGGGAAACAAAACACATGATGGATTCTGTAAAATTTTATTACAGAATGTTTCTGTAATTTTCCATAACCAAACGTTGGTTACAAAGATGCCAACGTTTGGTTATATAATTTTACACAAAACCTTTTTATAGTGTATAACTCCCCAACGAACTATATAAAACACTGAAGCGCGCGCTGTGTACTTAAAAAACGGTCCGCTTGACAATTGGCCGCCATCTTTGAATGCGGCAAAATCCCAACGGCAGGTTTGCATTTATACGGAATGTTGCTTTTCATATCTGTTATTTCCTGTTTTTTAGAAAGAAATAGCTCATAATGCGTTCTCATATTTTATAATCTTAATAATGTTCTGTGAATAGTACCTTAAAATCACAATTAATCAATCACTTTTATTGTTTGTAAAACGACCACAATAGGAAGATAAAGTCTGTTAAAACCATCAAGATTTGCATAAATTTTAATCTTATATCTGCAAAAGGAATTGGATTTAAGCTTAATTATTTCAAATGCATTGATTTTATGTAAATATTTAGTGAAGTGATTGAGTAGTATTACAAAATAATGTGAAAAATGAAAATATCAAACGAAATATATGAACATACCGGAACTGTTACCTTCGGTTAAATTTGAATTGATGCAAGATTCCTTCCTAGAAACATACAACAAGTACTATACAGTGATTCTAATTCAAAATCTTAATATATAAAAAAATGACATTCACTCCTTTTGACAATACACAATATGAAAGTGCAGTCTTTTCGCGTCTATACGTCAATTTGCCACATTCAAAGATGGCGGAAACCAGACCTTTTTTCAGTTACTGCGTGCACCTGAAAGCGTGTTCCAGTGTTTTATATAGTTCGTTCTATGTTCCACACCTTAAGCTGTCAACATATTTATGGTTTAGTTTAGTATAAATTAGATACATATTGTTCCTACTCACCCAAATACTTTTTTAGTTTATGTACATTTTAAACAGAAGGCTTTCCACGTCTCATATGTTTATTATCAAAAAAACAACTGTACTGAAATTACTATTGTAATATTATCTAATGTAAAACATGAATATGAATATGTTCAGTATAGTATGTCAATTCAAATAGGGCCATTACCACTAATTTGTATTTAAATTAGTTTTTTTTAAAGTAAAATTAGTCAAAATATTGTACATCACACAAGATTAGAAAACGAAAAGCCAAAACCTTATCAAAGCTCTAAAAATCTAACCATGTTCCGTTCTATATTTGATAATTATTTACATTTTTCGTGGTAAGTGGTTTAGGAGACATTGACCCCCTTTATGTGGTGTACATATATAGTTATAAGTATTAGATGTGAAGACAGTGAAAACGACAAAATATTAGAATTTATGTTGTTCCTTTTGGAATCATACCAAAATGTTCTTTTTATTTTTGTCCAAAGGCTATAGCCGGAGAAGCTATTGAAATCAGCCTTTACATAGATTCGGTTAATATTGTTCTCTGAAGTAGTTATGTATCTATAATATTGGATCTAAAGAAGTTTTAACCTTGTAATATTTATAGTTTTCGAGTTAAGAAAAACGAAAAAGAGTTATAATCGCTAACCTATGTGATATATTTTTTTTTAGTTCCTAGTATCTTGTAGTTGTTGTGGATAGTGATTATCTGTAGTTTTCTGATGGTCCTAGACGTCCTCCAAGTAAGCCAAAAACATAAGCAAATACTTTAATAGTGTTTCTTTATACGTTACCCCATAAGAAAATGTATGATTTTTTTCACCAAACATACCTACCACATACTCAAACGACATGTACAAATTACAACTCGATAGTAAAATAAAAGAATATATTTCATCTAAAATACACTCCATTTCGAGTTGCCTGTATTGGCTACGCTCTAAATCTGATAATTTTCATCGATGTTAGTTTGGAAGAATACATCGCTTAAACATTGCTCCACGCGTTAAAATTGTTCGATTATTCTGCAGCAATAATTCCATGTGAACTGTGTACACTCAGAAAAGTTACTGTGTTGAATTAACAAAATGCTCTTTGTTGAATTGTTTTCTTTATTATGGCCCAAATTTGATTCGGTTTAGTTAAATTACAGTTTGAACTTGTTCCAATTAACAATAGAAATAGTTCCTTTAATATTACTAGAAAGTTTTTTTTTTCATTCAACTAAAAATGAGGTTTGATAGACAAATCTGAATCATTAAATCAAGTTACGTTTTGGGTTGTGGAAATTGAAGAATATCAGTACGATAGTAGCGCATCTATTTTATAACAGTTTTCTCCCTATATAGCCCAGCAAATACGTTTAATATTTACATGTACTACAGAAATTGTCCGATAGATGGCGTTTCTCCTATTTCACTCCAGTAACAGAACATATTTAGCTACATTTGCAAGATAAACGTCTAATAGGAACTGTGATCGTTGAAAGGACGATTTCCTTAACCGCATACTACAGAGACGGAGTGATTCTCGCGATCAACCCCCAATATGCGGAACAAACACTTAACGTATTTACAATATCGACCGCATGTCCCCCTTATTCATTTAAATGGAATATTCGAAAATTGATAAATTAAAGCACTAAACTAAGAGGATTTGATTAATTTCGACTTATCATAACTAAATTATTTCAACAATTAATTTTCACGTGATAGGTACCCTTGTATTATGTGGTGTTTGCCTGAGACAGTGCTCTTTCGTTGCATCTCCATTCTTCTCTGTTTGGAAAAGAGGTAGATCATTGGTCGAGTACACATAAGTCCGAAGGCATGCCGTTGGAAATAACCGATTCCAACAGCTTGTTGATCACACAGACATATGTGGCGGTTAATTCGCTATTTGCCATAGGTGAAATGCAGTTAAACCGGCCTCCCTTTCCACAACAAAAATAGACATATAGTCGTGTCTCCCATTACCTGCCTAACGCCCAATATCGTTTCAACATTGGCGTATTCCAAGATCATTATTTGCATAGGATAGTAAAATTAGACTTTGTCAACTACGGTATATAAAGCTGCATCAGAAAATATACACACACACCGATTTCACTAGCTTATCCGGCTATAGGCTCTCTTAAATTTACTTAATCATTAATATAATAAATCTTAAAACCCCTCAAGATTTTTTTTTAATTTTCATTTTAATTTCTTATTCGAATGGCAATTTTAACAATGGAGATCTACTATGAATGCGAATATAATAATTTACATTAGAATTAGAATCGTAGAAGACCATAATTATTATTAATACTGCCGTATCATTCATGTTACGTCAAATCACGACGGAAAATCACTATGTAAATATTTTTGTTTTAATTTAGATTAGATTTTGCGAAATTGACTGATAGAGAGTCACATGTGATGATGTGTCCGTCGGTACGTTATCAAAATTGTGTTACAGTGGATAGTCGGCTACTATATCGTACTTGAGGACTATCTATAGTTAAATTAAAGCTAAGTTAAATTCATTAGGGCATTTCATGTATGCAAATGTGAATATGTTTACCGAAAGCTAATGCCTGTGGTAGGTTAAAAATTTCAGCAGCTTAGCTGTATTGAGATAAGAACGAGGTTGCCTATCTCATCTTGAACATTAATGACTGTTGCTTGGCGCAGTTATTTCTGTATTCCTCTGTAAAATTAAAAGTTAACCGGATTTACCCAGATTGGTCCACTTTTTACAGGCGCCTGTATTTCAAACTGCTAAGAATGTATGACAATTTTTAATCAAAGTATTGTTTTGTTTCTATTACTAGAAGCAAACATATTTTTTACTTTTTAGTTTTAAAAAGTTTGATTTCTATGTATTAGTTATGGCTTAAATTCTATATTTACATTTACAGTATGACTAATGTTCAGGCCACTGAACAAAAGGATCTACTGGGGCATAATGATTATTATTGGCTCGGTGATTTATGTCACTTGCATCATTATGAATGCACTCTTTGCATAATACACTTCTTTTCTGATACTATTACAAAGTGTCAATATTTTTAATGTCATTTGATTAATGAAGAGCCTTTTATATCATCTCATCTGTAGACATTTGACATACATGGACGGTGTTATGATTTGAAATTATGAAATTACGATGTGTTGATGGTAAAAGTCATTTCATCACGTTAAATATATCTTTGAGAACTAAAGAAAACAACTTAAAACATAAAAGATCTTATCTTAAGGAAGGTAAATACAAAAAGCACCAACCTTTAGACGATTTTGATTAAATAAATTTAGCAGCATTGGCCATAAAAGAAATTATATTGTAGACAGAAACATGCGTAAACGTATCAGCGATCCCATTAATATTCAAACGTGTACATTTTTTACCCATAAAATAAAAAATAAATGAACTTTCCCAATAACCAAAAAACGTAAACATAGGTTTAAAAATGTAAATTTATAACGTGAAAACTCCTGACACCCGTTTATACAAAGGAGAGCTATGAGATTTTCGCAACCTGCACTGAAATACAGGTTTCAGATTTATAACAAACTTTTCGATTCTTCTGAGCGAAACGTGACCTTGTTTGTATATACATATGTACGAATTACATACTACTTGGTAGTACTGACTAATATTAAGTGTGCAATTCTGCAAACGATCCAGAAACTCATTGATAAATATTTACGTCTAGTGGTAGTACTTTGTGAATTGAATTGTGTTATTAAACGTTAATTCCAGTGGGCATAAAAGAATTCAACATCTTAAAGATGTATTGGGAACATCTATTTACGCAATTAGTTTAGACTTGAATCAAATAGCATCAACATTCACTTAATTTTATAATGGTTCTCAAAAAATCATTTTAAAATTGGTACGTTTAGTTGAAACCAAAACTTGTGAATGAGTGGTTTTGCATATTTATAATTGAGAAAACGTCTTAAAGAGAGAATATTATAGCACTAAGAAACAGGAGTTGCATATTAAAAAGACGTTGTGTTTAGAAAAATGGTGTTAAAACACCCAATAGATCGCATTCATTAGTTAAACAGCTAGTAAATTTGTCTAGTCTAGATCAAATAAAATGTGACTAGAAGTATTTTATAATTCCACGTGTTAGTTGGACAAAATAACCCCTTAGCAATAGACAATACTTGACTATCTTTGCTCGTCAAATTTAAACTTCTATAGTTCTCGACAAAATAACACGAAAAGAGTGTGGACCTCTCCTGACTACACTGAGAGAACAAAATGCATTAAATTAACAAAAACCATTTTGTTGAAAAAATATTGTTATATCAACAACTTTTTTAATCAAATCGAGCAAAATAAAAGGTTACAACAACTGCAAAAAATGATTGATAATATTTTGTTAGCCCAACAACATACCATTTGTTAACACGAAGAGCAACAAAATATTTCGTTTCATTGAATTAAAAATATTTGGTTATATTGACCAAGTCATAATTGTTGAAGGAAAAATTTACACTAGCATATATTGACAAACATAAATATTTACTTTAACAAATTCACTTTGTTAATGTAAATGCATAGCATGATCTGTTATGTATTGTTAAACGAAACAAAATGTGCATTAACATGACAGAAAAGTATCCAAGACAACACTATGTACTTATCTCTTATTTCTACGGTAGTAACCTTAGGTTACAAACATACATATGCCTTTATGCATCCGTTTCTTGTAAATTGGCAGTTTGAAGAGGATTAAACGAAAATGTGGCCTTAGGACCAATAATTTCATGCAAAAATTTTCGTGAATGCCTGCATTATGACATTATTAAAAATTGTTTTTCATTTGACAACACACCCGAACATATTTGCTCGTTTACTTGGATCAGAAAAGGAGGTACGCTTTATAAATGCAACTTGTATGTGGCATTGGGCTTTACCAATTTCGCTCCAGTGTTTGGAAACATTCAAAACATTTTATCTACAAATGAGGGGAATGTGCTTTTTGTATTACGAATGTGTAAAACGCAATATTTTGATAAACATATTCAATCTTATATTGTAGAAACAACGGATGAAGTACATTGCGTTAAATCCAGGATTTAATTGAAAATAATTCCTTTCATCTTCATACATTATCAGATGGTCGAAAATGTGTTCAAATGGCTTTATAACATATTTGTTTTTTTAAAGCTTTGGCTGTTTGTATTGTTCCCTAGGAACCTTTTTAAATTTAATGAATATCTTTACTTATGGTTAGCATTAATATGTCATTTTATGTAACGGTTTTGACAATAACGTTCCAAATGTATGTATTTAAATTTTCATGTGTGAATATGCGGAGTATTTCCCAATTCTGTGTGAATTCTAGCTAATAGTTTCGACTAAAATATCATCTTCAGACTTGCTCGTTGACATTGTCTATTTGACCGTGTAATAGACCGGACATTGGAGAAGGTTCGCCCGCGATGTCCGGTTAAAACATTACTTACATTTCTGCTCACAATAAGTTTTTTCTAAGTTCAAATTGCCTATTGCGGAGTCTGCGCAAGCGTGAGAATGATTTTAGTCAAAACTAAATTGATAGTAAAATCAATAAAACAATTAGGAAGTACTAGCATTTTATTAGTATTTTCTATAGTGAACATTATGTACCTTTTTCAATATTCTGCATTTTAGTGTGTGGTGGGAGAAACCAAGTTCAAATTTATTGTTAACAGTTTTCACATTAACGTTCGGAATAAATGATTTCATTATTATTTTGATTTTTCAATATCCTTCTCCATTTATATTTAGTGTATATGTATATATTGCAATTGTATCGGTACATCGTTGTACAAGTCGAAGTTCATTAAGTTCAAATTTATGGTTTTGTAATACTTGAGATTAAAAATTCAAGTAATCTGCTGAATTACATTTTCGATGATAGAGTTAAAATTAATAGCTAATATCACCGACATAAAAATGATTCGGCTGATCATTTGAATTTTTAAGCTAAGGTATTAGGAAATTATCAATTTGCACTTAATAATTTTCGATTGAACAACCACAATATGCATCTGTATAAGTGTAATTAAATGTATAGGTACAGTATAACGCAATATACGGAGGATTATTCCATACCAAACGACTATCATTAATTTAACCAAAAAATCATATTTAAATGAATGCATTTTTTTGGTTGAAGAGAGTATTTGTTTTTATAGAAACAACATTCCTATTTCGTTGATTTAACAACTGTACATATTTACTACAAACAAAAGTAAATAGTTAACCTAACAACTTCTAATTTTAATGTTAATCAATTCTTTTGGTAAACTTAACATAAAATAACTGTTTGTTTAACCCAAGGCACTTGTTGCCCGAACAATTTCAAAGATTCAGATCAAAATTACCTTGATTGTTAAGACAATGCTAAAAATATTGTCTAATCTACATAATTATAGTAACAATCACATTTTGTTACCTTGACAAAAAATTTTGTTTGACTATATTTAACCAAATGTTTTTGTTGGATAGACAATTTTTTTGTTAACTTAACACATTTTGTTCTCTCAGTGTATTAAATTAGTCAAAAAAGTGTTAAAATTTTCAACAGTGTAAGAAATGTTAAGTTTTTCCTGAGAGATATTAATATTTTTCTTTGTAATATTTTAATGTTAAAGATTTTTTTCTAAGAAACAGACATTTTTCCATTCATATTCACGTAAAACATTTTGTACTCATACTCCCATCGAATGCGGAAAATTATCCAAAAAAGTGATTTTTACCAAGAAAAATTACCTAATTTTTTTAGTGTGAGGGTGAGTTTTCAACAGATAATGCTAAATTAATTCCAACGTGCATGCAAGTTCTTTCCGATATTCCATGTACAAATTATAGCAGAGTGCGTGGCAGACTTTAAAGGATTAAAAGAACAACAAACAGATTATCTGATATGACTTAATACCACCTACTAATAGTCAATATAATAGTTCTAACATTTCCACATTTTCCTTAAGTTTTTGTACATTTCCTCCATTAAATGCGCAAAATTATCAAAAAAAAACTTTTTCCAAGAAAAATTACCTAAATTTTTTAGTGTGTGCCGGCGTATCAACATAATGAAATAACAATCTTCAAGAAAGCAGCGAATAAATGCCTACACTTACCTAAAAGAGTAACAAAAACCAATAAAAGGAAAACACTTTCATTGTGCTCCGGTAAACCTTCACAGCCCTTTTAAGAGAATACCTACCTTACAGACCAATAGCACAAACCAGAATTCACGACATCACGTCGAGACATCTGCGGTCACGGGCAATAGAGAAGCGTATCTCCTTCAGAAACATTTATTTAGGATAAGAGAAGCGCACGGTTCACGCACCGTCAACACCAGATTTGTTGCCCCCCAAAGATCGAGTAAATATTGTATCTAACATCTCGAGACCGGCCCTGTGGAAATTTAGGGGCGATAACTAATTAGCTTGCCTTCGATTTCTGAACGTATTCCGCGCACGCATACGGCCGGTACGAATTCGAAATTCCATTATACCTATACGAGACGCGCCTTCTCACATAGGGATTCGGAAACAATTCGCTTTTATCGCCTCGATCTCTTTGAGGATATTGGATGTATTCGAAAGGCACACGAGTCGACTGTATACGCCTACTTTTACGGTAGAAAACGAGACAAATCAAAGTGTGTTAGAGTACCTGAGATGAGTATTTAATCTGTAGTAGAATATTGACAAGAAGTGAAGACGAAAAGTATAATTTGTTGATTAATTACTTTTCTTTTTTTAGTATTGGTATATATTTAGTAAACTAATTGGTAATAAAGTTTTCTACAATTTTACAACTAAATTTACTTCATAATAATAATAATAATAATAATAATAATAATAATAACCTTTATTGCCCAACAGGTGAAACGCCCAATAACAGGACAAATTACAATCATAAATGATAGGTATACTAAAAAAAAGAAAGAAATTAAATTGAAAAATGCACACCAACATAGCAATATGCTATTAAATGAATGAAAATTAGGCACACTACATAATACAAATGCAATTATCGATTAAATAATAATGAAAATAAATAATGAACAGTTTTGCAAATATAGATTTAACCCTGAAAAGATCCTCAAATATTATTTGCAGTGTTACACATGACACTAATAGGTGACCGACGAAGCAGGTTCGTTCGCGCTGTAGGTAGACGAAAAGAGTTTTCATAACGTGAACTTACTTTAGGTACGTGGAAACATATTTTTGATAAAAGATATTCGCAGTCCATCTTGTTGTTCACTAATTTTCACATAAAAACAGCGCACTGACGATCACGTCGTTCTATAAGGGACGGCATGCTGTGACGCAGTAATAGCTCCTGCTGACTAGTGCCACTGTGGGATATACTCATCCGCTTTGAAGGATAAGAATTTAAAAACGGCGGTGATACGGTCGAGCATTAGGCAATGCATGTGTAAAAGGATACCAAGCTATAACGGCATAATCCAACTTGCTTACCACGAAGGTGTGATACAGTAATTTTATGAGGTCTACATTGCTAAAATGACTAGCCACTCTCATTACAAAGCCCAACATCTTGTAACTCGCCGCACACACCTTCTCAATCTGCGGTTTAAACGTTAATTGCGGATCAAAGGTCACTCCAAGATCATCAACGGATTCCTTCCGATCAAGATAAATGCTATCAATTGCATACTGAGAGGGAATGGGAGACTTAGAACGAGTATAGCTTACAAAACAACATTTACTAATGCTTAAGTGCAACTTGTTCTTACGAGACCATTCGGTGATTAGATCTAAATTATGCTGTAGAGAATAAATGTCATCCGCATTGGCTATCTCAGAGTAAATCTTTAAGTCGTCCGCATAGGCCAGAACTGAGCAGGTGATATCAGTTAATAGGTCATTAATGAAAAGTATGAACATCAATGGACCAAGATTTGACCCCTGTGGCACCCCTGACTCAGCAGTAAATTCGTGAGAGTGGAAACCGTTGTAGGAGACATAACACCTACGATGGGATAAATACGACCGCATAAGTTGCAGTGCCGATGGAGCAAAGCCAAAAGAATCAAGCTTAGATAATAGCGCAGCATGGTCTAAGGCAGTGGTTCTCAAACTGTGGTACGCAAATTTTTGGGGGGTACGCGGCCGGCCAACAATAAAATAAAACAACCCGGGACACGTATGGACACGTTGACGTGCGTGCGCCACTAAGGGCTTAGTCATCAGAGTGGGGCTGTGTGGCCGGCCAATCACTCGTGTCACTGCACTGCAGTAGCATTGCCTGTTATTACAAGCTCGCTCTCAGTATTGTGTTATTTTTGTGGTGTGTTGTGTTATTCTGCGGACACTCAATCCTGTTGAAACACGTTTACGGACATCTGTTTGAAAACTGAGTTAGGTACCACGTAAGTGAATTTTACAATAAAAATTAACAATGGATAAATGGCTCCTAAAGAAAAGCCCTCATGAAGATCTGCATCAAAATTCTAGGCCATCAACTTCACAAAATGAAAGTAGACCTGAACGTCTTGTTACTAATGAGCAGCTCAAGGAAAAATAAAAAAACCCGAAAAACTGGCAAATGAATATAAAAGTAAAAAGAGAAAATATGACGAGTTGTACTTAAAATTAGGTTTTACTTGGACTGGAAGCTCAGACGAGCCTAATCCACAATGCGTTGTTTGTTCAGAAATTTTATCAAACAATTCTATGAAACCTTCTCTTTTAAAACGCTATTTTGAAAGCAAACATGAGACCTTAGTCAAAAAGGAGTTACGGTACTTTGAACGTCTTTTGGAAGATTTGAAAAGTAGGAAAAACACGATAAAACACTTTTCTGGTGCAGAACAAAATGAAAGTGCTCTAAAAGCTTCTTACAAAGTTAGTCATTTAATTGCGAAGTCTGGTAAAAACCATACTATTGGCGAAAACCTAATCCTCCCTGCCGCAGCAGAAATTGTTTCTTGTATGTTTGGAGAGAACGAGGCAAAAAGAATTACAGCAATTCCATTATCAAATGATACAGTTTCAAGGAGAATTACTGATATGGCGTATGACACAAAAGAACAACTTGTTGGAGCAATTCGAGCTAGTCCTTGCTTTGGTATACAACTCGATGAAACCACGGATGTCGCTGGCCTAGCCCAACTGATCGTTTTTGTACGTGGCATTTTTCAAGATGAAATATTTGAAGATATTTTATTTGTAAGACACTTAAAACATCGACAAAAGGTGAAGATATTTTCAATTTGTTAGATTCTTTTTTTTTCGAAAACCAGCTCGAGTGGAAAAACTGTGTGTCAGTGTGTATGGATGGTGCTAAGGCTATGAGCGGTCACATCACAGGGCTGGTAGGCCATATTAAAACGGTTTCAACTGAGTGTAAGTTCACCCATTGTGTCCTTCACCGAGAGGCTTTGTGGCTAAGCACCTCCCTGATGAACTTAAAGATGTCCTTGATCAGAGTGTGAAAATTGTGAACTTCATAAAACTAGGCCCCTAAAATCTCGTTACTTTAAAATTCTATGCCAGGATATGGGGAGCCTCATGAGAACTTATTGCTACATACTGAGGTACGATGGCTTTCTCGGGAAATGTTTTGTCCCGTGTATTTGAACTCCACAAAGAATTACATATTTTTTTACCGAACACAAATCCACCTGTCTTCTGTACTTACTGATTTTGATTGGCTTTTGAAGTTGGCTTATTTAAGTGATATTTTTGGAAAACTCAACATCTGGAATTTATCCATGCCAGGCAGTGTTTCTGATATTTTAATATAGAAAAGAAACTGATGCAATGATAAAAAAGATCATTCCCTGGGAAAAACAAATAGAAAATAACAACTGCGAGCCGTTTGAAAGATTACTTACATTTTTGCAAGATAATGAGAAAAACATATCCGATTTCACTGAACTCAAGACTCAAATGGGCCAGCATTTGAATGCATTGAAGATCCGCATAAGGAGTACTTTCCACCTTTGGAGAAACAGTATAACTGGATACGTGACCCTTTAATGCTGATGCTATGGACACTAACCTGACTATCTTTCAAAAGAACACCTCATTGAAGTATCATGTGATCCACGTTGAAAAACAAATATTTGATTGCTGGTACTACATTGTTAGATTTCTGGATCGGTATTGGGAAGGAATACGAATAACTGTCAAGCACTGCTGTTAAATTTCTTGTTGTTGAGTTTTCCACCACTTATTTATGTGAAAAGGGTTTCTCAAGTTTAACCTATCTTAAAAATAAATCTAGAAACAAATTAAATGTTGAAGATGATTTAAGATTGTATTTAACCAAGTTAAAACCCAATTTTGATAAACTGTGCAAAGGGAAACAAGCTCACCCTTCTCACTAATCTCTTTGAAAGTAAGCGCTTTTTGTTCTTTAAATTTTGTGTGTGGTTGTTTTTAATGTAATAAAAATGTTTGTAAACAATATCTCTTTGTTTTTATTTAAACATGATGCGTAATTCAGTTTCAAAAGTTAACACTATACTTCTATGCTACATAGAAGGCTTTAAGATTTGTTTAATATTTTAATTATAGTTTACTTAGTACCGGTAACTGAGAAGGGGTACCTAAAATGTTTTGTGGGTAAAAAGGGGTACAGTGTCTAAATAAGTTTGAGAACCACTGGTCTAAGGTGTCAAAGGCATGTGAGAAATCCGTGTAGATGACATCAGCTTGACTACCCCTGTCCAGAACCTCACTTAAGAACTGTGAAATGGTGCATAAATTAGTTGTCGTCGATCGTCCGCGTATGAAGCCATGTTGATTCGGTGACAGATAAGAACGAACGTTATTGTAAAATCTAGCGTAAAGAAGTTGTTAGTTAGATAGTTACATAACAGGGATTTATCACCTTTCTTAAAATGGGGCAGACAATGGCACGTTTCCACAGGTCAGGATAAACCAGTGTTGATAATGATAATAAATAAAATTTTCACATCCAGTAAAATTCATATGTTGATGTATTTATCAAATATCATATGCACATATAGTGCATTTCAGATGAATAAGCCACCTTAAATAAACTCTTTACCTGCTGTGATTTACATAAAATTCCAAACCTGCCAACTGTCATATCAAGGAGGAAAACTTTAATGACCGTCCACACGATTCGGGTTTGCCGAACTGCGAGCACAACGGAAAAACGCCGAACGTTCAGCATGAGAGTTTAGTGTGGTAACCTATGGTAATATGTATGAATAAGACAGGTTGGTGTTGGTACAGAAATATCGAAAAATCTAATTTCATACGATGGATATGCATTCCAGTCTTTCCATCATTGAGGTTTGTATATGTGTATCTCTAGGTATGGCACCAATGTGATTGTGGTGGTTGTATATCTATATAGCACTTCGATCGAATGAATACAATCGGAAACCGCGAACAACAAGCTAGATGTGAGAGGAAGCTATAACCTGCATGCACATTGCACCAATACAGATACGTGATCAGCTCTCAAAGTGGCAAATCACTTTCGTGAAATCGTTCCAATATCTATAGTCGTAAATAGACAATTCTAAAAATGAGAGAATTTATTGGTGTGAAATATTTTTAATTAAAAACAGGTAGCGTAGCCAACATATCTAGCAATTATTTGGGAGGAAACATTGTTTGCGGCAAGGAAACAATTTTTTTTTTCCTTTAAAAAATACTTATTTGATAATATTTTTTTATATTAAAAATATATTTTCGAGCTAAAGAAACTGTTGCATCGCTACAATTTTTGGAAGTTAATAAACAGTCTGCAATTAGAAACGCACCACTTTTTTTTTAAATAATCTTGATTAGTATCAAAAATACTCATAACTTATAAAAACGTCAATAAAAGGTTATTCAGACGAAAAAATATAAATAATGATTTCAATTTAATTCAATTTGAGACATCTGCACACATTATATGCTAAATAAAACCAAGTAATTAATAATAGATTGTAGAATTAGCAATACATATTAAGAAATCATCACAATTCTAATTCCATTCACTACCGTCCATATTGAAATTGTACCAAAGAAGAGTAGAACCAGTATTATTTTTCTTGTAGTTTAATATTATGGTAGATTTTTTTGAATATATACTCACAATTGTAAACTAAGTTACATATTCAGATCTATTCCGTGTCACTTCTATACAGCTCCGATGGGCATCATCAATTCAGTTCCGGATGTTACAATTGATAGTAAGATAACTACAAATGAGCACCCAATGTAATATCAAATACAAAAGTCTTGATTCAAGTTTAGACATAAATAGACGTAGAATCTTTGGAGCTTCTTCAGTATTTCAACATTTCTCTCTTTAATGTCTTCGATGGTACCTTTTCCCTTTTCTTGAAAATGAAGGAATCTTAGTAATGTGTAAAATCAAAAACAAGCACACCAGTGGACCAGACGACATAGCTGCAAGTATCTTGATGGTGTTTTCAAATTAATTATTAAAGCTATTAACCTATCTTATTAACTTATACTTCGCGTTGGGAACTTCCAGATTATTTTAAGCTTTCCACAGTTGTTCCACTGCATAAAAAAAAAACAAATAGTCTTAGCATTACAAACTACGGACCTATATGTTTGATCTCCAGTATAGCGAAAGTATCTGAGTATTGTATGTTAGTTCGTCTGCAGCATTTTCTACAACATTCTCAATGACAATCACTATGGTTTTAGAAATAATAAATCTATTCTCACAACATTAATATCTCTCTACAACAATATTCTGAATGAAGTTGACAACAAAAGGGCAATTTGTGCCGATAAAACACAAAACTAACTTGAATAAGAAGACCTACAAATCCAGCTGTTTACCTGTACTTCAATGGAGTTCCACAAGGTTCCGTACTAGGTCCTTTACTTTTTAGTTTGTACACTATGACATATCATCTCTGATATATACGCAGATGACACCACCATCCTTATTGCACCAGACACCTTAAGAGATGCAGAAGCTGCCAGTAATACTGCGATTAACTCGTTAAATCAAAGGTTTTTAGGTAACGAACTTTGTTTCAACAAAAGTAAAACAATATGTATGCTATTCTATACTAGGCAACAACTAAAAACACTTAACTCCAACAGAAGAACACAACATTCTTGACGTGGATTTGCAAGATAATTTATTGTGGGGAACACCATTGCAATACAACAACGCAGTTAATCCATGCTAAAGCGTACGTTTTTACAGCTCTGAGGAATACTTTATCAATTCACACTCTCAAGACTGTTTACTTTGCTGAGATTCAATCAAGACTGGCATACGGAATACTTTCTGCATCTGCTAATACGGTATTTCTAGCGCAGAAGCAACCGAATCTTGCAGAAAACATTTAATGCACTAGGTATTTCAACCCTCCCGGCACTATTTACGTATGAGGCAATTTGTTGCACTTGTCGGCAACTGATCGCTACAAGCTTTCAAGATAAAATCAAACATTATTGTTTCAGCTGACACTACTATTTTGTAGTAAGGAGTACTAGGTGTTGTTCAGTAATAACACATTTAAATGCAAAATTTTATTCATATATGAATAAATAACATAATATTAAAATATAACAAAAAAACAAAAAACTTTAACAACACATCATTTAGGTATGTAATCAAATATAATATATGTATCAGCGGGAAATAAGTTTTAAATCAGCAATAACTCGCGGTATGATGTGCAGGCCCATATGACATGACCCTGATTTGGTGAGCTAAACTGTGTTTACTTATAGAGTTCAGAAGATACCTGTACAATTGAAAAGTATTTATTTTATTATTTTCGAACACACAATACAGGAGAAGCTTCTTAATGTCATCTGAAGTTAAATTCTTGAAGCACTCTTCATTTACTTCGTTATCTAAAACAAAAATGAGTTAAGGTTAGATAACAGGAATGTTCTCTATCATAAGCAATTGGAAATAGCGTAAAAATTATACTCTTAGTTATTCTCAAGAAGTATTGTTAGTAAAATTTGAACCATCACCCACTAAAAGTTACACACCCAGTAAGACACAGCCATTAGTAGTAAATATTTACCTATTGTTAGATTAAATTAAATTTATATCGTTTTCATTTAAGACTATTATTATTATTGGCCTCAATCCGTTTTATGTTTTGGTGTAAGAAAACTCAGATGCTTAACTTTAACCAGAATATCGAGCATTTTGACTGCTACCGTATAGTTAATATCTATGGATGTTTAGATTAGAGGATGAAGTTAATTCGTTTCGTAAATTGAGAAACCTGATTTGTTGTTTGCAGAAAAGAGTTGTAGCTGAGTTAAATATTTGATTTCTTAAATTTAGAAACCTAATTTATTCATATCACATACCATATTCTAATCTTAAGCATTCTAATAGTTTGAATTAAATAAAACATCTTTCATTCATTGTATGGAACGACAATCTATTTATTTTTGGCAACGTTATCTTAGATACTAAAGTGATACTATTTAACTAGCGAAATAACAATTGGTGTCATCATTTAGCATTTTAGCTTATAATTTTGCAAGAAGTATAACACACAATAAGTAATTAAACACACCTATAAATGATTTGGGTATATCGATTTTACTGCAATACACACACAAAACAAAAACGTTAAAATAGCAACCTCTAATCAACAAAGCAACAAGATGATACATATCTGGGGAGGCTGCCCTGCATAGTTTGGTGGAAGGACTCGAAAGGAGCCTACATCAAAAGGAAGTGGCCCTTGCAGTATTTTTAGACATCGAGAGCGCCTTTGATAACACATCAACGCCCTCGATTAACCGATCACTAATGGAACGGAACATTGACCACACGACTAGCAGATGGGTTGACTGCATGCTAAGAGGCAGAGTGGTCTATGCCAATATGCTAGATAAAAACATCGCCATGAGGACCACCAGAGGGTGTCCTCAAGGGGGAGTACTGTCGCCACTGCTGTGGAGCTTGGTCGTGGATGATCTCGTCAGATCATTAAACGACAAAGGAATATGGACGCAGGGGTACGCTGATGACATTGTCATCGTAGCTAGGGGAAGTTCCCAGGCGTGGTGGCGGGCATCATGCGTAATGCACTGCGAATGGTGGAGGAATGGTGCCTTTCACAAGGACTCTCAGTTAATCCACAAAAAACAAAGTTGGTTGCCTTTACCAACATGAGAAAACTCAATGACCTAGGTGGCATTAGACTGTTTGGGCAGGAGTTACAATTAACCAAGGAAGTTAAGTATCTGGGTGTTACCCTTGATGCAAAACTGAGCTGGAAAAATCATTTAGTTAACACAACGACCAGGGCCACGCAACTATTCTGGCGCTGCAGGAGGGTTGCTGGCAAAACCTGGGGATTAAAGCCGAAGGTGATCCATGGCTATATACTGCCGTGATAAGACCAGCGATAACATACGGGGCGGTAATCTGGTGGAGGAGGACAGTAGTGTCCTCCGCGGGGAGGCTGCTGACCGCTGTCCAGAGACAGGCGTTGCTGGGTATCACTGGTGCAACTAACAGTACAGGGACCGCCTCTTTGGAGACCATTGTGGGCCTCCCCCCGCTGGAACTCTATGTGAGAGCGGAGGCAATGAATGCGATCCTTAGACTGAAAGCCAACAACCTGTGGCATCCCAACTTCAGGGTGGGAGGACACACTTATACTACGGGCACGTTGCTGGACGAGCCATTGCTACAAATGCCCACAGACAGCATGGCACCCGAAATTATCTTCACTGAAAAGGTGAAAATCTCCATACCGAACAGAGACCAGGCGCGTAGTGAGATCACTGCTAACGAAAACTGGTACACGGATGGATCCAAATCCAGCCAGGGGACAGGAGCCGGTATTTGCGGGCCCAGTCGTAATCAAAGGATATTCATAAGCCTGGGGAAACATACAATCCAGGCAGAGGTATTCGCCCTTGCAGCCTGTGCGGAAATGATTGCAAAAGGAGGCTGCATGAGGAGGAAAATTAACATAATGACTGACAGCCAGGCTGTCATTAAGGCAGTCTCAAACCCTGTAACTAGGTCAAAACTAGTTAGGGACTGCAAACAATCCTGAATGCACTGGCACGAGACAACACGGTGTCTCTAATTTGGGTGCCGGGACATGAGGATATAAAGGGCAACGTAATCGCTGACGAACTAGCCAAGGAGGGCTCTAAGAGACACTTCATGGGTCCAGAGCTCGTATGTGGGATTACTAAGGATTCCGCAAGAAGGGAGATCTGGACCTGGTTAGATAAAGAAAGTAAAAAGAAATGGAGGTCGACTGAAGGTCAACTCCATACCAAAACGCTGATAGGGGATGGGGATGGTAGTTTCTCTGATAACCTACTCAAGTGCAGTAAGAAAGAAGTTAAAACCATTACTGGGTTGGTAACTGGACACTGCCCTCTGAAAAAGCATCTATACAACACAGGCCGTGTAAGCGAACCGTGGTGTAGAGGATGCGAACTACAGGAGGAAACCAGTTCACATGTAATCTGCACATGTGAGGAACTGAAGGTACTCAGGCAGAAATATTTCGGGAGAGATCTATTGGAGCCCTCGAAGGTCCTCAAGTTTCCACTGGGCAAGATACTGGGCTTTATAGAGAACACCAAGCTGCTCGAGTGGAAATAAGAGAATCAATAGGGATGGTACAATGAGCACCAAGCTCAAGTGCCCGGACATCAAGTGCCCACCCTAACCTGAATAAATGAATGAAATGAAGAATGATACATAAATCAAATTATGGCGGCTGGTTTCCCTCTATACAGGCAAATTTTGGTTTGGCGTTGAAATAACTTGTGCAATTTCTTAAAAATCTGAATATAGAATTCTTATTGGCTACTATCGGAAACTGTCTTTAAATGACACCTGGTGGCACGTTTAGGGATTTATTGAAATTATTCTGCATTAAGGGATGTATTTAAAATAAAATATATTTCAAGAAATTCTTTTTGCTATAAGCATTTATTTCTACCAGTGCATCAGTGACATGGTAATATACCTATTAGCTCATAAATAAATGCATACAAATAAATTGGCAGCCTATACCGATTTGTTACTGGGAGACAATGGCGGCATTGCTTACATATCAGTAAGCGTTTCCACTACATAAAGTCATTGCCGTTCAGTAATATGTTACTAATGTAGTGTTAACGCTTTTCAGACGAATTGTCAACGGTTCTCAAACCGCTTGGAAACTGTTACGTATACTGAACATCGCCATGTCTGTGTAGAATGCCGTTACATATATTGCCGATATATGTGCCTACTTATGCCATGTTATAATATTAAACTTTCAATTTGTCTTACCTTTAAACACATCCAGTAGTTTTTCCAGATTCCACTGTTGCACTTTGATTACAACAAACTCATCCATCGCTCCGAAATTAGATATATCTAATAGGTGCACAAACCGCGTCAGCAGCTCAAAATGCTCAAATGGCCGTGTAAACTATACTATAACTAACTATCCGTTAAAAAAATAATGGCACTGTACTTGAATAACGCCCTCTGACGACTGCAGGTATCTCATTGTTAGCTTTTACCATTCTAATTCGCCATTGGTGTATTTGAATTAGACCACTTATTTAGAAACAAAAATATCGAAAAAATAGGAAGTTTTATGTCAAAAATTGTCACAATCTTGTCGTGTATGTCTCAACACAAATATTGTTGAAAAAACTGTCACAGTTGTGTGAAATTATACAACAAAAAGTTTAACCACAATTTTAAAGTATTATTGTATTATTTAACATGTACTAATTAACAAGAATCTGTGATAAGGTTGCATAATTATGCTAATTACTGCCACAACATTTTCTCTACAATATTGTTGTATATTATTCTAAGAGATTTTTTTCCGTGTGAATCCCATGTTAAACAAAAATAAAACAATACAATAGAGTACAGAGTACTCGATCACCACTATTATAGTTGTTATCATCGCAATTTTGTAGTATTTTGCTTACTAACAGTATTTTTTATCACTATTTACCGCAATATTATAGCATTTAGTTTACTAGTAAATATAGTTACAGTAACTACCAGTATTGTGATATTAGTTGTACTACTACAAACATATTGCACACGTAATTACTTCCGGAAAAGTACAATAATGTGGCAGTTCATACTACACTTCAATAGCTATCACTACAGTAACTATCGTTTACGGTTTATGGTACAGCGTTTCTATTAATAATAATAATAATAATTTTATTAGCCACTGGATCTATACAGATGTGATAATAAAATACATGGAATACTGAGTAAGAACACATTATATGTATACATAAAACACATATTTAAATTCAGCACTCCCAAATAGATTACTCCAGAAACTTGGATACGCTATAATAACACTTGATCTTTAGATATTTTTTTAAATACTTTTTGCACCCATGAGTTTCCATATTTCTACATTTTTTCGATAGTTTATTATAAATCTTAATGTACATAAACATCCGACTTTTTTCAAAGAATGCATTTCTATAAGTTAGTACGGCGCAGCCGACGTTATACCTGGTATCAGATGCAATATTAAAATTATTATTAAACGAAAACAGGCTTTCGTTTTTATAAGTAAACACCACACATTCGTAAATAAAAAGGCATGGCAACGACAGAATACCATATTCAATAAATATAGGATGGCATGATTCCATGAATGATTCGGCGCCCAATGAAAACATTGTTCTGACAATTCGCTTTTGCAAAACAAAACAACGCGAGAGACTAGGCCCTGCACCCCACAACAAAATGCTATACCGCAATCTGGAAGAAATATTCGCATGGTAGAACACGAATAGTCCCTCCAAAGATACAATATGTCGCAATATGGCATATGAAAATGAACATAGTTTGGAGCATAATTGGAACGCATGACTATCCCGAGATAAACTGTTATCAATTTGACAGCCAAGAAAATCAGTTTTCAGACACAGTATACTAGCCGAACTAAAGGCTACCATTGAAGTTTTAGACTAATTTAATACGAGACCATTATCACTTCACCATCCAGACATCGCCAATACACATTCACTACCAAACCGTGAGAGTTCACCATCATTAATACCCGAGATGATAACAGTAGTGTCATCCGCATAGTAGCAAAGGTTGCCAACAGGAAGAGAACAGTTAGGGTCGTTAACATATAACACAAAAAGGAAGGGTCCAAGGAAAGAACCTTGTGGTACACCCACTATTAAGTCATAGACATAGAAAAGCTTTTTATAGATATTTCTTTGTGTAACCTCTTACAAGCATTTATATATAACTATTTTAATAATATGAAATAATACATTCTGTTTTTGACACTAACTATTATAACGATTAATACAAAAAGCTCTATAGTGCTTCATAGACTCATTTTTTAAGTATAGATTTTATTTTATTCTTACATCAGCAAATAAAAATGAGTAAAAGTCCATTTATACTACATTTTATCTGATACAAATATTAAATTATACCTAGTACATATATAACATCCGTATATATATCTTATCAAATTGACTGAAATAGAATCTTAATTTTATTTTTATATTGTTTATTGTTACATCATTTACGACGTAGAAGTCTTATTGACGATTAAATATATAATTTTATAGAACGTATTACACAAGCACCATACAAGCTTTATTGTATTAACTGATCTATGAATTGTAAAGTTTATCACTAACTAGTTTATTTTTAAATATCGGGACTTCGAGTCAACGTTTTCTCTCGCGTTTTTATTTTTGCGCATGAACAGTGATATCGATACATTACTAAACACAACCAATTATGTATGTTTAAAAATGAAAAAAAAGCAAATGATGAATCTTTAAAATTAAATCAAAATGAAGAGAGGAATCAGTTACCTTCCTTTGAATGAAATTAAAATGATTTTACCAAGAGATAGGAATATCTCATCTTATTTTATTCTCGGAGCGTCGCTAAAATTTAAACTTTCAATCGCTGGCTTGTGTTTAATAGTAGCGATAACAAAGTTAGTTTAAACAAAAAAAAATGTATCGATCAGCCAAAATCTTGATCTGTTTAAAGTTTAAACTGCTGCAGCATTGTATTCATTCCCAAGAAATACAAAGCAAATTTAATTTGTGAAACGGGTCGCTAACTTTACATTTCAAATTACCTGGGCGAAACTTCGTTCATTCTGCGAACAGGCGAGAGTTAAAATCAGTGCAATTAATAAAATGCAAAAAAGTTGGATTGGATTTGTCGAATACAAAGGTAATAATATAATTGCATTGTTTCGTTGGATTTATTTTAAATAGATTTGCTTTCCAGTTTTCGCGATGGGGAAAAGGTATAAAAAGACAAGCGAATCTGGTTGCTTTTATGTAATGCGGTTAATGCACAAAATATTGTATGAACCGATCCAAATAAAAAGAAACTGTAAGGATATAAAGCACAAGGAATGAAAGTAAAACACATGGTGGGGCAGCTATGGAAAATGTATAGATGGAATTTGGCAAAAAAGAGGTAGTGAAGAGAATCAAAAACGTTTCTAAAAAGCGTTAAAAATCCTAAAAAATAGAGGAATAACACAACACACACTCGACTAAAAACGAAGATGGGGTGAGATTGACAGAAGAAAGCGACAGCATGAAAAGATGGAAGAAGTTTTTCCAGCAGCTACTATGTCTAAGAGCTGTGGTCAAGTGAATAAGAGCAGGGAAAGCTCCAGCAATTGCGAAAATAAGAAAGAACAAAATAATAAGAGTGGAAGAAGTATTACACCCATTGAAGACTTTGATAAATAGCAAGGCAGTAGGCCATGACAAAATTTCAACTAAAATGTTTAAGAATATGGGAATAAAAGGGACAGTACTCAGTGGCGGTTTCTGTATAGGAGCACATGAGCACGTGAACCTCCTAAACAAATCTTCGATTACAAACCAATAAAATCTATTACTCGATCTTAATATATTTGTTAAATATAACGCAGCGAAACGAATAAACGACGCGACGTTCCTTTCTATACATATTGCTGTGAACTGATGGTCCAAGCATATAAGTACAGAAAAATTAAAAATGACAAAATTAATTTAGCTAGCCCAGCAAAAATGAATCCAAAAGGGCGCCAGAGACTCCTAAATCTCAAAGAAAATTTATTAAAAATTAATAGTGGGCGGTTGCAAAAATGACTTTCATTAAAATTCCCAAAAATTGAAATGGCAGATTCAAAAATAAAAGAACTAGTGATTTTAAAATGATATACAATCATTAAATTTATTGTGCAAAAAGAAAAAAAAAAACATTTAATAACAACAATAATGCAGAAAATAAACCTTGAATTTAAGATTCTGGTCAAACAAAAACTGCAAGAATTTACTATGACAAAGGACGATTTAAAATCCTTTAACAAACAAAATGGTGAATTCGTTCTAGAAGGACTTTCTAGTACCACAAAAAATCCACGTGGTTTTAAAAATTCAAGGCAAACTAAAAATTTAATTCAAATGACGTAAAGAAACAACCAAAATTAAAAATGAAATATAAACCAAGCTCTCAGCTTCACTTCACCTGCCCCGAGGTGATAAAATTAAATTAATTTGAAAATTACTAATAAAAAACGGAAAATTTAAACTCTAAACGCGCTTACTTCTAAAACGAATAATATTAAAAAGCCTTACATGTAATGTGCACAAATACATAAACACTAATTAACAAAAGAATTACTAGATAGACGATTTTTAAATACAACCAAAGAACTACATCTTAACTGAAACGGATTACCATTACGGTAACCGAAAACAACACATCTAAACGCGGGCTCGTCTATCTGATAACTCTTTTTGGGCCTCAAGGTAACATGGCATATATTTGAAATATACAAACTCGTGCGGTGAACGCACAGCGCAACTCTAAGAAAAAACTAGCAAATAAACTATACAATACAAGAGTACGCAAAATGTACAAATAAATGAGATTAAATATACGCAATTGTCCAAAAAGAATTATGCAAACAATTAAATCAAAATTCTTAACAAAATTTACAACAATAAGAATAGTGGAAACCCTAACATTGTTTTGACAAGGCTGATTAGGAATAAATAAAAATACACATTTAAATTTCCGAAACCCGGGGTGCCAGACTACAGCAATATGTATGTACATCGCGAGCAAGCGACCGACGACGGAGCACATGCGTCGAGTAGGCGGGACTACGTTGATTTTATCCAATGCCTAACCGCATAAAGGACGTACGGTGGTGGGGAGGGATACGGCAGATTCCATATGAAAGGTGCACAAATTGGCTGTGCCTCAGTGCTCGCTTTCGTTGCGTCCTCGGGTCACGTTAACAAATCGATCGACATCAATCTTCAGATATCGTGTTTTACGGATAAAGTATATTATAAGTATTTTGTTTATGAATGACTCACCGTTCACAGGTCGTAACTACCATAACACCTAACACTGTTTGTTGGTGACAGTTTAATAATGAAACCAAGGGTGCGTAATTATTTTAATTTATTAAATAACATACTGCTGTAGTTTTTTATTAAAAAAAAAAAACAATTCTCTGAATAAATTTCTTAATTTAATGTTATCTTCATTTGAAAGTTGTTTTGATATTTTAGGATAACGGTGTATTTCTTTATACTTTAAGTTTTAACAGAATTTTCGTGACTATATATAACATTATATTATGTTATTATTTCACTATTGCTATATTTTTCCGTATTGGACGGATTTGTTTCCAGGTTTTTTGTTTTTATTTTCTGGCTCTCTGCTTCGTGCGTGCGAGCGAGAGAGCCAGTGTGATATAGATATCGGGGTGGCTCACATGTGTTGTTTTCTTTTGCTTGGAATTTAAAAATTTTAATATATTAATCTATTAATTTGTTGCTGATATAATATTTAATCACACTCGTGCAGTTTAGATGAGTAATTAATACAGGTCTGTATTAAATTTAATTTTATATTTTAGTTTTAGGTATAAGAAGATTTTTAAAGAATTGTGGATGATAAAAGTTGATATAATTAACACAATAATCATGGTTGTAACAATTTAAATACTTAGTGTTAATTTATAAATATCTATAATATAATTATATAAATATAATTTAACTTTGTAAAAAAAAAGGAAATTAGACAATATATTTGTTAAAAAAAAAACTATTTATTTTATTTAAAACACTGATTTAAATTTTCGTTTGAGGTACTTCATCTACAGCAATACGTTTATTAAACCCGCGCACATAAAATCACAAAACTTAAACTCGTAAATCTTTAACTGTTCCAAAAAACGTACATTCCCTCAAAGATACAAATAATTTTTTTTGAAAAACAAAAATAAATTGGCAACAGCGCAGCCGCAGTTAAAAACTACGCCGCATCGTTAAATCCCTCTGTTAAAAGCCGACAAAGCAAAGCCGCCACTAATGCGCTTTGGTGCAGCCGACAAACAAAAAAGAATCTATATAGTACGTAAAAAAAGTAATGAAATGAAATATACAGTACGTAAAAAAGATAATGAAATGCACACAAAACAAACAAAGTAGTAAACACTAAACAATATATAAATAAGAACTATGAATGCGGACAGTTTTACTGTGTAATATTTGAACGACAATTTTAATTCGTTTAGTTATGAACGAAAAATTCAAGTTAAAAGTATGGGCAGACCAAAACCAGAACTTAATTTGACGCAAACTACAAAGGGCAAATTTAAAGACTTTACAAGAAAATTTAAGAAGGACATGTACGAAAAAAATGATTGGATTTTAGTTAAAAATTTGCATGTTCTTGATTTTGTGAACACCCTATGTTTCCGACCACGAGCCGCCACTGACAGTACTGTTATTAGAAGTATTAAATAAAACATAGAAAGATGAAACATAATCGAACTGCTGGAAAATAGGTATGACATAGGGCTTTTTCTTTTAGAAAAGTAGGCAAAAGAGATTTGAAATAAAGACGTAATAGTATAGCTATATGAATAAATGATAGGTGGCAAACAGGAAAATAGTGGAACCGAGGCTCTCTAAATCCTATCAAAGTGATTTCAGGAGAGGTAGAAGCGTATAAGAGAATATTTTTTGCCGATAAGCAAATTGTTAATAAAATAAGCGTATTTTGCTTTTATTGACTTAGAAAAAGCATTTTATAAAGCACTAGGTATGAAAAGGGTGTGGAAAATGTTTGCACAAATACGAGTTAATAACAAACTTATAAGAGTAATCCAAAGCCTTCATTCAAAATACATTTCATCAACCTCAGTTAAAGGTTAAAGCAGCAAAGTGGCTCCTGCGGGCCACTTCTAAACGTTCCCTCACCTAACAAACGTAAAACTATTCAGATGTTTTCGTGAGTTTATATTGACGAAAACATAACACGACACAGAGCACATTGATTATTTAACGTAGGTCGTCGAGTAAAATATAATGGATATTCTAAGCGTAATCTTTCGCGTAATTTCTCACAAAGAATGAGAAACGCAATTTTCCTTTTCTTTGTTTGTTTATTTAAGCAAATGGCTTGCTTCTTTTTCCTTAAAACACTATTATGATGTAAGTATTCTTCAGGAATAACTCCTTTATTATAATTATTATTTCATTTTTACCGTAAGAAATATATGAGTTCATTTTGAAATTCAATAGTTATTTATTTGCGCGAAATGTCATCCTAGAATAACACTACTATTATTACTATTAAATATTCCTAAACACATACTTTATTGCGGGGTGTGTGCCTAAATTGAAATCAATATGTCACGACCATCTACATATGTTTATACTTCCAATAGCCGATCTTCGACGGCCGTTTGACTCACACGCTTGCTTTAGATTTCCCTACCGTGATAGCGGGAGACGCCCTTTAAATAATATTAAGTAAAAATGTTCTTAATATAAAACTGAAAACGATAAAGCTTAATTCAAAATCAAATTAAATTAAAATATATTACAATAAAAAAAAACAAATAAAAATCTTAAAGAAAATAAACTCAGTATTCTCGTACATCTATCAAATGCGAACCTGAGAAAGATGTAAACAAAATTCCCACACCAAATGTTTGAATCGTTCTCCACCTACTTTCATTAAACAATGAAGTACGCTATTATAAAAATGACAAAAAATGCACATTGGATAATACCTCTAGGACTAGAATAATTGATAGTAAGTAGTTTGTTCGTAGTTTTCATAACAGAATATTGTTAAACGTTTTTGAAACGTATATACAATAATACTGGCGGTAAGTTCCCACCTTGAGGTATCCCATATTTCGCGAATAATTATTTACTTTCGTTTTTTCCTATTTTTATCGCCTGTGGTCTTTCAGACAGATAGGTTTTCATTAGTTGTTTCCTTATATGATCTATTTCTGTTTTTTTCCAACTTTTCGACAAGTTTTATCTTTGACACTATATCAAATGCCTTTCTCATGTCTATGAAGAGTGCAGTTACTATATTTTCTTGCGCTACTTTTATTTTTATTGAATTGACCAAATCATTTCCCGCTGATGTGGTTCCTAATTTTTGCTGGAAAGCCTATTGTCTTTGATGTATTATATTATTATCTAGTAGGTAGTTGCTCATCTGTATTTGCAAACTTTTTTCAAGGATCTTATTTAGAGTTGATAATAGACATATCGGCCTGTAGTTCTCCGGTTTTGTTTTATCGATCTTTTTAAATATTAGAGTTACAATTGTTTTTTTTTCAAAGATATTGGGATATTCTACTATTTTTATAGTGCCGTTGATCAATTTTGTGAGGATTGGTGTTAATTTTCTTTCGTTTTGTTTTACTATTTTTGCTGTTATGTTATCATATGCTGGCGCTTTGTTATTTTTTGTTTCTATTATAATTTTTTGTGTTTCTTCTTGTAGTATGTCGGAAAGTAAGGTTTGCATTGATGGTTTGTATTATACTCGTTGTTTGGTGAAATTTTTAATTAATTAATTTTTAATTAATAGGGGGGTAGACGGCGTGACTTCTAGATGGATGTCGCAACTACTTGTCTACCAGGTCGGTGCAGGCCGGAGGTGGGACATAAGACCATCTCGGTTAGTACGACCAGAGGATGCCCACAGGGGGGAGTTACATCCCCACTTATGTGGAGCTTAATAGTAGACGAACTCTTATGCGACTAACGGATCTAGGCATACCTTGTCAAGGGTATGCTGATGATATTGTCATATACGCAAGAGGCAAATTTGAGAATACCCTCTGTGACATAGTTCAAAGAGGTTTGAACTTCACGACAAGATGGTGTCAATCGATGGGACTCAATGTCAACCCCACTAAGACAACCCTAGTAGCATTTACCAGGAAAAGAAAATCCAATCTTAGAACCATAAAACTGGATGGGCAAAATTATAGACTGGAGAGCGGAAGTTAAATATCTAGGCCTTACCCTAGACAATAAACTTCTATGGAACAAACATGAACTTGAAGTAACCAACAAGGCCAAAAGACCTCTGATGGTGCGCAGAAAATTTGCAGGGAAAAATTGGGGATGCAACCCAAAAATACTGCTTTGGATGTATACAACGATAGTGAGACCGATCATCACCTATGCATCAGTAGCATGGAGCAAAAGAATGATCTGGCCACCGCGAGAATTAACCTCTCGAAAGTGCAAAGATTAGCATGTGTATGCATAAGGGGACTATGAGAACCTGCCAACAGCAGCTATTTACAGCGAAAAGCAATTAGAATTCTTGGTGGACTCTCATTTAGAGATGGACTGTACAGAAAAATTCAGAGAACTTAAAATAGTAACTTTTGCCTTCGATGTATAATTCTGCAGTGGCGTGAACTATGTAAAATGTAACATCGATAAATACAGTATGGTGCGTGATGCTCACCATTATGGTGTCAGAAATTCCAGTGATTTGTTGCTGGATTATACCAGGTTAAAAAAACTAGGGTTGGGGCCAACTATTATGGACCGTTGTTCTATAATAAACTCCCATTGGAACTTAGAGTTGCTGACTCTAATAATACATTAAAAGAACTGTTGATATCGAAAGCTATTGGTCTATCCAGGATTTTATAAAAGATAATTGTAATTTGTTGTTTTAATTGTTAGTCTTAGCGTGTTGTATATATGTATAACGAAATTCTATATATATATATATATATATGTAATTATATTATTGACGAGTGTAAACAACTTGTTTGGAATGGCACAATAAACTATACTTACTTACTTATTGAAGTAATATTGGATCTTGCCCCCCTCCACATTGTAGTAGAGGGCGTGGCGAAAAAAACCGCACTAAGAATGGTCAAGGAAGGAATGATTAGGCATAGGCCTCAATCTCCTGACGGTGATCAAACCTGGGATATGCCCCGGGATGATATGTTAAAAAAATTTAGCTTTGTGAAGAAATTCACCATAAAGCTAAGTAACAGGTAGCCAGTGGGATCATAACACCATCTTGAACTTGAATAGAAATGCCATCAAATGGTATACTGATGGCTCCAAAACGGCAGAAGGAACTGGAATAGGAATATATGGGCCTAGAACTACATATTTCGAAAGCTTTGGAAATACCCAAGTATATTTCAGGCGGAAATACACGCTATTGGAAGATGTGTTCGGTTCATTATGGATAGGAACTATCAGAAGCAGGAGATTATCATCGTGTCTGATAGTCAAGCAGCCATCAAGGCGCTGAACTCATATGAAATCAGCTCCAAGATGGTCTGGGAATGCCTAGGGAAACTAAATGAGCTAGGCAAAAGAAATAAAGTAACCCTCGTGTGAGTTCCGGGTCACACAGGAGTGGAAGGAAACGAAATAACGGATAACCTCGCAAAAAAAGGGGCTGGAATAGCTTTTGTTGGGCCTGAACCCTTTTGCGGGTTAAGTAGCAGTACAATACTGAAGAAACTAAAAATGGAAATAGAGCAGAGAAAATCCAGTTACTGGGAAAATCTCCAGGGAATGAGGCAAAGTAAAATTCTTCTGGGAACTTATAACCAGAAGAGGTTTACAGAATGCATCAACCTGAGTAAGAACAATGTTCGCATATTAACAGGAATACTTTCAGGCCATTGTAGACTGAAAGGACACCTGAGTAAGTTTGAATTGGAAAAAGATCCTGAATGCAGATTTTGTGGGGAACAGGATGAAACATCCATCCACCTCCTCTCAAACTGCGTAGCGCTGTGCAACTCGAGGGCATTGCACCTGGGAGCATGTGAAATCGAAGAGGAAGACTTACCTAGACTGGGGCCCTCTGACATCCTGCACTTTCTAAAAGGAATAGGATTGGAAGGCCAGCTGTATAGCAGCAAGAATAGGGGACACAATAGATCTTTTAGGTCGCAGTGTAACACCACCCTTCTATTTACATACATACATACATAGGTGAAATTTTGTATTATTATATCTAAATACATAATCGTAGTAGGTACCACATGTTTGGCTGTATACATATAAGAATTTCTACAAACGGGCATTGTAGTTTGTAATGAAAATTTAAGGGAATTATCGACATGAGGTTTTTAAGTGACGCTAATTTAAAAAGCATGAGCATTGTTTTTAGTAAAACTTTATTTGAAGAATGATGAAAAAGTACTTTCTAATGTTCATATATTGTAATTTATTTACTACAGGTAAATCATTTATCACTACCAGTTTTGACCATGTAAAAAGAACAGAACCGCTTTCTTCAGGTGAAAATATTAATTAATTATTAATATTGTATTTATATAGCTGACATTAATAGTGATAAATTAATACATGAAAATTAGGAAATACTTTTTCATCATTCTTCATTCCACCACCTAATTATGCACAAAACATCACCATATAAATCTTTGTTTGTGTTTAGACACAATATCCTATAAAAGTGAACATACTTTCTTTAAATAGATCATTATGACTACAAATTAAGAAAATTAGATCAAAGAATTCAAATATTTCAATTCGATGGAACACCCTGTATTTCCAGCCCGATGATATCAGTAAATTCTTTAGTAAATATCATGTGACGTAGGACAGAAACCGCACTCTCCTTTAAGTGACAGGTCCGGTATAAACAGACACATGAAAGACACCAAAAGTAAGTCGACCACAGTGTCCAGTCTTCCCCTAAGAAAGACGGCCATTTGTTGAAAAATAATCGTTGGATAAGGGATTTGTATTTCGGAAAGGCAGATAACAGTTCTTTAAAGTGTCTAGACCAGTTTTTTTTTTTCGTGTGAAGAAGAAAAACGTGTGTACATTTTGCAATGGACAGACTTCTAAGAAATTTCTCGTTTCGGATACTTTTAGCAAATTCCAATAAAAAAATTATATATTACTTTCTATAACATATCTGCAAACGTAACGAATAAAGCGATAACATTGTGACCTACAGAATATGTCTACATAAAACGTATATTGTATACACTACACAAAACGGCTACGATAAAATCGCTTAAACCAATGTCTAAAATTTTCATACATATTTGTAAAGTGCGAAAACGGTTTTATATTTAAATATACAAAGGCTATTCTTTAATTTTTACTAAATGAAAATGCGCGAAATTGTTAGATATCATTCGTGCCTGACAAGTAGCGCAGTGCTTATCTTATCTCTCTTTAATTTTTATTACTTCTCTAAACTTTAAGGCGCTACTGTGCGTTAGAACTTGAACAAATATACATACGTACTTACGTTGATTCAAATTAGGAATTATACTCACAAATATGTGTTTACCAAAGTATGAATACGCAAAGAATATCATTAATTTAAAATTACATAATTACATAAGATCTCTTTTATTGCACAACAAATATATATAATAATAATGTTCCAGTCATTTGAACTCCCAATTTATTTATTTAAATTTTTATGTTTTGGTATAAGTCTAATAAATCTCTATTTCTTTAACGTTTAGAAGCATTTTTTTTTAATTTATATTATAAGAATCCTGTTTCAAATTTTCGTATTGTATCAATTGTTATAAGAAGTTTATTTAGTTGAATATCTACATTATATTTATAAAATCCCAATATTTCTTACATTACATTAGCATATGCATATCAACCGGGAAAGTCTACAGAGGTCGCATTAGATGACCTCAACAGGTTAGTTACAAAGTCTATAGAAGACAAAGAGATAGCCATGACAACTTTCCTGGACATCAAGGGAGCATTTAACAATGCTACCACTAATTCACTTATCGAAGGTTTACGCAGAAAAGGCGTCGCGCCAGACGAAGTTCGTCAAGGCCATTCGTTGGAGCCGACCCCTCTTTCGGCACTACCAAATCGCAAATTAAAAAATCCATCAATGAATGGTGGCAAAAATCACGGAGACAAAGACAGGCAAAAGAGTTCCTAAAGGAGCAGAGGCCCGAATTCACGAGAGATGTACTGAATAAAGACAGGAAGACTGTCAAAATCATTGTAGGTCTGCTGGCTGGTCACTGTAGACTAAATAGGCATATGTACAACATATGCCAAGAGAAGGAAGAAATACCAGTTCATGTGTTGTGCCAATGTGAAGGCCTGGCGAGGATAAGGTTTCTAGTAATGGGAGGAGAACCCACAGCTAGTAGCTACATAAAGAAGCCGCTCTCAAAGATGTAGGCTTAATTAAAGAGGGCAAAATTACAGAACTTCTCTAGGAAAAAGGGGATCACAATAGATCTGAAAAGGTCGCGGTGAAACAGGTCCATAGGCCACCCCAATCCTAATCTAATCTAATCTAACCTACATTAGCATGTTTATTACACAACTCCTAGTATGGAAAACACTAAGTAGTACTTAGTTCTGTATATTATAAATATCTACACAATATGCACTGCAGCATGTAATATGAATGGGGTGCAATTATTATCCGTAAAAATGTTCCAAGTAGCAATCTCTGAAATATTTGCACCGTCCAATTCGACCATTGTAAAGAAGGTGACGCAATTCCCTTAAAAATAATCAGTACGATTTGACAACGTGTTGCTAACGTATCCCTTGGAAAGCTACATTCAAAATCATACTGTTCTATACAGTATAATGAACATTAATGGTATTAATAAAGAATCATTTCCAAATATTTCATGGTGATGTGCTTTAACCGCAGCAGTCGGTAGTACTGCTCTGCTTACTACACAACCTTAAAGCGTCATACAATGTAAGTTCGTAAGCGTCTTGTTGTATAAGCTCCACCATAAAAATATTTACGCAGTGTTAGTAGTTAAAAGCTGGAGCGTATAGTTTTCGAATAGCTTTAAAAATAGACGAGAATGCCAACTAAGAACCACTCTTAGCGACTGACCGATCAATAGTTCCCTAATTAAGAGGATCCTTTTGCAAAGCTTGTGCGGTTGTTTGTCGTTTTGCTTTTACTTTACTGAAGCTTTTCTCTTTTTAGTTTGTAGTTACCTTGACTAATGATTATCTTATATTTGCAAAATATTTAAAAAATTGCCGGCGGTGATGAACAATATTATAAAGAATAACAGGGAAATAAGTAATATACACTCTTTTAAGCAGTTCAGAGATCATCAAAACCTGCCATTAACGTAAGATTGATAAATAGATAATCAACACATGTGCAAATGGAAACCATGGACTGAATCCACTGACTAAAAATAACAAGAGTGGTAGGTCAATTTTACTTTGTATGAAGATACAGGATGTTTTCTGCATGGTTCGATTAATCATCCCATCCACTGCGACCATTAAAGTCTGTTATAGACCGGATGTTACCTTAGAGTTTATCCAACAAGTTTTGGCTCTTAAGATAGCTCAGTATCTTGATGAATGAGATTGCGTTCAGGTCTTCTAGGAATCCTTCCCTAGAAGACCTGAACACAATCCTTTCCGAAGGTTACATACTTGATTCTTATAGCAGCAGAACAATGGCAGCAAAGATACTCAATTGTCTGCTCGTCTTCTAAACACAATCAGCATTCAGTTTCATCAGATAGCCCGATTATGCGAAAGTGCTTTCTGCGTTTACAGTGACCTGTAAAAACAGACACAATTACCTTGACATTTTTACGATCAAGTTCTAGCAGTTCCTTAGTTCTGGCATGGCTAGATGAAATATACTTCTTCGCATGCACCAAATAAGACAATTGTGCCAGCATTAGATTATTAGTCCCCCAATGTGTTTAGAGTATGTTTACAGCTCTAGATCAGTTTCAGCACCGCCTGACTGTCGCTTAATTTTTTTTATTGATTTGTGTTTGTAGTGTTTACTGCTCGTCCACCATCATTTTCTCGATCCGCTGTAGCTAAATTAATGCGGTAATAATTCTGATAATAGAACTCCATCTAGAGAATCATTTAAAAATAATTTCCAGTAATGCTTCTTCTTTATTATTATTATCTTTAATTTCTTATTTGAAATGGCGTTGTTTTTTCCTACTTTAAGGGATTTTACACTTTAGTCAAAGACTCTTTATCTACAAATTTAATGAGTTTTGGGATATTTACGATTTGGACAAAATTTTGACAATGCTATTCCTTTTAAAATACTCTGTAGTTAACATGATACATCAGAGATAATGATTTGATTTTGCTATGGCGCAACCAAAGTTATACATGGCAAATTCTGTCAAGGCAGCAACTAAATGTTATATAGAGTTAGATTGGATACCTTTAACCTTAGAGGAATCATTTTATCAAATAGAACCTCTGAAGCAGACATGAATTATTTAAAAACATTTTTAAAAATTATCACAAAATTGTGTTGTTAAGTAAAGTCATGACGATAATAGCAAATCCAATACACAATATTAGTAGTAGTAGTAGTAGTGTTTATTTAATGCAATAAAGATTACATTAAAAGTCAAATAATACATTTAAAATATATGTACATATACATACGGAACACATGTAGATGAGATAAACAAGACATATGGTCAACAATGATAATTTAGAAAATCGTCCACACTATAAAATGCATTGTTTAGAAGAAAACGTTTGATTGTATTCAAATAATTACTTTGAAGTTTATTTCTGATAACACTAAATTTTATTGTTTGTATTTTATTAAAAATTTTGAGTCGCCTATAATCAATGTACTTCTGGGTGGTCATTAAACGATGATACGGCACTCTCAGCAAGTCTCTTCCGCGCGTAAATACTGCTGTGGTATGGCACCCGGGTTTCAGAAATTCAAATTTGTATTTTTATTCATTCCGATTCATTTTTATCAATGCAATGATAGAGTTTCCACAGTTTTAATATTTTATTTTGAAAAGATTTTGTTAATTGATTTGTTTATTGGAATTATTTTAATTGTTCTGTTTAAATTTAAATTCAGTCTGTTGTACATTTTGCTTTTACCAGTAGTGTATATAGTTCATTGTGATATTCAAGAGATTTTCTTTGCATTTCATGCGCCGCTTTGGCACGCAATTGTAAATTGTTATATGTATGCTATGTTTGGGCCTCTTAAAGGTAGTTCTTTGAAAGATACCGTAAGTACATGTGTTTAATTTCTTTAATCCCATTTTGGTAAATTCATTTTTATTTAAAATGTAGTTCGTTTTGAATTTGAAATTTATCAGCTTTCAAGGAACTCTTTTTTAATAATTGCTGTTGTGTTTAATTGTGCACATGTTGGATATAAGATCAGTTATTGTAATTTGTTTTAGAAGAAATTGTTTTTTTAGTTTAAAGAGTTTAATTTTCCGTTTCGTAGTTTTCAATTTAGTTTTGAGTTTTTAATCACCTCGGTTTGGGTGAAAAGAAGCTTTGTGCTTGTTATTAAATTTCAATTATATTTATACATTTGTTTTATCCACGTTTAATTTAATTTTAGTGTGTTGAATTTTGAGACCACGTGAATTTTTTGTGCGATTTGGATTTCTTCTAGAACAAATCTGTCTTTTGTTTGTTTAGAGGATTTTGAATTGTCCTCTCGTAATTGTAGATTCATGCAGTTTTGTTTTCGTCCAGGACTTTCAGTCTAAGGTTAAATTTTCTGCAAATTGTAATTAAATGTTTTTTTTTCTTTTTTTTTATAATAAATTTAATGATTGTTAATGTCATTCAAGAGTTCAGTTCTTTTATTTTTGATTACTTACGCCCACATTTTATTTTTCGTGAATAGTTCAATTCTGAAAATAACCTTGAGGTTATTAAGTCTTTTGCGCCCTTTTAAATTTTTATCCGCTGAGCTAGTAAATTTAAATTTTCTTCACATTTTTTTTTATTTTTCATTTTACATTTATGCTGGTACCTTCAGTATACAGCAATACGTATGCGTTTCGCCACTTTTTGTGAAGTTTATTTCATTTTTTATCATGTATGTTGCAACCTTAAAGATAAAAATGGAAGTTAGTCTATTTGTTCGCTAATAAAATAAGTTTTACATGAATTGTCTGATCTTAAATTGCACAACACTCTTATAGCGCGTTTCTGGAGCAGAAAAATCCTTTTCATGCCTGTGGATCTTCCCCAAAACACGATGCCATAAGACACCACACTGTGAAAATTCGAAAAGTAGGTGTATATTGCTGCACTTAATTTATTTGCTATTTCACTTATATGTATTTTCCAATTTAATTTGTTATCTATATAAAGGCCTACGAGTTTTATGTTCTCTATTCCCCCACTTCTTTTTGTTGTAAATTCTGGTTTTTGTGTCTTATTCTTATTTAATTTTAGTTTATTCGAAGAGAACCATTCTTCTGCCTGTTTTTGTATGGCTTCAGATTTTTTCAGTCTATTCGCTTCAGTAGTTTCTCTTACTAAGAATGACGTATCATCTGCATACAAACAGACTCGATAGTTTAATATGTCCGAAAGTGTGTTCAACAAATTAAAAAATATTGTGGATATTGTAAATTTGTGGTTTTACGAACCCTATTTTATACATGTTCTGAATTAAAAATAAAAATTTTAAAAATCTGGACCGTACAAGCGGTCACTATTATTAAGTCTTTCACACTAAATTCTTCTTGAATCTATTTCGATTCTATTCATACATTTAAGTAATAAACAGGGAGATTCTTTATGTAATAATAATAACAGCAATAATAATAAAGTGTTTTTTTGGCTTTTAGATATTTCCAACATAAAAACAACAGTAGAAATTAATTTGCATTGACAAAATGTGAATTTAAGTAACCTACAAATATTTCATACTTGAAAACAGAACTAATCTATACATTCCCAAAGAGACTAAATTGCTTTGCTCTTATGATCTATATATAAGAGAATTAGCGTTCTTCCTTTAGTCTAATTTATAAAACTGCAAAAAATATATATAAAAAACAAAAAATAATAAAAACAACAACAGTGAATACCTGAATGCAAGCATACAAGGAAGAGCTGATATAAGCAAACGCTAGTCTAGACAATTTTGAACTGGCAGATAATTAAGAAAATTGTTTTTCTAAAAGCAGTCTTTCCAAATTATGCCGTAAAGTGCACTTAGAGGCATTTATATCTATCTTGCTCAATGTGAATTTAAAATTTTAGCTACATTATAAGAAAAATTACATTTGAACACTTCACGCTTCTGCTTTGGGATTGTTAGCAAATGTGTGTATGTATCCAACATTTAAAGAGTGTTGTTTGTTGTTGATCACTTTCTACTTGTATCCGTTTGTAATGAAACATCACTTTTAAATATAAGTACTGTTGTTTAATTACCACTCTTGTTACAACTTTATTTTGAGATACTTAACTTCCACACTCTATTCTACATTCTACTTGTGTTATGTTTGCTTATGTCTGTATATTTCGCGCGTCTGTGTTCTGTGTCTGGCTCTGTGTGTGTTCGTGTGTGTGCGTCCTTTTATGGCCAACCCTGAAAAACGAAAAATCCCTATCTAATTGTTAAACGGCCGTTTGCACCGTTCGTGATTAAGTTATAATTAACATTTAATCATAATTAAAGTTTAAATTCCTTTGCACCGACTGCTTAATTAGTAATTAAATCCTTAATTCGTGATTATCTTTAATCAGTACCCAAGGTACGAATTAACTCATAATTAAAGTTGGCGCAAGCGTAGTTTCTTTGTTTACAATCATGTTTATAGGCGATTATATGTTATGTTATGCGGTTTTTGGTTATAATACAAATATCTGTGACTGTAAATTGAAATAGCTAGCTAATTAAAGTGTTCTCTGTGAAGATTAGGGACAAGGGATAGCGGCGTGCAAGAAGTGTATATTTGGCAGGGTTTTAGAAAGTCCAAGGTAACTCAAAAATTAATTCCCGAAACAAAAACTGACAATGTATTTGAGGATTACTCGTGGTTTCAGGTGGAATGACCCGAGGTATTTCGTAATAGGAAAGGATATCTTTCTATAAATTCACAATTTTTATATGATGATAATTTAAAAATAATGGATATCGTAGTACGATGGCCAGGGAATGCACACTTTAACGATCCATTCTTTTCCATAAGCGACAATGGAGATGCCTCAAAAACAGAATTATTGACCCCACTGTTAAATTCTGAAACAGTTGTGAAAAATCGTTATAATGAAAGCCATATTACAACACGGAATGTCATTGAAAGCATGTTTCTAAGAAGAATGTTTTCCATTACTGGTATATGGTCGTTGCTTAAAGCTGGATACCTTTATGGCAGTAGTAGTTGATACCTCAGTATTGCACAATATAGCCATAAATATGGGTAAAGAGGAAATCAATGAAGAATAATTAAATCAAGAAATTTTAAATGGGCAACTTCATGAGATTAATTATGACGCTGTTGATGATGTACCTGCTGCGACACAGGCATTACTAATTAATGATTATTTCAACAAATTGTAATTCATTGCTATATAAATTAACTTTGAATTTTTTTTGTATTTGTTTTCTTTGGCTTTTGCATAAACGAAATATATTTTATTTACTCCAAATGCATTATCACCTTGATTTTTTTTAAAGAAATATTGTGTATGTAACTAACCATTTATTTATTAAATAAAAGGAACAAAATATATAAGGAAATGATGGTAATAATAAAATAATTCTAACAAGTAATAGCAGAGGTCAAATAAAGTATCAAAAATTGGAGCATTTGCAGAACAAACAAATAAAAGAATTACATAATGAAAAAAAAACCTACATTCACATATTAATTTCCATTTTAAAACTACTACTCAACTTTTTTATTTCAATATCTAATTCTGTAGCAATTTGCTTCAGCTTAAATTCCAATAACTTTCAAATGCCGCTTAAAATCGCGCATTCGCATAACGGCAATTTTCATTATGATGCAATAGTGTTCCCAATAGAAATACGATTTTTGACTAAAAACTAAACTTAACGCACTACCAACTTATATTTCTGTCGCAAACTTTTTAATTAACTAATCATTAATTAAATTTGTTCGGTGCAATCCAATTCATATTTAATTCGTAATTAAATTTAATCTTTGATTATGTAGTTAATTAAAATGTTAATCACAGACGGTGCAAACGGCCGAAAATATACCAACATTGTTGGTGCCGAAATTTTATTTTGTGGAATAAGTAAGGTGACGCTTTGCATTTTATAATATTTCTAAAAAAATATTCAGGATACCCCAAAACCTTAAACATTATTATGTGATATAACGTGATCATTACTAAACAACGCCTCTAATAAGTAATTAAAGGCGGCTTTGATGTGTAAATATCAAATTTTATAAAGGAAATCAATTTTGAGTGCATGTAATGTAACACACATAGTAAAATAAACTCAAGACGACAATTTTGTAATACATAGTACTTGAAAGAACTATACCTGTTGTCAAGATTCAAAAAAAGAAGTGAATATTAATCCTTATTCAAGAATTAACAAAAAAGCATAGGCGTCAACGCCAAGGGCACATTACTGTGGGATTTAAAGGCTAGCGCCGTCTGGGTGCCTTTGCCAAGTTGGCGCCGTTAGCGCCTAATGCCGCTCAATCTCGTTTTTATGAGTGGCGCAGTTGTCGGTATTCATATTGGAACGTTATCCCTTTTTGCTTCGAACATATAAGTAGGTAGTTAGATTATTGTTTATGTCTTTGTTCTTTGCGATAATGGTTTCTTGATCTATATATTTCATTTCTAAATAACCTTATTTTGCATTCTCGATGTTTGTAGCTATCTTCTAACATACTAAACGGTTAGCTTGTGGATGTATTGGCTTAATAAAAACGAACTGATTCATGTAGCAGGACGTTTCGACAATATATTTGTTGCAGATTGACCCCACCACTCAATATTGTCATGGACCGTCATTGATCAAACCCATATACTGTTATGTGTATTTATCTCACACGTTTTACACATCTAGTAATTATTATTTAATGTAAATATTGTTAGTAAAGATGTCTATGAAATAAAAAGTTGCTGACTTTTTAGTATAAATAAAAATGGTAACAGTGAAGTTATAAACAAAATAAACCAAAGTATATTCCATGTATAGTTTTATTGCATTGTAAAAATGACCACACATATTTTTAATAAATAATCTATTTTAATCTTTTAGTATAATATTGATGCTATAAGTTTACACAATTTTTTTCCTTTCACCGTTAATATTTTATTTTATAAAAAAAAAACAAGAAATTAAAAACTTATCTTGTCTGTTATAATTTGGATTGTATTGTTAAACTATAGAGATATAAATTATACTAAATTGGATTAACACGAACATGATACAACTGAATATATAACTTTAACCAAATCATGGTCCGTTAAACCAATTGCTTTTTTCACAACATCGTGTGGTTCTTTAATTTCCAAACATTTTTCATGAAGATCATCCAATTCTATTTTATTGCTGAAATTATAGGTAACATGCCACTGACAGGCTTCTTTAACTGGTCTGAAATATTGCACCTTTTCGATTTGAATTTCTTCCGGACAAAAACGTATGAATGCCTTGATGGTATTCTCTTTAGTCTCTCTTCTTGGACAACCCGCCATGATCGGATACTGATCTAAATAAAACATAAACACACATGTGCTTTCAAATAACTTATTAGAAATATTAATGATTACCTTTTAATGTTGCTGGGTATCCCATCACTCCGTTCATTATTATTAGTATATTAAATGATTACAATTTAGATGAAATAGGTGTAATATATCACTACGTATACGCACTCCAACAGCAAAGTATACAATAGAGTGAGTGGAGTAGAGGTAGTAAAGAAAGGAAACAAAATGGCAGAGGGAAAGGAACAGTCGCGCTCAAGGTCACTGTGTGCCATCTATTCCCGGGATGCACTACTAATGTCGAATTATGAAAACAATTTCTTTAATCTGGACGTATAGAATTTTGAGGTGTGAACACGTAGATATGCTAATAATTATGTGTGTGTTTTTTAAGTTATTTGTGTTAAATAAAAGTATAAAACTGACAATGAGTAAATATAACTGTTTATATTGATTCACAATTTGGAGGTGATTAAATAAATTCAGTTTTTTTTATGCAATTTTAACTTTTGAACGAGCAAAATTGTGACTGTAAATTTATGGATAAAATTTGGTATAAATGCTTAAAAATATAATCATTTTTTACGCATTTTCAAGGGAATCATTGAGGTTTTTAACACAAATTTTTGTATGGTTTATAGACTGTTAAATTGTTAAACTTTAGAAGTAATGTTTACCTCTAAAAATAGGTAAGTAAAGCTAGTTATGGTGGTTCAAAAATTGGCGGTCCATAACCGGCATATATTAGACTACTATATATATTGTATTCGAGGGATATTAAGATTTATACCAGGGTTAAGCACATTGGCGATTGTGTACTATTACAAGAAAATACATCTTTCCTTTGAATATTTTAGTAATTTTCAATCACATGAATAAGAGATCATATACCCAACTCATTTTCTAGACCATATATATATATATGGCCAAGTATTAGAGGAAGCTTATACAAACCTTGATAAAAGTTTGCAAAAATCAAAACAAAATAGGAATTGGGTATTAATTTCTTCTTTTTCTTGGTTTTTAGGTCATAAAAATATGGAAATGTATATTAACAATGAGGTTTCGCTTTAATATCAAAAGCTTTTTCAAGTATACATATAAAATTATAAATTGTAAATGATGTAAATTATAAATATTGTTTTTTGTTTAATAAATGACGAAATCATAGTTCAAAATTTGAATTTATCTTATATGAATTTTAATATTATCTATATAATAATATTTTAACGTTTCAAAATAGTATGTTTTGATTATTTGTTGTTAGTAGAATAAGAAAAATTGAATTTTGTAATTAAATAGATCTTTAAAATATTGTATTGGGTTGCATTGATTTATTCGCTATGGCATTTAGAAAATATTTGTCTTGTATTTTGAATCCATAATTATTGCTATATTGGGATATGATTTGCATTTATCTTGCATCTTTGGTTACTTTTAATTCAACTATTTTTGTTAGTCATGCAAAAATGTGTTTTTTTGATTTATATTTGTTGTTACTATTATATATTATTAACGTGTACAATTTGTTTTTTAGTTTTCTTTTATGTTTGTGGTATGTATATTGATTATTATATCTAGTTTGTATTACAAAGCCATCTTGTAAAAGCTGTAGAACTGCTAAATTGACAATAAACTTATATTATTATTATTATATTTGTTTTTTAGTTTTCTTTTATGTTTTGGTATTTATATAGATTATTATATCTAGTTTGTGTTACAAAGACATCTTGTAAAAGTTATGTTTAAAAACATTGGAGATATTGAAGCAACAGCTCACTAATAGAGACCTTTCATTGAATTCACAATCAATTTTTGAGTCCACCCTCTTTTCCAAACTTTACTCTATAGGTGACCGTCTTCTTATATGGCTTTCAAATATTCTACCACGCCTTAAACACAACATTACTTAAGTTTAATTTTCCATAATAGATGGCACAAGTCTATTGTATTTTTTCTGGAATTTTCTATCTTTATTTAAATGTTAGTCTAGACTTCTCCAGAACCATTTTATATCCTGAGTTCGAAGTGCTTACAATTATTTTTAAATAATTTTAAAGTGTTCGTTTAGACTTATGTGTTTTGTCGTCTATTTGAAGTCTGTTTTCTACAAGATTTACATAAGTTTGACTATCTACTTTCTACTCTCTAATTTTATTTTAATTCTAAACTTTGACCATTCTTAACTGCTTTTAAATTGCAAATATCTTTTTTAAATTCTTTTACCATTTTGTTTTACTCCCTAATTTGAAAGATTTTTTTTCAATTTTGTATGATACCATTTTGCCAATAATTGTTGCACACTCTTATTATATGATACTGCTTTAGATAACCTGAGGATGATCGTATAGAGCAAAACCGGTCGTGTATTATTAAAGAATTTTGTGAGGAATTAGACCTTGGACTCGCACAGAGTCAAATATGGATTAAAGTTACAAAAAGAAAGTTTCTCTTGAATAATAAAAGATTTTATAAAGACCTACTGCGCCCACTCTATGTTTGTTCCATAGAATCGCTAAGCAGCAGGTTGCAAATGAAGCAGGCATCACCGTTATCATATTTTTCATCAAATGTTGGATCAGATTCCTTAGAGGAGAAGGTCAACTCCTAGAGCTTCTTTTTGCGTTTGTTCCAAAGTTCGCAAAGTCTTGTTATTGTATAGTAGTTAATTGTAATAAGTAACATGTATGCTACTATACATGCCCTCCTAATATTAACGCTTGTCACTTAATGGTCAGTTAATTGTAGGTTTTCCGTATACAGTCTTAAACCAATCAAGAGTATATAGAAATAATGGATCCACTGTCTATATTTTTGATACATTTTGCACGTAGCATTGACTGCGTAACAAGGAATCAAATCAAAATCTAATCATAACAATGCGTAGTTAATATATTTAGACAATAGCATCTTAAGACAGACAAATATGCATGCCAAACATATTTCGACACGCGTAGATTTTAGTTAAGGAAAGATTATATGGATATGTTATACATATAACATATGTATATTACTCTGCTATGTTGTCCGCATTCAAATACGTTTTTGACGTACCAATCGCTAGTAGTATATGACGGATAAATATGTTTAATGTAAACAACTTTTGGCATGCAAACAAATAAAATTTTACGCACATACACATTTAATCGAACATTTCAAGAACGCTCTCAAGATTCAACGTTTTTGGCATACGTCGCGTTGATGTAGTAGCGTATTTTTTTAGGCTATAAATACTATCAACATGCAAGAGTATAAACTGAAGAAAGTGGATACGGTTTTATAACTGGCGCCCTTACAAATAGTTGTGCAAATTAATGCACATAGTTTACGTAAAGCTATGCTATATCTGCCAGACACAAAAGCAAGTAATATAAAGTGTATCTGACAAATAAAGCGTCGAAAAGTTGATAGCATCATGCTGATATCATTCAGTCATTCTATTGCTTATTCTAAATTTAAATATTGATCCTGTCCAATATTATCTGCAGGGCAGTCTACGCTAGTTAATTATGCTTTTAAATTATCGTTTACGCCCCGCTTATTTCGCCAATACTAACAAATATTTCATCAACTATGCATTACAGCGGAGTTAAACATGTTCAAGTCGATGGCAGTTTAAAATATTATCAATCTAACATTGGAGAAGTTAAAACTGGCGTTCCGCTGTCTCTTTCCATTTATGAACGATCTTCTCTCAGCTGTGTTTGACATGACAGATCAACGTAGTTATAGGCCTTAGTCTAAGGAAAAGCGTTAGTTAGCTTAACGAACAAAAGCTAACTAACGAAGCTAAACAGAATAGAAGTTTTTATGAGATTACAGAATGCTATATGAATGTAGGGTAATATCGATTTAATAGGGGTAAATCAACTGTAGATGCGTTAAACAGGGTTGTAAGTTTCAACGAATTAATACATTTCTGCTAATAACTGTAATAATTAAGAATTTTTCCCAAGAAAAAATTTCCTCGCGCAAGATTCGAACACACTCTCGTTTACCGGACGAACGGTTCTACCATTTGAACTAGCGAAGAATATGTAGGTTCGTGCGACAAATCGAAAATATACTTATAAAAAGTATAAGTATAGTACTATTATATTGTTAGATATTAAAGGTGCTTTTGATAATGCCTGATGGCCAAAAATTATAGTACAATTAAAGCGTAAAGTTGCATAGGTAATTTAGTTAGGATGGTTAGCGATACTACGTTACTAAGGGCAATATAAGTGCAGTTTAGAAAATAAATTAATAAAAGTAAAATAGATATAATCTAATATATTATATATATATTATTATATTTATAAGGTGGATTTTGTCTTGAAGTATACTTCAGGAATTGAAGAAAAGTTGATGGCGAATGAGTATATTCAGTCTTATGAACGCTCAGACATTTCAATTTATTTCTCTTATCAACAAAGGTATTCATATATTTATAAACGCAATCAATTATGCCCCAGGCAATTAACAGTGAAAATGTTGCATGGTGAGAAATTACAACAGCTACTTCGTAAAACGAAGCCACATTCACACATCTAAAAAAACCATTTTTCTAATTACGCCATCATCAGTCAAAATATATAGAGATTATGTTTACCAAGATCTTAAAAATTAAACCTTTGCGACTATTTTATATTGTCCAACCTAACGCATATGTTCACGGGTTACAGATTTTCGTACAACCAAAATTGCAAGAGTCCAATGAGGACCTATGAAGGAAACAAAATGGAATCGCTGCAGGATGCCATTTAGAGGAGATCTTCCATAAATACATTTTGAAATATTTAAAAATTACGAAAAACTCGAAAGAGAATTAAACTGCCCAACTTCTCTAGTGCAGTTATTATTAGGTCACCCTTAAATAATATAATTGAATGGCTCTTCCAAGGAGCTTCTTCCCAACAAGTTTCGATTTTCAAAATATGTTAAACAATACTTTTACCCTTTCAACATCCATGCATCGAATTGTAATTTATAGTAAAGTAATATCAAGTTACTTTAATAACATTTAAAAGGGGGAATTTTGTTGTGTTTCATTAACATTTGTTTGAACGTTTACAATTTGTTTAGTTTGTGTTGATGTTTTCTTATCTGTGATATTTATTTTATTTCATTAATCTTTCTTGCAAGAGTTTGAATTATATTTTTTAATGAAGTTTTGGAAAGATTAAATTTATGTATCAATGGAGAGAAAAAAAAAGATTATTATTGATTGATATTTTGAAGAGAGGAAATTGTCGGCCTATGTCAGAAATAATATAAAAATGTATATTATTGGAGATACATTGAGTTACAAAATTTAGTTGTTTTCTATTTACGAATTTCTTTGAGTGTATGTAAATTAATTATTGAAGCGGCAACGAAGAATCAATCTTTGAAATTAGCAGTATAAATTTTGGTAAAAGTATTAAGAAAGATTATAGCGTAGAGGATGTGGATTTCCGAGGATCCAGGAGAGAAGTAATGTGTCAGATTGTCTTGTGAAGCAGGAGCAAAAAAGAACAGGAGAACTATCGAAATCAGTAAAGTAAATTATTTTATATTTAAAAACCGCACTCAGGTATTTTTAATTTTGTTTACTATTATTTGACCAAATTGTATGTATTTTGTTTAGAATTTATGTTAAATTAGCTGTCCGTGGGGATTGTTTTAGGTAATTTGTAAAAGGGGCTTTGTAAACAATTTTGATTTTGACATACTTTTTGAAAATATAATTCAAATTAGTTTTTCTATTTCTTTTTGAAAAGTTAAGTAGAACCTTATATTTTCGCATCTAGCTGGAGCATCATTACAATATATATGTTGTTTGGATGTGTATTAACTATATTTGGTAAGAAAAATCATGGTGGGCTTCCAAGCGTCACATATAAAAAAAACAAATTACAAAATATTTACTCGTTATTGTGGCTTACTTATTGGACGTCTCACATCATCAGCATCATCATAAAATAAATAATCGCTATCGACAACATTCGATTTGCAACGTGCTGTATTATGTTGCGAACCTAAAACAATATAATACACAAGTTATTGAAAAAATCTTTTTAACAGTTATTTACTACTTTACTGTTACTATGAACATTACAAAGTTGAAACTTTCCAAAGTTCAATATTACATGTAAAGCTTTTAGAAAAAACATAGACCAGTTTATGCAAAGGCCGATTTGTTAGCTCATCTGGTTAGACCCCCTAAAATTTTCTTTTTCTCAGCCTCAATTTGTAATGTAGGGCAGAAGGACCTTTAGCTCTGAAATGGTAACATCATTCATCATATTCATTACGTATCCTTCTTGCAAATTTAGCAGTATTTTCTTGGTATTTTCTTTATAATTTCAGCATAGATCTGTAGATACGAATGACCTTAAAATCCATAACATTTTAAGCCGCCGCTTTAGAGATGTTTACTCAAATTAAATAGTTCTCTTCCACGGGCGAAGATAGAAAGGGTAATGAAGACGATTTAAAACCAGAGTTTTCTTTATGACATTCTTTAAATCCATATTCCAAGATGAGGTATCATTTTTTGTGATGTTGACTATTCTAAGTCTAAGCATCTCATCACAATCTAGTGGTAGTAGTTTAATATAGAACTATTACTGGATATTAGGTTTTACATTGTTTATTTATTAGTAAAAGGAATGAAATCTCCAAGCATTTAATCCGAGTGTTTGTAAAATAATTTACTTCATTAAAGCATTATTAACAGATAACTAAACACCAGGATTGTGCATACAAAAGAAATTACGATATTTAATTCCTATATTTACCAACAGATTTTCCTAGCAATACATTTTCTCTATATAATTTGCCTGATAATAACATAACCTTCTCAACGGAAATGAGTTAAAAGAGATAACGGATAACGTAGTAATCACAGATAATTTTGGAGATTCTCTGGTATAACTTCTAACACAAAGTCAAGTGTTTTATTATACAAGATTACAAGCTCATTACATGTTAATGTTACATGTAGCTCAAAGGTTTAAGTAACCGTATCATTACCCTGTGAAAGTCCCCTGAGCTTTACAATTTTATTAGTAGTAAGTGCCGCTAAAAGCTGTGAATATTATCTGTTTAAGTGCTTTCTACATCTGCATATATTTTACCAATAATCTACTGATTAAATTCACCGTTTCAAAATTATTTTCAAGTAGATATTTCTAAATAGATATGTAAAATTAAAAACTAGAAAAAACCAACAAAATTGTATGGAGAATGAAAAAAAATTGAAACAATTGTTGCTGTTTTTATAAAGATTTACTTATTATTATCTTATCTAATATAATATACATATATATGTAGTTGTAGCTGTGGAAATAGTGATTACTTAATTAGATGAAACTTATCTCCCTCGTGTAAATTCAGATTTTTCTCGTAAACAAATTACCGGTTATTAAAGTTTAATTGAATTTTATATAAAATAACAATGTCTAATCTATCACAATAAGCCGTCAGTTAATAATCTATATTAAATAATGTTAAAATGTTATTATATTGTATAAGTATCATAAACTTTAAAGTGAGATCGTCTGTGAAGCATGTCACCCAACAATTATAAAAAAATAATAAAATATAGTACAAATGCCTGCATATAAGCAATCGCGAAAAATGTAATCCCCTTTGGAACAGTATCCTATATTTTGCAGCAATTAAGCAAACAAGTTGTTTACAGTTGAGTTTCGAAAGCAAATAAGATGAGCCAATAAAGGCAAAAATGAATTCCTCAAATGGAATATTTTAAATAGATATCCACAAAAAAAAAAATTGACCTTTTAAAATTTAAATTCAAAATCGAAATAAGATAACATATACTATATTTACGTTGTTAGAACCAGTTGGAAGCATCCTTAGGATGTTTGTCCAAATTAGATAGGGGATCGATAGAAATATTGCAGAGGCTTTTATCGTAAATGCATTCTATGACATCCACTCTGTGGTGGTCAGATAAATCACGTGGGTATGATTCAAAATAGACCTCTTCATATTTGTTTAGGTGCCAAGAGATACAAGCTACGAGTGGCTTTAAATATGGAGGCACAATTAATTCATTCATAGGAAATACCTTGCAGCAAAGTATATACTTAAACTTTTTTTTATTATAGGCAATATCAACCTTCTCAATAATAATATCCACAGACTTTTAGTTCTAGAACTAGCAAACCTGTTTTAGCAAAAGAAAAAATCAATCTTGTTGATTGCCGCTTGTAACTTGGCTTTCGATTGGGACCTTTCGATAACCTATTTAAAATTTCCGCAAATGAATTGTCATCAGTTTTTGAAACCACTATAAACGTTCATCCTAGATTATTTTGGCCAAAGCCTAGTAGGTAAATCTATACATGCAGACATTTTAAACAATGATTCTAGTTACTATGTTATCTATACAGATGCAACTTCAAACGATTAGAGATCTGCGTTTTTTTGATTGTACTAATGAGGCAATTGAATCCTTTCACCTGAATACAGACTTAAATATTTTCTCTGCCAAAACCAGAGCGATTTTGGAATAATAATGGTTGATTCCTTAACTACAGGTTGGAAAGGTTGCCAAGCCAAGCCAGCAATTTGTGTGGAGGAAACTCGGCAGAGAGATGTTTTGGGTAAAGTGCCATGTGGTTTTTGCACTGAAAGAGCATCTCAGCTAAAGTCAAGGTAATTGGTGAGGGTGCAATGGATAGTACAGTTTTTCCAGGTGAAGCACTCGTCAAAATGTAAATTCATTTTTGACTAGAGAAGTAGATAGATTACATAGATAAGATAGATTTTATTGTTCATTTACTTACAATAGTATTGACATTGTGATTTGTATACATAAATACTTAAAATTTCAGTATAAAAATTCAAACTTGTTACTGGGCACAAGACATAACACTTACAAAAAAAATTGAACACAGGATAATACACATATTTATACATTATAAAATAAGATATTCGTCACACAATAGTATACCAATGATACGTAACAACAATGTATATCTTTAAGTCACAAAGAGGAGAGAGAAGAGTTAAGATCACCCCAAATAGTTAGACAGTGAATAAGGACACAACTGAACCAAGTAATCCTTCAGCAGTTTGTAGAATTTTTGGAGATGTTATTGATTTTCTAATAGCTATAGGTAAATGATTTATAAGCTTCTTACCCATGTACATAGGAGATTTTTCAAATGTAGAAGTTTTATGCATATTTAATCGCAAGGTATCACTGCATCTAATATTATAATTATGACCGGCTCCAACCGGATCAAGTTTTAAATGTTTGTGCACGTATCTTATACAATCAAAAATGTACAGAGATGGCACAGAAAGTATGCCCCTAGATATAAAAACGGGTCTGCATGAATGTGTCGGTTCTACATCAAAAATGAGTCTAATAAAACGTTTTTGCTGAATTAGAATCCTTTGAATGTCACAACTGGATCCTCACAAAACAATATTATAAGTGACTGCACCAATCATATATTGGAGATTTAAAATGAGGTGGTAGTTACTATTCAATCCTGGAGGTTGGGAGTACCTACCAGGCGCGTCCCCGAGGTGGTGGATAGGGGAAAGGCCATCTTGTCAGGGTTCGCTTAAGGCGAGATGGCTAGTGCCGGCTATAAGTTCGTCCTCTCTGCTTAAACCGGAGCAGGGTGAATGAAGACGTCGTGCGGTGAACCACTGCCCCCTCGCCCGAGCTGTCGTGTCGTGGCCAAGGGCTTGTCAGGGTTTCTAGACGATGCCAGTTGTTGCTTTCGGCTACCGAAAGCCCAATTGTTAAACCAGGTACCGAAAGGGAAGGGGTGGTCTTGGCTTAACTGCACGGACCGAAGAGGATTACGCTGATGGAATGCGTAGCTGGATAGAAGGCTAGTCTACTAGTCCAACCTTGGGGCACCTGGCGCACCCCATTGGGGGAAGGACGTTTAGTAGCGGGACGACACCGGTAATAAACAGGAATTGCAGCAGGACCTCCATAAGAAGCCTTTCACTTCCAAAGTGAGAGTACCTCACAAGGAGGGAACAAAGGGAGGAGCAAAACGACTGGAGCAGATTGGGGAAGAGGATGGCACTCTTCCCCTCTCAAATTGCGTAGCACTGTGCAACTTATGGGCGTTGCTCCTGGGAGCATGTGAAATCGAGGAGGGAGACTTACCTAACCTAGGGCCTTCCGATATTCTACACTTTCTGAAAGGAATAGGATTGGAAGGCCATCTGTAAAACAGCAAGAGCAGGGGACACAATAGATCTTTTAGGTCGCAGTATAATATCACCCTTGCAATATATACATACATTACATACATACTATTCAATGCTTTGCTAACGTGATCAATATGAATTTTCTAACTCAAGTCACAGTCAATATAAACTCCTAAATATTTAGTTACTGTTTGTGAAATTATTACGTCACGATCTATATGTAGCTTTAAAGGAGATAAATATCTCATTCTAGAGCAGAATCTTATAAGTGATGTCTTACGTGTGTTTAATATCAAACGATTCTTACTGCACCATATTTCAAATTCTTTCATGATGTCATAGGCTTTTATTTGTAATTTCCTCTCGTTGCTCGCTATAACCACCACAACTGCATCATCCGCGTACGATGTAATGTGTCCCGATAAATAATCCGGCAAATCATTTATGAAGATGAAAGGACCCAGGACCGAACCCTGCGGTATGCCATACTCCAGTCCATACTGCTCAGAGCAAACACTGTCCAGGCGAACCATTAAACTTCTATCCCGCAAATAAATCTCAATCCAAGCCAGAACATTCCCACGAATTCCCAGTGCAAAAAGCTTCTTTATGGCCATATCCACGTAGGAATTAAGATTGCGAGAAGTAAACAGAGATAATGTTACTCAATATGCTAAGATTCACTGTTGGGTTTATCATCTTCGATGGCACAACGATGCTATAGGCCTGTGTTCTTTCTACATCGCAATCGCTAGGTTGAGCTTTGAACATGGCTTTTATCTAGTACATTTACATAGATTGGGATTGGTAAACACTCCAGCTTATTTGTAAGATTTCGACATGATAGATCTGACACATTTAGTTTTTAGATGTTCAAATGATGAATTGCAGCGCTGCAGATCATTTAAAAGTTTGATAAGTTTGAAGGTATCACTGTCTACAGCGATGGTATCCATCTTAAAACATAATGATTCTTTAAACATTATAAATTATACGGTATATTTAAATATACCGTACAAATTGGCAATTTATTAGAGAATGTAAAATTCAAATTTGAAGCACAGTTTTTAGAGTCAAATATGACAATAACATGGCTGATGATGGGATATGAGCCCTTTAATGCAAAAAATAGAACCCACTTATAACAAATATTCTGTATTTGCAAAAGTTTTAACCCCTCCAAGTGAGATCCTTATTATCCAAACGTTATGACGTTTATGCAAGCAACAACCTCCAATAATATATTATGTCCTTTATTTATGTTCCCATTCGTCTAATTCATTTAAAATTTTACAAAAATCGTTAGTTTCTGCCATTTTTTTCTCGAATATGCATTTGTACTGAAGCTTTAATCTTTAAACATTTCGTTCAATTTTCAATTGAAATTGAAAAGAAGGTAATTCTATTTTGTCCAACGATTTGACATGTTAAACAAATAATAAACAATAATATGTGAATACTACGGAGTGAGCTCAAAAAAACTGAGCTGCATCATGACAATTTAAAATGCTTATTTTTTTAGACTCCATCCTCAAACGAAGGTTACCTTTTAGCTACATTAATGTATTATTTATTTGCATCTCTATGTATGCAGATTATGTCCGATTTGCTTTAGTGAAACAGCTAGAATATATTATCAATATTGTTTGTTTCTATTTGGGCGACGTATTTAAAATTTTACAAGCGATGCACGCGAACGTATCATAATAAATTCATAGATAGTCCTCATTTAACTATACAATTACCAAATTCAAATTCTCTGGAGTGCTTATGAGTAAATGTATATGTATTGCGATAGGGTATTCGATAATTTAAACGAATTGTATAATCAATTTAGAAATAACATTCCATACTGATATGATAATAATGTGCAAAATGTTCTTATTGAGCGTGTAAACTTTTGTGTTTTTAGTTAATTAAAAATGCATACGCAAAATTCATTCATTTCTAAACCGTGCTTGAAACACCGTTAAAGTAAAATCATGAAATGAAGATCGTGTAAGAAGTAATTGAATAAAAATCAGGATTCTCTTCTGATATTTTAATTATATTCTACATTTTTACAATACCATTTAATCATAAAAGTTAAAATATACATAAGTAGATTAATAAAAATATGTGGTAGAAACAGTTTGAACAAACATTACAATTATGGATGGATTTATGGAAAATAACTTGTTTGTAAGTACATTTAATAAAAATAAATTAAACTAAAAACAAATACGCTAGAAGTCCGAAAAGTACAGAAATTCTAAATAAATAAGTACACTGAGAAAAGTATTTAATAATCATAAATAAAAATATAATTATCGTAAATAAAAAGTTCAGTTGAATAGGGGACAAAAGCACAAATTACTTAGCACTACTAAAAAAGAGATCCTAAACACTGATACTAACAAGAAGCAATCTAAGTTACTTACGGTATGTTTCATACCGGTAACTTATGAAGTTACTTATGATAATTGAACTGAAGTAGTTAAGCCAAAGAATATATGCAGTTGGGGTAAGTAAAAGATTTGCCCATGTCAAGTAGAATGTATTGCTATGAGTAAACTATTCTATAATGGTTATCACACCTTTATAATTAATACAAGCTATTTGGATTACTTGTGATAAGGAAACAGTATCATTAATGCACGTTCACTAAATACCTGATATATAAAAGGTAATGGTTTGCTACAAATATGCAATATACTTACTTTAAATTTGTTCAATGATGGTTAGTGTACGAAAGGAGGAGGTTTAATAAATATTTATTAAATAACTTACTGTGTACTCTGTGTGAATAACTGATAAAGTACAAGAAAAGAAATGCACAAATCTTCGATTATTAATGCAACCGCAACTATAAGTACTGCGTACCGACCAATGCGTAATTCAAAATTGTTTGCAAATAATTTTTAATTACTATTTCAGTGTGCTGTAGCTTCGATTGCATTAATAATCGAAGTTTTGTGGAGCTTAAATTCGCATTTAATTTGCTAAAGATGGTACATAGTACTTATTACTTAAGAAAAAAAGCAGTATTATTAGTAATAGTTTTATTTTATATAGGACAAACACAGTGACTACCTGATATGAATGAAATGTAATGTTTAAACTACATAATAACAAAAAAGAACAAGTAAATTACCGAATAACAGACGTTTCAAAATAAGCTTTAACAATTACCCCAACTGATTGAATGGAATCCTTATACAACTTCCCGATGCTCTTAAATGTTTGATACATTTCTAATATATTGTTTATGATTATGAAGGGTGCATATCAAAAATGATCTACGCATGTTACCTCTGTAAAATTCATTTAAGTAGTAGAGTTGAAGCCCCAAAGTGAAAGCAATTCTTCTATTTCTAACTTCTAACACAGATATTATCGAGTTTTAATAAGCAAACACCTTTATTAAGCACGGGAGATTCAACCGTCTCTTGCGTGTACGTGATTCAACACTAGTTATGACGGTTATACGCAAAACACGGTAGAGCTACCAAGGTTCCCAGAAAACACACGAGGTGCAGCAAAACTCAAATAATCATAGTTGTGACAAGTTGCTACTTATTTATGAAAATACATGAGTTTAATAGCAATTAGTATTATTGTTCTTGTACTAAGTATATGCTGCAATTAGATACAGTACCAATAGTTACAAGTAATAGGTTACTTACCACATATCAACAGTTTGATTACGATTATTACACAAGAATTTGTCAGGTACGCTGTATAATAGCCGATAATGAGAGCACTATTTAAAGTAAAACTTACATTCAGGAAACTGCGTTTATCTGCAGGTATTAATTGAGGAGAATAGTTGCAAGTAAAACTTTGTCTATTGTAAATGATTTTTTATCAAGTAAACACTTTACTTACCCCATTTTTCTCAGTTTAGTATATATAAAAATTGGGCCTATTTGTGACAAGAAATAGGGATGTTGCTTAAATTACTAGTATTCTTGCCAAAGTAAACAGATTTGCATCCTGTTTAATGTAGAATATTTCTAGAAACAGGGGTTGTAGTTTAAATCTAAAATTGTGTGTCTTTGAAAATTGTGCCTATTTGTATATGGCACAGAACTAATATTACAATAATAAACAGTATCTATGATTTCTTATTACTTATTACAAATAAAGCATTTATTTAGAATTTGTCATTTTCGGACTTATTTTGTATTTGTTTTCAGTTTATTTCTACTAATTTTTTCCCCCATAGGCGGGTGTAACCCAAAGAAGCCAACTCGGCAGAAAGACCTATTGAGCCCCCATGCCAATATTAGCTCTCTCAGTCAGGTTGCACCCCCATGGGTGGTATGTTTAATAGCAGCTACTGATACTGAATTTTTACTTCGATAACACACCAATAGATGGCAAATGAGATATGATGTGTGCGTCGTGGGATAAGCAAGAAGGTCAATCTCACCGACGGTTGCCCAATATTTACCGTGTGTCAAATGGTCGGTGGCGTCTAATCGTCTAATGTCATTTGTCTTAGCTCCATTTACATCGCCATGTTAAGCCTGGTTTAATTTTAAGGGGTAAGCGGTACTTTGAAGGTGATAGTTCATGTTTCGTGCATATAGTGAATGTCATATTCTGACCGTCCACTTAAATTAACCAAGCTTTAACGTGTCGTGCAAACGCCATTAGCACCATGGTTAGGAGGCTTGAAAGTATATAGAAAACAACTTTTCACGATACTGTATATAATGATAGCGAATATCATAGACTCCCATCCTTAATTTTTTTCACTAGCAGTATTCTTTAGTATACCGTTTAAATAAGCGCGCGGTTTTTAATAAGCTTTGATAACACACCTATAGATGGCTCATTACGGCCTCCAAACAGTATATGCAACATACCTATCTATAGTACTAGTTTATCTATGTTGCATCCTATAGGCGGAGAGTTAACCTACCGACTCTGGCTTCATTCAACCGATCGACTCCAAAGTCCATCTGCATTTCGCCGTCCACTGCCGGGCAGTTGACAAGAAGGTTAGCAAGAGTTTCCTCCGTGCTCCCACACTTTCTGCACATGGGAGAGTTCACTAGCCCCATGCGATGCATGTGTTTATTTAGTGCGCAGTGCCCAGTTAAGATTCCTGTGAGTATTCTCAATCTGTCCTTGCTCATAAAGACTGCCTTACGGAGCCTTTCCTCATTCAGATGAAGCTCTGGAGATTTACAATGTCTTGCGCCAGTGAGTCCATTCCAATGAGAGCAGTGCCTAACAGCAAGTTGAGTCCTGACAAACGTTTTGATGCTGCCATATGAGCTACCACACGTCGGTTCTGGACCTAAGAACGGCAGCTTGCTGGCGCCCTTTGCTAACGTATCAGCTATTTCATTGCTTCTGATCTCAGAGTAACCTGGCACCTATCTCAATATAATATTTAGATGTTCCGCCAACTGTTTAAGCTGTGATACCCCAATACCACCTCAGAGTCAAATCTGACCGCCCGCAAAGCTTTGAGGGCAACCTGGCTATTGACTTCTACCTTCCATTTTTGCGCACGCAGTTTGAGATGCCCTCAGCGCACAAATTTGGATGGCAATAATTTCGGCCTAGAAAATGGTGATGGAGGCCCCTAGACTAAAAGCTTCGCCGTCCCGCTCTGCGTCCCACCAGATTCCAATGCCCGTTCCATACGGCTTTATCGAAGGCATTGACTAACCAGCTGTACTATCCCGCGAGAAGCTGATATAGCGATTGTGAATCTTATCCGCCTTTAGGACAGTGGTATGCCTGTCAGATGTAGGTGAAGATGCTGGTGTAGTGTCCGATTTTACCGGAGAAGCCCTTGCATCTACTACATTCTGCCCTGTAAGCCCCTAGGATTGCTTCAGACCACAACACCAACTGCAGCGGGGGAAGCCAAAGAGTGGTCTCCATAGCAGCCGTCGGCGTCGAGGACATAGCTTTCGTGATGCCCAAACAGATAATCCTTTAGACTTTACTAAGCGCACTCAGTGTTGCCAACTCGTGAGAAATTTCTCGATTCGTGGGAAGTTTTGAAGTCGAAGGGAAAAAGGGAAATAGCATGGCATTCATGGGAAATTTTTTTTAAAAACGTGATATCCTAAAATAAGACGTATTTACCAGGTACAAATATACAAGCTATTTTTTCTTATTTTTATATTTTTACTGTAAGTTTTGGGATTTTCAAATTTTATCGTCTATGTGTTATATGTTGTGTATATCGTTTTTTTTTTTAAAACACTTAACGTGTCTTTCAAAAAAAAAAAATTGAAAAAGATGTAAATGCATCGAAACGTTTTTCTATAAGTAATATAAAATAATAAATAAATGCCGCTTCCCAAGAAGTTTTTTAAAAAATTATATATAAATCAAATACGGCAAAGAAAATACACCATTATCTCATATCTATAAAACGAATTGATAAATAAATTTGTAAAAAAAAAGAAAAATAAAACACTACACTCACAATCATTGATTAATTCTTTCTTTTTTATCTGTATTTTCTTTATTCCAACACTGTCTATATATAAATATTTGTACCCAAATAATAGATATTCATTTGCCATTAAAAAATATCAACCCTAATACCCAAATTTAAATTTCCCGCAATTATTCTCAGTAACTACAACGTTGAAACATAAAATTACCCACCATTTTGTACTACATTAATAGTTATTTTAATGCCTTTACGTTGAATTCACTAAAAATTGCGGCGGAAAATTTAAATTTGGCTATTAGGGCACTTACAATTTATGAAATTTTAGTACGTATAAGTACCAACAAGTATGAAGGTAAGACGTAAAGAAGGCAAAAATACTTTACATTAACAGAATCATTCATAGCAAAGCAATAACATTAACATTTTTATAGCTGGATTTCTTAATGAAAAAATGTGCTAATTACAATGATTTTTTTTTCAAGATGGTTTTGCATTCAATTGAAAATTACATTTAAAAATGTGAATTATCTAAAGATTTTGTTTCAATGCAAATATGATTGAAAGAAATGATAAAATTACAGTATTGATTTTAATTGGATATATTAAAAAAAAATGGGAGTTACTTTTCTTTATATTGGTGATACCTATTAAATTATTGGATTGGTAGTACTGTTGGCCTTCAAATACGTCACATCTAGATGCGCAAGAGCATATCTTATTTTCTTGCATCATGATTTGTACCATGGTTTTGCGCATTCGTGGGAATTTTGTTTAAAAAAGGGAAATTTTGATAGTTCTCGTGGGAAATTCTATGCTTAAAGGTTGGGAACACTGAGCGCACTAGATTTGCTTTATGCCACTACATTACCGAGGCATAAGTTATAGAGGGTACTATAACTTTCGCGTACAGCCAGTCTACCATTGCAGGCTTTAGCCTCCACATTTTACCGAACATACCTTTACAGGCCCAGAAGTTCCTTACGGCTTTATTCGGCATATGTTCTAGGTGTGATTTGTACAGCAGTTTGTCGTACAAGATAACATCCAGATATTTAACCTGGGTTGATACGAATATAATATAATAACAACAGTATTTTCTCCACTGACTTTCCCTTGGATTGTTATTTTTATGTGTGTTGGTCACGCTGTTTTTTTATGTCCTGTTAGCCCAATGTTCCCGCCGGATTGTTAGCCTTAACCTCATTCGATCACGTAATTTGTTGTTATATTTAATATATTAATTATTTAACTACTTGTTTTCTTTTTTTTTTGGATGTTATGTCTTTGACATAGTCTCGATAATTAAATTCTAAAATGAATGTTCCACCATAAACATTTTTCGCGTGCCTATTCATTACGATGCTTTCTAGTTCAGTCTCTGGAAATGCAATAAACTTTGGCGAAAGCTTAGACGGGTAAAAGGAATTTCATTAATTCATTTTGGTTACTCGCCCGTTATTATTTTTCTTCAAAGCAAAATTTTTGTTTGTTCAAAATTAAATGTATAATTATTATATTGTAATATTATCATCCGATAAATATTCCGTTGCAGGATATTTATATACATATGCTATATTAATTTATTTTTTGATTTATATTTATACTTATATACTTACAGAATTTATTTCTTTCGTTTCTTTTTTCACATATTTCATACATTTGTATAATGAAATGAATAAAGTTTCTATTCTATTCTATTCTATTCTATTTTTGTGTAGGAGTAATATCTTTTATAGTTTCCAGTAAATTAATATAATTTCATGATAAATATTGATTCCAAATGTCAAGATTAAGTAATTACAGGTGATTCCATAAAATTCATTGCAAAGTCTGCATTACCACAAAAATATTACCAAACAATTAATAACGGACAAAAAACGCCCCAAGATTATAAATTTCATAAAAGCCCAGAACTTACAAACAGTGAAAATTTAGAGATCGTTTCGTTTATGGTAATATTTCGCATAGATGTGATTGTAAATTTGACTTGTACTAGCGTAACAATTTCATAATATTCTTGATCAATTAACATTATTCTCCTTGAGGATATTTTATTGGAAGCTCCCAACTCTAATGATTAATTTAAATTAACTTCCGATTATGAAATTAGTCGAAAAATTGTTACATTATTCAACAGATTAAAATAACTTACACAAATATTAAACATTGCATGTACAGCTCCCGACTTTATTTTTTAGCACTCAAACGAATGGCCCGACGCTTTGATGGTGCGAAATATTAATGCCGGAAACTGTACATGTCTGATTATATCATCTCATATCTCATTATTACGTATATTCTCTTATAGCTGCCACAGTTGATATGCAAATAACATATAAATGTGATAACTGATCTGTAACAGAAGTGACACTTCATTTTGAATTTCTAACTTCTTCGTCTTATCTTTGTTTGTTACTTAACGCACATCTTAGAACTTTTGCAGTAACTTAGTCTGACTTCCAAGATAAAAGCAACTTTCTTTAATGGGTGTAACATGTGAAACATTTTTGATTGAGTTTCATACAATCTCTCTTTTTCTGTAGTAACAAGTATTTATTCAATTAGCAAAATTTTCATTAATTATAAATAATACTTAATAATAAAAAAAGATATGTCTTTATTTCTCAATATAGATACATTATAAAATAATAATTTGTTATATAAATTTAATTAACAAATTACCAAAATTTAAAAAAGAACATATAAAAATTGGAAACCGCAAGGTGATGTTCATATGGAAAACTAAGTTTTCCACTATTCTTCCACTCCTACCTTAGTTGTACATCTATACAAATACAAGGAATTACTTTATTAATCAAATAAAACGAGAGAGAAAAAAATATAATTTGTTTGTATTGTATTAAAGCTTTGCATATTAAATAAGAACTCCTTTCAAAGAAAGCAGTTAGATGTAGTGGCGGTGTAAAGAGACTCTTAAATCTAATATTCAGATGATGGATGTCGGTGCGAAAAGACATTTTCCTGTATGAATATAACAGATTTCTATTTCTTATGATTTTACAAAAGAGGCATCAACAACAGCTTGCATGACACATCTGTACCGCATATTGTGCCAGGCAATTTCTTTATATTTATGAGTAACATGGTGAAATTTTTGAATACCGTAAATAATAATATATATTTCCAACAATCAAAATTCCTTAGTGGATAAGATTCCTAAGCTAAAAAATTAAGACACTTTAAAAATTTTCTTTGAACCGATTCAATATTATTTATATGAATTGAGTAAATGGGACACCATATTAAAATTCTAAACTATAGCGTATGAAGGAAGAGAACAACGTACGCACGTCCTGGTACTCACGAAAATCTCTACAATTGCGGTAAATAAAACATAAATTTAAGGTACGTGCGACAACATCTTGCTATGTGATGAGAAAAGGAAAGTTTGGGATCAAATAACACTCCCAGATCTTTCGTTAAACTTACAGAGACTTAAGTAGTACCTGAGGATAGTATAAGATTAAAGTAACAGGGTTGATCTTTTTAGTAAAAATCATAGAACTACACTTGGAAACATTAAGTGGAAGCCTGCATTTACTACACCAGGAAACAACAGCGTTGATATTTAACTGAAGTACTTCGCAGTTTTCAACAGAATCAATAAACTTTGAATCGCCAGCAAACATCAGTTTTTTTAAAGGATATATCATTAATAAAAATTAAGAATAGAAGAGGTCCTAAATTCGAGCCTCAGGCGATGCCTGATGTATGTAAGGATAATGAATTTACATGAAATTACGGTAGTTGACACCATCGTTTCCTAAAGATTTAAAACATTTAGCAGCAGAATTTATAAAAGCCAAATAACCATTTTAGCTAAAAGAATATGACTATCTATCTGATTAAAGGCCTTTTGCAAATCCAAATATATTACGTCGGCCTGTCCACTGTTATCTATAACCTCAGAAACAAATTGGATGAAGCAGCCCAAATTGGTTACCGTCGACATATTTTGCATAATACCATGTTGTAATGGCGATATTAAATTACAAATTGAGGAATACAAAATAAAACAGTTTTAAAAATGTTTAGCAAAGTTACATATCGTGATATGGGTCGATAGTTATGAAGCTTCAGATGGGTACCCATCTCAGAAAACGAGACATATAAATAAAACACATAAAAAAATAGCATGATGAGAATCCTGCATGAATCTAAGACTGGAATTTTAAACACGCTAAATATGATTGCGGTCACAAGCATCAATATCTGATCCATAAATTGGAGCCAGATATGTGAAGTGTGAAAGAATATATTAAAGATTCATATGATAGTGGTTTTGTATTACAAATGTGGACGGTGTGGGAACAAAAGTTTTAAGGACGCACACGCCCTCTGAATATATTTATTGACTGGTGATTTGTATCTATAGTTATTTGTATCACTAGGCCAGAAAGTACAGTTTGCACGAACAACTAGTTCGAATACTCGCCAAAGAGAGTTTCTGGCCGTGTGATGCACAATGTTTTTTGGCCGACAAACCTTAATTTTGAATGAAATAGAAAAGAATTTTAACACTAGGAATTGACAGTACAAGTTGCACACTTTTACATACCTTAGTATTTGACGTTTCGGAGAATAATATTTTTTCTGTAATTTTTTTCTAGTTTAATTTTATTTATCAATAATAAGTGCAATGAAGCATCCGTTCATCTTAGCCATGGTTGAACAGTAGTTTTAATGATAATTTTACACGTCTGTCATGTAGAATCTCGTGTGCCAATCGTTTAGTGACATTTTGCATGGTTTTTGAAATACTGCAAATTAGATGTTTCTGGACGGAGTTTAAAAAGTTATTATTCATTAATATCTTTAAGATTTTGGCCAGTGTCATGGAACCGAAACAGTAACGTTGTTGAGCTCAATTATAACTTCTGGCACAAGCTTTTTCTCGGTCTTTTTCGCTTACCAAACAGCATTACTGCGGTTTAAGTTGCATTGAGTTGTACTTGTTATGAGACACATAGACTGGATTTCACATACTCACCGCATCAATCAGTTTTGCTGGAGGGAATGATTACAGAAGCTATGAGTCATCGCATACATATTGCATTTAAATGATCTCAATAATTCACACGTATAAATAGCAAAAAGGAGTGGACCAAAGATGGAATCCTGAGCGACTCCAGTTCTTTCTGATTTACTATCATCCAATCCAACTTGCTGTATTGATATTACCTGATAAATAGTTACAAATAAGAGATATAGATCAATAGTAAAAGACTTTATGATTCAAAAGTACCAAAAGCTGTCGCTAAAATCAAGTAGACCAAGTAAGGTTAATTTCATTGATCTGTTGAAATTAGAATTTAACCTAAGCAATGTAAACTAGAACGAAAGACTAACTGATGCTACTGTAAGATGTGGTGCAAGCAAGATGCTCTCGTATTTGAAAATCCATCACATTTTCCAAAATTTTTGACAGTATAGGAAGTAGAACATATAGTCTTAAAGTCGCTAAGTTTTAGTTGGACTGTTATTTTTTTGGTAAAGAAGCAAACTTATTTCGCGTTTCCAACTGTCAGGAAATACTTTCTCAAGAATACAGGAGTTAACAATATGAGTAATGTGTTGTAAATAATAGGACATCTATTCTTATAATAGTTATTAGAAAGACATTCTCATTGGTGATATTAGAATATAACAGTAGTGATATTGAGTATCAACCTGGCGAAACTTAGATAAAAGCCTAATGTTGTCTTTGGTTTGGCTAACCTAGTAGTAATGTTTCAAATTATCGTAATTTGTATGAGGAATTACGAGGGAAAACACATCAATGAAAACGTTTCTTTCACGCAAATAAATAGATCTAAATTGTAGATTAGAAAAACGGTAAGGAATAAGTAGGTTAAGTGTAGTGCCCAATCGATTTTATCTCTAGTCTTCCCAATATCTACCACGTTGCAAAAAATATAATTTAAAAGAATAGACGATAAGGTGGTATAATAAATTCGGCCGTGTGTACAAATGTATGAATGTAAAATGAGTCGTCGTGCTTACATTAACATACATACATATGTTAAGTAAGAGCGCAAGAGTTATCAAACCAAAAACAATAATAAATTCTGTGGTGATAATGCTGCGCTAGCAACGAGAAAAGATAACTGGGACTAATCTTCTTCCATGGGTCACAAGCGGGCTGGCAAGCGGAAATTGTAATTTAAAGACAACAACAATGTATTCTATACATACGCTGCGTTAATATGTGCATGTATTATGTAGTAGTTATCCGTCTGTACGTGTTGGCGTTCGAAATTTATGTTTGACACGGCGAGGAAAAAAAAATATTGTGGCACTCACCAGTTCCTTTCGGTTTCCCTATGATTCTTTTTTTTTTTGGTTAACCTCGTTCTAGAACACGTGTTTCGACACTGTCTCCAAGTAGTCTATTTAAAAAGCGTGAACCGCTGTGTACTTTTCGTATTAACAACAATACTAAACACACAAACAACACAGCATCGAAGATGTAGTAGTAGAATGATGAGAGGGCAACGATTACTATAAACTATATACAACTAACTGCACACTGACGGCCGCATCAGTCAGATCCGCGGACTTCTGCAACGATTTTGTAAAGTTTGTTATTGTTGCGATGGTCGTCACAACATTCGTTTCCTCTCTCCGCCAATCATCGTCATGTTTATCCGCGATTTTTATCTCTCCTTTCCGGTTGTCTCGATCTTAAAACGAGCGGAAGAAATGCCTTCGCCATCCGCCAGACGACGGTTCCCGCTCTGTCATGTTTACTTTACCGCGGTTTGTTTCGCACGAAGCAAGCGTGCGAAGCGTAGAAGAAGCTGCTGTATTGTCGGATTCGAATCCCCCTTTTAGCGTGTGCGTGCGTGACAACGCGCCGACGGTGCGTCCGAATCCCCAAAGAGAAAAAATAAATGTGCTTCCGTTTTTGGGTTTCCCTGTATGTGCGCGTGTGTGTGTCGGTGTGTGTGGTTGTGTTTCGTTTTGATGTCGCGCCGCAGGCGAAATCGTGCGTCAACAATTCACCGCTCAAAGTTGAAAACTGACGGATCCAGGCGCCGACGTCACATGACGATCCCGTTCGGTCGGTTCCGCGCCGCGCGGCGGTCACCGTCGGCTCGCTCCGATAAAATAAAAACAAACGGAGTCGGAGGCCGGTACTATCGCAACTTATCAAACGTTACCTTGGGCCCGGTATACGGCGGATTCTCCCGCTCACGCGGACGGGCTCGATATGGGCTCGATCGGCCGGCCGATTCGCTCGATACTACTCGAACGGGTTCATTTTATTGAGTATATGGTTTTTATCGGTATTTATTCTCTCGATTTAGTATTTTATTGTAACTATCTCGAATTTTGTTTGTCCTGATTCGGCTTCGATGTATTTATTTTACCCTTTTATGTCTGCATGGACCGAGCAAACATTTCAAAAATGGTAGCAGTAAGAGTTACTCCGATTTAGATTACTTTTAAAGTTATTGGAGCGAATAAAGTACAAAGCTATAGTGGTCATAACTATTGCTATGTGTCAATTTGACTTAATATTATCACTTGACGAGAGTTCGGCCCTGATAGGTGCAAGAAATAACTGAGTGATAAATAGCTCCTAAATCTTAACCGAAATTCGGCGATTTAGAGCAATAAATAATTGTAGTGTTTAGTTGCAAATTGTTATAGGTGTAATAGTGAGTTAGACATGTTTGAAAAGAAATCAAATTCATAGTTAAACAATACGAAAATAAGCAAAAGTTAGTAAACAGGCGAGCACTGAGAAAAACTTTTACCTCCGAGAGGTCGACTCAGGTAGGGTTTTTACCGCTGTGCGACGCTGTTTAGTTGTAGGTTTAAACAACAAACGACAAGTCCGCACTAAGAAGAAATAAATCGAGATCAAATATATTTAATATAGTAATAAAATGAGTACCAAATCTGGAATTGATAGTGACGGTGGTGGCTCAACGGATGAAGGAAAGAGGAAGAGGACTGAGAGCAAAGAAGAGGAGTTTTTTCAGAAGAGTAAGAAAACAATGCGAACTCCGGATAAACGAAGTAAGAAAGATGAAAATAAATTAGATCAAATATTAGAGTTATTGCATGGTTTAACACAAAAAGTGAACCAAATAGAAGAAAAACAAAGCGCGTTAATAAAAGAACTAGCAGAAGTTAAACAAGAAAATGAAAAAATAAAGAAAGACAATGAGGAATTAAAAGAGAAATAATATGATAAAAATGAACTTGAAGCGTTCAAACGAGATAAGCGGAGAAAGAATATAGTTATACACGGCCTAAGTATAGAAACAAGTGAAACAAGTATTCTAAACAATTCTATAAAGGATTTAAAACAGAAAATAGAGTTGGACATCGAAGTTAAGCAAGTAATAAAGTTAGGACCTGAAATATACTTAGTGAAATTGTATACCATTGAAGATAAATTAACATAATGCGAAATAGAGTAAATTAAGGGCAACACACACTCGGCGAATATATATTAATGACGATATGTCAAAAGAAGAGAGATTAATACAAAGAGAACTAAGAATAAGGGCGAAGGCAGAGAAGGAAGAAGGAAAAACTGTTAAGATAGGGTTCCAAAAGCTAATAATAAATGGAAATGTTGGAAATTGAACAATGAAAAGAAGGGTCTCATTAAACAAGTGATAGAGCAGAAACAGGTTAGAGCTAATACAAGTGAAATAATAGAAGAGACACCAAAAACTAGTAAAAGGAAAAATTAAAGGACTGCATAAAAAGATGCGGCAATGCGATGAAATTGGTTAAGCGAAAAAATATATGGAAACTGGCAACATGGAATGTTAGGGGTCTTAATGGTAAAGAAGAGGAATTAAATGAGGAATTTTTGAAGGCAGATCTAGATATATTAGCCATAACGGAAACTAAGAAAAAAGGACATGGGGAGATGGAATTAGAGCACGGGAATTTACTGATTTATGGAGGAGTGGAGCAGCAGAAGAGGGCTGAAGCAGGAGTAGGTTGTATAGTAAATAAAGATTGGAGATATAAGTTACAGAATTGGACAGTAATAAATGAAAGAATCTTATCAATGGAGTTTAATGACGAGGGACAATTAATAACAATAATTGTAGTTTATGGCCCAGATGAAAACGAAAAGTAGAATTAAAACAAGAATTTTGGAATCAACTTACACTAACTGTAGAAAATAGTAGGGGAAGCTCTTTGTAGCTGGAGATTTAACAGTAGAATTGGAAAGAGGGACAAAATGTCTGACGAGGTAGTAGGAATACACGGAGAGCAGCTAAAAATAATAATGGAAAGAGGTTGATAGAATTTTGTATTGAAAATCAGTTAATTGTAGCAAACTCATTTATGAACATAAAGATATCCATAAATTTACTAGGGAGGTTAAGAGTAGAAATGAAAGGTCGATTATTGATTATATCCTAGTAGAAAAGCAATATAGGAGCATAATTAAAGATTTAGAGTGATGAGAGGTGCCGAGATATTTAGTGACCACTACCTTGTAGTAGCAAAAGTTAAACAAGTACAGATACCTATAAACAACGTAGAAAAAACACGTGAAACATATGAAAAGTAGATATCAAGCAATAAGATCATATAACTAAATGATCCAGAAGTAGTTAAAAAATATCAGGTGGAAATTAACAATAACCTACAACAAGTTCAAGATGCAGCAGGAGGCTGGAATGTAGAACAGTTATGGCAGACGATGAAGAGAACTATACTACACTCAGCTCAGAAAGTATGTGGAATAACAAAAGTCAATAAAAACAAGAAGCAAACCGCATGGTGGACACAAGAAATAAAAGAACAAATCAAGCTAAAGAAGAAAGCATGGAAGATGCATTTAAGTAAACAAACTCAAGAAACTTACAATGAGTACAAAATACATAGAAAGAAAGCTAAGGAGTTAGTTAGTTCAGCAAAAAGAAAAACTTGGGAAGATTTTGGAAATTGCATGGAAGAAAGAAGTAAAACAAATCAAAAACTATTTTATCATATGTTAAAAACCCTAAGAAAAGGTAAATCGGCTACTCCTATAGGAATAAAAGACAAAAACGGAAATGAAAGATGGAAGGAGTATTTCACAGAGTTGCTCTGCGTGGATGAACAAGCAATAAAAGATGGTGAGATGGATAGACAGAGATATAATAACACGTAACAAGTATAGGAGAAGAAGAAGAGGAAATAGTGACATTAGAGGAAGTGGTAAATGCTGTCAATAGATTGAAGATAGGAAAATCGGCGGGTTATGATGGTATTAAACCTGAAATGATCAAAATGATTGGGGAAGAAGGTATTAAAATGTTAACAGTATTGTATAATAAAGCGTGGAAAACAGGAATAGTACCAAAGGACTGGGAAGTAGGAGTAATAGTTCCCATATTTAAAAAGGGCGATAATAGGGAGTGTTGCAACTACCGAGGACTAACTTTGCTAAGTGCCGTATCTAAGGTGTATGAACGTATTTTAGAAAATAAACTAAAAATAAAAATAGAGCACCAACTAATTGACTCACAGAGCGGTTTTAGAAAAGGGTATAGCATACAAGACCATATATTTACATTTAATCAATTGACAGAGAAAATTCTAGAACAAAATACAGAAGCCTACATAGCATTTATAGACCTTGAAAAAGCGTTTGACAGAATACCAAGACAGAAAGTGTGGGATCTATTAGAAGAGAGACAGGTTGGTCATAAATTAATAGATGCCATTAAAAGCGTATACAAAAAGTGTCGGAATATTGTGAGAACAGGAAACATAGAAACTAGTGAGTTTTCCACAGTACAAGGACTAAGGCAAGGCAGCGTGCTAAGCCCCACTTTATTTATATTGATGATGGATGATGTTGTTAAGGAAACAAGACCAAAGGTATCAAAGCTACACGTGGGATACCGGAATTTACTAAGCGTAGGGATTACAGAATGTGTGTTTGCGGACGATATGGCAGTTTTTGCTAGAAATGAAAAGGAGCTGCAGACCAATCTTATGATATGGAATAATGCACTGATAAAAAGGAATATGAAAATAAACGAAGAAAAAACAAAAATAATGGTGATATCGAATAAAAAATGTAATACAAATATCCAAATAAATGGAAAAAGAATAGAGCAGGTGGATGAGTTTAAATACCTAGGAAAAGTTTTGGAATCCGAAGGCAGGCAAAATATAGAATTAAATGAAAGATTGAAGAACACAGCTAAAATGTACGGCTCACTGAATAAAAGTTTTATAAGCAAAAAGGAAATAACAAGGCAAACAAAAATTAAAATTTTTAAAGCAGTATATAGACCTGTACTCACATTTGGCGCGGAAACATGGGTATTGACAAAGAAACAAAAAAGTAAAGTCCAAGCAATGGAAATGAAATTTTTAAGAAGAGTAAAGGGAGTAACGCGCAGGGATAAAATCAGAAATAAGGATATTAGAGAGGAGCTAGGTGTAGAATCAGTGCTAAGTTTAATTGAACAAAAACAGTTGCGATGGTTTGGACACTTAAGTAGAATGGGTGAAGACAGACAAGTAAAAACAGTATGGGAAGCAAGAATTATACCGAAACGAAAGAGAGGGAAACCAAGAACAACATGGCGCAGAGCAATTGAGAAAATTTTAGAGCAAAAAGGATATAACATACCAGCAGCAAGCAAGATAGCACAGAACAAGAAAGAATGGCGTACTTTAGTTTATAGTGTGTAGTATTATATTTGATTTCATCAGTATGTATTTAATTTAATTTACCTAACACCAATTTATGGTATAGGTTATTCTCGATAATATATATTAACAGTTCCACTTGTAATGTCTTAGAAGGAATAAAATTCATCAATATACAGAAAAGCCATTGGCAAATGCCATATATAGGCTATCACAATGAAATGATAACATGGCAATACGGGAAGTCGCTAGAACATATGGTCTACCTAGAGTCACCATTCAAGATAGACTACAGAGATGAAGAAAGGGCCGGGAAAGTGGGACCCAATACTATTCTCAACAAGAAAAAAGAAGATATTTGGAAGAATAGTTAATAGGTTTGGAGAGGTGCGGTTTTCCACAAACAGTGCAAACTTTTTAATGCTGTACAAGGAATTATTCTCCAAAATATTAAAAAATACATACTTCTAGAAATACCGTACGAAGAGTTTTCAAGACGACACAAGAGGCTTTACTTAAAAGACATTGAAAGCACTACGAAAGCCAGAGGTAGTATAAATGAAGAATTTATTAGAACGTGGTTGGAGAAACTAAAAGAGTATTTCATAAAATTTAATGCCTTAGATAATGATCCATTAAAGATATTCAGTGGAGATGAAGTGAGTTTTATCCTTTGCCCAAAAGCAGGCAAAATATTAGCTCCAAATGGTTGTAAGAATATATATGAATTTAAAATGGGCAACTAAAAAGAGACGATCACAGTTCTCTTAGTATTTTCGGTGAATGAAACAAGATTGATGCCCTATGGTAGTATTTCTACTTATTTGTCCACTTCTGGCTGATGGTTTTTAGGGCGTTTTGAAAGTGAGTGGATGAAAAGCGATACTTTATTAATAATAATTCCCGGTTATTGTTCTATCCTTATCCAGAAAATCAATCATGATTACTCCATGACAATCCCAAAAAACTGAACCAAGAACTTTTCCAGCAGATTTTTGAACACCCAACTTCTTAGGCCTTGGAGAACCAGAATATTTCCATTCCATCGATTGCGATTTTGTTTCTGAAATGTACCCAAGTTTCATCTATAGTAACAATACGGCTTAAGAAGTCTGCATCTTTTTCAAACCGACCCTTGCACGCTTCTAGTCAACATTCAGACATTTGGGGATCCATTTTGCAGAATTTTTTGTCATGTTCAAATCAATGTGAACTATATGATGGACGCGTTCATATGAAATACTCAGTGCCTCAGATATTCGTTCTAGCTCAATTCGACGGTCTGCCAAAATCATATCATGAACTGCATCAACATTTTCGGGGATGGACACAAAAACTGGCTTCCCGGTCGGTGTTCATCTTTAATGAAAAATTCACCCCTTTTGAAGCTCGCAATCCAATTTCTCACGGTCGCATATGAAGCACATTGATCGCCAAGGGTATTAAGCATAATATTTATTTGATGTTCGATCCAATTGTTCGATTTTCACAATTTCGGTCGACATCTTTCGTTTTTCAAATTTTATTACGCATCTTTGATTTGTCTTTTTGACGTGAAACTTTACACTGACACTTCTAATATGTTATTTTTCGTTGCTATGATATCGCAATATTTTCTTTATCCACGGAACCGGTGTAGGCTAACTAGGTACCAATACATCCTCGTAAATCATGTCATTAGGACTGAGTCAGTTTTATGATCATCAAATAATTTTATATGCTTTACCACCAAACAACGCATATCATGCAAGCAGCCGATGTGAATGGAAGAAGTATGTTAGAGAATGGAAACCAAAACCAGACAACATTAAGCCTTTAGCTGCCAATTCCGTGTATATACGTTTTTAAAAATGGTTACTCAGGTGCTATGTGTGTATATTTTCATTTGCGTTTTATTAAAGTATGTGGTGTGCACGTATTTGTAGGTACGATGTCCCTCCTACGTTTTAAATTATGTACTGGGCATAAATAAACGGTTTTACATAAAATAAGCCGGCACAACAGTAATGTAACCATTAACTTTAGTAATAATTAAAGGGTTAATTCTATATTAACAAAATATACATTTTACCCTTTACTGAAACAATTATTGATTCGTCTCTTACTCAAACAATAGCACAACTACAAAAACGGCTTTTAACTCTAATGCTGTTGTTTATTCTAAATGTATACAAAATCGTTTGGAAAATAATAAGCAGCAGAAAATCAATCCTTTTGAAATCTCTGAGGAACAATTTCGTTAACTTAAACAACAGGCTTTCAACAGGTATTAAGTTGAATGCCGAAATCGAACAACTTGAAATAATCAAACAGGAATGGTTTTCGGAAAATACCTCTCGTGAAAGAGATGTTCAGGGGAATGGAATAATTGCATCAGTTTCAGAACAAAATAATAGTATCTTGGAATTTCATAATTTAATTTAATTCGATCTCAAGCATTTGTTAATTGGAAGCACCGTAAATACAAATCAGCTCGTTGATTCAATGTCAAGTGGAATTGAACTTTATAGTTTAACAGCTTGTATTAACAAAAACGATGAAAGCGAGGCAACATTAAGTAAAAACCATAGTTAACATGGGATCATAAGAAACAAACAACGTGTGATTGAATTAAATAGGAAAATTGAATTCTCTGTAAAATGCTTCGTAAATGTTATGAGGATAAAGTAATCAGAGTGATCGACAAAAAGATGATTTTACGAAATATTTAAATTTGTAAAGATTGCACAGAAGATACTAACAAAATGAAGAAACTGTAAGCAAGACAACATTAGGCTTTTGTCTGCCGCGTTGACTCTGTTGAATGCTATCAGAAAATGTATTAAGAGGAGAATTACTAGAAGTAAACTGGTAGGAAATTAGAAATACGAATTAATGAACATAGAAAACAAATAAAATATACATTTTACTAACATTTGATAAACACGGGACATACTAGTACGAAATAAAAAACATAAAACTATTACATAGATGCGACAAAAGTCATAAACTGAGATTGCTCGAGGCTACGAGATATAAAAGCACGGGAGAACGAACAATGTATTAATATTAAACGAACAATTAGAATATAATATAAAACCTCTATTCACATTTTTAAAGAAAGTAACCAGTAAACACAATAGTGGGTCTATCATTTTATACATACATACATTCAGAAAGTAAAATTTTACATTTCATATTATAACTTTATTAATTTCAAATCTCCACACAATCAACAATATTTTTACACTCCGTTTTCCTATACACAACACATATACACAAGTTTTTCTACACAATTTTGTTCAAAACATTTTCAATAAAAATTATTATTTTTACGTGCATATTATTGCTTCCTCAGTGCTGTCGTTTCAGTCTGTTGTTTATCCGCCACAATTCTGAATTGTATTTTAATGCACTAATACTAATACCATTTATTTCCAAAAGAAACATATACAGTTCAAGGAAACGTCAGTAAAAAAAAGAGGAAAAAGCAATGAAGAATAAAAATGCTAGATGCTATAAAGCATAAACTCTATATATAATTATATACTATTATAGATTCAGTAGAAACAGAAAGTCAGAAGGTATTCTTATAAAATCATCTAATGAGTAGAAAGATTTCTTCAACATTCTTTTAAAAGTATACATCGGTTGTGACCTTATGGTGGATGGTAAGTGATTATAGACTTTAATACTAGTCATAACATACTTTTATTCGTTTAACGAAAATCTGTGTATGGGCGTCCGAATATAATTTTTAATTGTTGTTTGTTTTGACTTTTGAAAATTCTGTTTCTCTCTGTACACATTGCTTTAATGACACCTCATGTTTTATATTCCAATTTGACGTTTTGTATAGTAAGTATAGTATAGTTTGCCTGATGATGATATTATACCGACATATGTAGCAAAATAAAAATTACAATTAAATTCAAGACTGGAAAACAAACTTTTACTTTCAATTGTGTTTTATAGTGATATTGAGGATTCAGCATTTATTTGTACGTTCTGTCGTTCAGATCAGGAATTGTTCTTTTTTACTTAATATTTTTTTTAATGATGACCTTTTGGTGTTAAAAATAGTTATTTCGTATTGCTCATTTAAATTAATTCTTCAAGTGACTGGAATGGCCGAATTCTGGAATTACAATGGCTGACATTACATCTTTAGTTGACTATAGGAGTTTTCGATTTTTTGCACAATTAAATTTTTTAGACAAAATTTATTCAAAAATAAAAATCATTTTTGAGTTTTAATGTTATGTTCCTATAAGATAATCAATACAAATTAGAGGACTATGGTGCACAACAAAACTCATGGCGATGACTTTGGGATTTGTTCATATGATTTACATGAAGACGGGACATTTACCTGGCATAGGAATTATCGTATTATTAAGGTGGCAGTCTTGACACGAGGCTCTCCCATCGCACCTATCTAAAACCGATATCGCCAAAAATTTTATACTAAATTAAAATAAATAAGAGTACTTAGGGTAATCAGTTTTGTGGTTGCATTTTGGCTTCAGAAGATCCACGAAAAATTGTTGAGAAACAAATGCAATGGGTACATCTTACTGTTTGATGCGGTTTTTGGACTGCAATAATATTTTTTCCTTATTCGCTGTTTCCAAGAAAGCAATAGCAAGTACTAAGCAACGGATAAGAAGCTATTCAAATTATTTATAATGTGTCTTGAATGTGGACAACATATGGTTTCGACATATGGTCCCACATATCCTACAGTCCATTGAATTATTGCAAGAATCGTGTAATTTCCCGTTTTGATGATTAGAATTGGCCGTCCAAATCATGCGATTTAACGCCATTGCACTTTCTTCTTTGGTTTTTTCTTTTTAATTTAAGGTTTATACCAACGAGAAGGAAATGGAGCATTGTATCAACGAAATTCAGTCACATTTTTGCGGAACGGTTATGGAAAATTTCAACAAAAGAGTGTGTATAGGTACCAGCAACGCATTTGAGTTCAATTACCTAATTTTTATTGACTTTTTTGTTCCCTACATAACTCTATACTATATTCTTTATGAAATAGTAAAACTTTGCAAGTTTTAATAAAAAATACTAGTATTATATTAATACTACACTGAGAAAAATACTGGACGTTTCATCAAAAATCTCCATTCATTGAGTGAATTTTCATCGACAGAACGAAATCTGTCGTTGTTATAATAAAATACTATTTACACTCTTTTATTATGTAACAACAAAATTCGTTAGTGAAACAAATTATTGTACATTAGTCCATGGATACTACTACTATTCGTTATGTAACTATATTTTCATACGTTCAATAAATAATTTTGTTAATAATATGAATATGAACCAATATATATTATTGTGATCTTCCGGCTATATGCTTTTTTACGAGCAAAAGAAAAATAAATAAATAACTTTTAAATTAGATCTGCCTTTTCTTTGCAGATACCTTCCTACAATGATAAACACAATACAATCCATTAATAAAACAGTGCAATCATTAATAACATGTATAATTTATTAATAAGTTTATATCAGAAACAAATAAATAGCATGAGAACTCTTACTCTCAGGGTGAGTATAGTTATTTGGGATATTCAAACTAGTATTATCAATTATCCAGTATAATTTAGATTCTTTAATTCAAAAAGGAACTTTTAAAATATCCCGCGCTATCATTAGAGAATAGAAAACCACCAACCACGTTTGCCAACTTATAAAAGCTCAGAATTTTAATCTCATACGAAATAATAATAGTAACCTCAAGATATTACAGACGTTATAAATTCGGTTATATAGAAATTTAAACAATGTTTTGATCAGATACCTCGTTTTCCGGTTTATACAAATGCCAGAGTACCTCCGAATGTGATTTCCTTGTAGTGACAATCCAGATTCGCTCGTATATTCACCTCCTTCGTTACAGTCAGGATGTATGATTAGACTCGGAACAGCAAACACATGCACACTCCCATGTAGAACAAGTACCCAGATATGGTAAACACCAAATTTGTGAATTTATCCCCTTCGATACCAAATATACCCCCACAATATGGTTTAATTCATTTATATCTAATGAGAAATGACACAGCTTTTCTAAGACTTTCCATCAACTATCAACACGTAACCAAGGATTTTCATACATTTTCTTTATACGAATCACATTAAGTTTGTTCGCGTCGCATGAACTATTTGCACTATTATGCACTTTAGCACACAAAAGTTCTTAAAGTGCATAATAGTGCAAATAGTTCATGCGACGCGAACAAACTTATTGAGTCACTCCCCATTCAATTAAAATAGATACCTAGGATACCAGGCTATCGTACAGTTGTCAGACGATAAATTATATTCAACTTCCATGACTACTAGTGTGAATTAATCCAAATTATACTGGACTTACAAACAGATGTGTACATAAAATAGTAATTGCATTTCAATATGGTTGGTAGCTTTCCTCTTATGAAACACAGCAATATATATATTGTTATGTTTACGTACAATTTTCATAAAATTATTCACGATATGAACGCAATAAAGTATTAAATTATATCTTCTTCGTTAGTTCAATGATTTGCAATTTATTGCAAGAACGAAGAGATAGGATACCTTAATGAAAGGTGTACGGCAGTGATTGAATTGCTGACTTACGCCGCGGTCGCTGAGTGAGTGGAAGTTCAGTGTGTGGCCTACAGAGAGCGTGCATCTAAACTCTGACCTCTTAAGAAGCAATTGAGAATAATACTTGAGACACGATACTGATGTAAGTGAATTTGCTCTTGGAGGAATGCTAAAGGCGCTTGGTTGGCAGAAACTCACATTTCCATTTCCTTTTCTGCTTGTATAATGATTCCTCCACAATGGACCATGAGCATTGGGTGGTATTCTTACGGTTAATTGTCTTCTTTTAATGTTTTTTTTTTTTGGTAATCACCAATGCATGATATTAATCTTTTAATATTACTTTTACTGCAATCCAATTATATAAAGCTGCAACGCTTACTCAACAGTAAATTAAGTGAATGAAGTGCGATTATTGCATCAACGAATTAAGTTCATTATTATAATTAGAAGTTTACTCTAGAACAATAATTTTGATTTCATTAATACAATGGATGATTTATTATTCAATAAATTTCGTCGGCATTTAATAAAACCTTTTTTATTGATTTAATGAACTCGTTCTTTGGTACAAAGAATTTTAATACATTATTTCATGTAAACAATCATTTCTTTCATTGTTTCAGGACCCATTTTCGGTTCAGTGATACTTGCTTGTGTTTGGGATTATTTCTAGTATGTAAAAATACTACATTTGGCAATTAAAAAAGGCAAAGCATCGTGAAGATAACAAACACATCAACTATGAAAGACAAACAATTATAACTGTACAGCATACAAGACTGTAAAATGAAATAGCTCTCCACTGGGTGGCGGTTTCTTATGTTTGCCAACAGTTGATGATATAACTTTGAACCTTAATAGTCAAATGATCTTTGGGAACAGAGAACTACATGCTACTACATGCTTGCTATAAGATTATTCAATGCGTGAGCAACATTTAACCTGTAGCGTTATCAGTTACAACACCTTACATATTTTATCTTATTTACAGGAACTAAGAACCACTGCTCGTATTAGTGCTGTTTTCTATGGGAAGAGGAATTTTACTCTATAAAACAGCCTTACTTAGCTTCCACTCCAAACATGATTTCTTTGTTCATTTAGAAGGAGTGAGGAATGTTCGTTATATCTAAATGATTTGCTGTTACTTGTATGTATCTCTACCCGATATAATATTGACTAAATCTCAATCACAACACCAAAATATAACAAATCTGGCAAATAATCAAACAGCTAATTATGTCTATTATAAGCATTATTTTTTTTTTTCAAATATAAAATAATTCTAAGCACTGAATATACTATAACAATTAACGAGCAAGATAATAAATGCGGAGTGTATGCAGAATGCATTATACTTGAAATTCATTATCTTTGATAAAACAAGGTGCGTTGTTCATTAATGGATAATGCGCCTCTCAGTAATTAGTTGCGCTGTTGTAATGCAACGGCGTAAAAGGAAGATATTGAGGGAACGTGAAACGGAATTGTGGATCGTGCGCATTGCACATGTTTTGTGATTTGTAAAAATATCCATGGCACACACATAATCAGAATGTACGTTTCGGATAAGCAGTTCCAATCAAAAATAATTTTTCAAAATAATTTCTTTAATAATGTGTATAGTATAAATGTCTGTTATGGGCAAATATAACCATCTGTCTCGATATTAACATCAAAAAACACTACCAATTTACCTTTACAAATAACCAGTTTTTCACTTGGAATATACCCATCTTATGTAAACCGAACCTGAAGTAATGAAAACGTAAAGTTTCACCTGGGGCAGGAACATGTCGGGAAGCCTGTCAACCAATATAGGATTTTTCTCGCAAAAATTCGTAGGTACATACCTACAAATTGAATTTGTTCATCTTTGAGGCACAATAAGATAAATGTCGACATGAAAAGACGTCTACATGGAAAACATAAGACGATTTTATCGTGATATCTAATGTATTATGCATTATATTTCAGTAGAATATATTTGATTTAACAGAATCCCATAAAACCATAAAATCGTTACAAAGGAAACATTTGAAGGTAATGTTTGTAATAAGTTTAATATAACTCAGACATTGTAATTTTATTTATAACTATATTATCAATAGAAAGCATTACCGTAAGACGGTTACAAAGCCGTAGTGTTAATTGTAAATTGTAATGAAAATAAATTTTAATACTACCTAATGAGTTTGTAAGTTCTTTCTTATTATAGGCTGTATATCATGAAACATACAATTTATGCTTTATCATTATAAAGTTTTCCGTTGTTCTAGTTTTTTTTTGATAAAATGTTGCCTTCGTACTTTTTTTTCCAACATCAATAGTTTATGCTGTTGAAATTCTAATTTTTGCTTATGTCTTGTATTGTACGTTGGAGTTAAGAAGCTTTCATTAAAAAAATGAATGCTGCTACAAAAAAAAAACACTCACATTATTACGTAAAATACCGATAATTAGCATATTTGCTTCTCTAAAACCTTTATAAAGAATTATTAAACTTCACAATTTTTATTATGCCCAATAGAATTTAGTAATATTTTCTATGGAAGCGCTCCAGGAAGTAGCTTCTTAGCCATTAAAAAGTATTTGAAAAGTAAAATAATTTACCTGAATCAGAATTGGCTTTCTCAATTTTTCATTTTCTCATCATTCTTTTTCATTAATTGTAAATGATAGTCATGTTTTAGTATATTCTTTGGTAAAATAAATATTTATATTGCGATTTTTATATGGAGTTACGGTTACAACCATGAATTTACAATATAAACTACGTGCCAAAAAAATTGCGACACATTGAAGAAGCTGAGTCACAAAACTGAAATTTTGGCAAGTTTCAAGTAGTAAATCATAACAATTGGAAAAGAAATTGTCAATAAAATGGCACATTCTCACGATTGTTTATATACTGTCTAACTCTGCGAGGCATGCTCTGAATACGACGATCAATGACATCTTGTGGGTTCTCATCCCAGGCTTGCTGTAGATGACGACGAAGTTCCTGCAAGATGTTTTGTTACTGGTGGTAAACGCCTTATGTAGGGAACCATCATCTCCCACACATGCTCGATCGGGTTTAAATCCGGAGAGGGAGCAGGCCAAGGAAAGGAAAGAATTTCTATTCCCTCTTCGTGTATGAAGTTCAGAAAAATGATTATCAGCGACTGTTTCCATGCAACAGTTGTCTTGTTGAGATTTCAGCTTTGTGACTTATCTCCTTCGAGTTATTGCAATTTATTTGGCACGTAGTTTATTTATAAGAATATAATAATTCATTTTACTAATTTATCCAAAATTTCCTGGACTCACTTACTTTGTTTTGGACGGTGCTAGCTGTTTGCTGTTTTATCCTGATAGAGAGGTTTACAGCAAGTACCCCATCTTAAACCAACGAGTGGTCGGGTTCAAAGCCCGGGGAGGAGGGGGAAGAGGTTCCTTTTGTGTTTAGTACCGAAATTTAAACTCAACTTTAAAACGTACTGGGGCATTGTATAGGTAATAATTGCATAAAGAGAAGAAAAGTCCAAAGATTGTGTGACGATTAATAAAACCCAAAATCCTGAATGCTTTATAGCTAACTTTACGGATGTGTTCAGAAAAAGTAACGCTTAGATCCTTAACTGACGATCTTCTTGGCAAAATGGTACCATCCACTCTGTAATCATAAATAATTGGACTTTTCTTTTCAATAAAACTTAAAATGATTGAGCACTTGCTAAAATTCAATGGTAGCAAGTTACTTTTACACCAATTAGACGCATTAGCAAGATCCCTTTAGAAAACTAGGTAAAGTCGACGTCAGTCACATTTTTTGTATAAATTTTACAATCATCAGCAAATAGTAGATATTTGGTATCTTTTATATGAATGACAATATCATTTATAAATATCATAACTAGTAATGGACCTAAATTATTCCCCTGCGATACACCAGATACATCCTGAAACGGGTAGGAATAAGCACCCTCATAAAATACAAACCGCCGGCGCCGTCTGTTGCATAGATAGGAAGCAAAGGATTATTTGAGAATCCAAATACACTTTTTTTAAGAGAATATCATGATTAACTCTATCGAAGCTCTTTGAAGCATCTGTATATATATATGGCATCAACCTGACAGCGGGTTTCAATAGCCATCAACAGATCCTACGCATATAACAACAAATTAGAGTCCACCGATCTTACACAAAAAAAAATGCTTTTTTGAGAGCTATTCCGGATTTTATCTGAGGAAAGACTTCGTTGTGAATAAAATGTTCAAAATTTTTGAAACCACAGGCACAATGGGTATCAGGAGATAGTTGGACATATCATTAACATCTTCAGATTTAAGTATAGGAGTAGTTTTAACCAATTTGCATCTATCAAAAAAATGTGCCGCTCTGAAGTTAAATATGTATTATACCTTCATGTTTTGCCTAAAGGTAAATACAGTAAAAGTTCATATATAACTATGAAATAAATTTCGCTATTGTTTCAAAATAATAATCGGATATATTGAATAGAAAAAAAAAAAGAATTATAAATCGTGGATTTTAGTAACACCAAATTAGCTACCAAAATCATTTAATTTACTACAAAGAAATAGAATATATTTCAATTGACCGAACTGTTACTAACAAAATTTGACCCTAGCATTAAAACGGAAGATGCTAATGCGAGGCAGTACTCGTAAAGATCAGAGCTTTATACTGAGGTTTTTAGCCACAGGAGATGAGTTTTATAAACCCATTAAATTTGTTGGAAATGGTAGCATAGAATTTTGTCAGGCTGGAGAGTGTATCGAAGGAACAAATAAAATGCGATATATGTAATTACAAATCTCTGGGCAAGAAAACCAACAAATCGATTCGATGCTCTTTAGTTCATCAATAGGCGAACCTTAAAAAGTTCGTGAAGCTGCGGTTTAAAAGAGTAGGTTGTTATAATGAAACCAACTTCCCATTTCGTCTATCGTATCTCAATTTACCGCGATATAATTTGACTTAGGTCAGTATATTATTAGGTAGTCACGGTAAGGTACTGCCTTATAAAGCTTTTTTTTTCCAGCAGGGAGGAAAGTGGACATTTTCCTCTCTGCTGGGAAAAAAAAGCTTTAGGGGAAAGCTTAGGGAGGAAAGTTATTGACATTGACATGATGAAACTGTACATCTTATAATATGTGCCATTATTGATAGATGACATTAGCACATTCGACCCAATCTGAGCCCATTTATGGGATAATTGCTAAATTATTAGCTATTAAATTTGAATTAAACTATTATTAAACACTTTTAAAACGACGCTAACTTGACAGTTCCCAAAAAATATTTGACAAGCCTACTATCTATCATGTCACTCACAGGTGTCTTTATTATTTTTAGACATTTAGTTAAAATTGGACTGGCTAGAAGAAAAATAGTATTCAAACCACGCGAGGAAAGTGCCTTCGGCTCAGTTTGTAATTGTCCAAGGCAATAAAGCACTTTCTTCCCTTGGTTTGAAATAGGTATATTATTTCTTAAAATTCCAAATATTTCAGACGTTTAGGTTAAATGCCCACTGCGGTTTATAATCGCGCAATTTTTTTTTGCCGTTGTACTATAGCCTATGGTTTTGAGTAGTTATGCCACGTTACGGCGCCCACAAAACCACACAATTGTAAATCGCAGTGGATGTCTAACTTATCGCGACAACAATTTCGTACGACTTCAATTATAGCTTACTTAATTCATCACTAGAGTGGTCAGACGTCTCTGCTTACACGGGTCGCACTCGCCTCGTACTATGCAGAACGTTTAGCCATAGTATATCTTCAAGGCAGTAAAATCACTCCATCCGACTCGTGTGTGTAGTATTTAGTATCAGTGTTAGTCGAGTCTTGATGCGAGGTAGTACAATTCTCCGTTAGCGTTTTACGCATTGTAAATGTAATACAATGTCGGGCGTAAAAAATCCCAGAAAACCACCATTGCTTCATAATGTAAAAAAGTATTTCGGTGAATTCCGGGATTCACATTATGGTGATGCCAAAATTGTTTGTGCAGTTTGCGATAAACAGTTATTGTGTTGGCACAAATTGGACTACACATTGATGGTGGTGCATCTGATCCATTATCTACCTATAAAGATTATTTTAATTATGCGTGTGTTACATCCGCAGATGTTGAACGGTCTAATGAAAGCGGTTTAGTAAGAAAAATCTTGAAACAATGTTGCAAACCTTTCAGCAATCCTACAAAAGAGGTGGCAACTGGGCTACCTCCTATTTTTGGGGTAATTTTACCACATTTTTTTAGTGTCTATGCCATTTCAGCTACTTAAATAAGGTAGGGGGCTTATATATACTATTTATGTTTAAATAAATAAATAGTTTTGCTCTTCCCCTACACTGTATTGTATACTTGTATTAAATGTTAATGTCACTTAGTACTGACCTGGCGCGTAGACGAAAGTTGACCACTCTATTCACCACTATTGCTAGCACAATTTGTGAAACTATTGGTATATCGATTTTAACATGTATCACTACTAAATACTGCTTTCAGTTTTGATGCAAACTTGTTACGTATCTGATTTACAACAGCTGCATGAAGCCATTCCTTTATGCTATATGTATTTTACACATGAAAAGAATTTCAAAATTTATATAAAGAAATCACCTACTAGAACACGTCCACGACATTCAACTGAATCGAAATCTCTTAATTAAAAAAGTTCAACGGGAAATATCTGGCAGGGACCTTCTTTTTCGACCGCAACGCGGTCTGTTTGTCTGTGTGAATTCCTTATTTCACTAAATAGTCTTACTAATTTCGTGAAGGTACCCAGGGGTATGCTTTCCACTTGCACTCTAGACGGAATGGCAGTCGTTTTCCACGCAAGGTAAGGACGAGCACATCTTCGAGAATTTTACACCTGAGACCCCGGAATAAAATTCGCTCTACGTGTTACTTTGGTGTACTGTTGGTAAAACCTTTTAGCGCAAGGGAAGCATTCGCCAAATGATTTCTCGGCGACGTAATTGTTATTTTTGCTCTTATTAATGCTATTAATCCAAACATCCTCCTTAGCGAAGTGAAAATTTCGTTATTTGAGTTCCCCTTCGACGTAATTAGATTAGCATGACCATACAAAATATTATCGGCCTACATGTTTACCTACAAAGGGAAACGATTATGTTATAATATCCCACAGCTTAATATATCATCAAAATTGTCTGAGAAAACATATACATACAATAAGTATTCATAAACGATAACAGTTTTCGAGCTTTACAAAATACTTTATTAAGGTCGAAAACAAATAAAATCTTTGACATTTAGACTATATAAATATTTCGTCTTTATTGTACACTCGTTTGTTTGTTCTGACAAAAAATCTAAATCTCAAAACTACTGTTTTCAATTTTAATAGTTAGATGATGGTCCCCACGTGACCAATCGATCCGAAAGGGACTAATTTCGCTGAGATGAAAATCGGAACGTTATTACCCCACGACGTAGGGCAATTTTTCGTAAAGGGACCCTAGGGCACGATATTTTCTACTAGATCGATGATTTGAACGAACGAAAAGTTTACGACGTTTCAAAATAAAAAAGAAGGAAAGAATGCCACAAACAGTACATAATAGGAAACCTGGGGTATTAATATACTACAGTCAAGATAACCATATATTAATATCTTTCCAGTTAAATAAAAAACAGATTTTACAAATTCGATTTTATTATTTTATTAGTTTTTATTTATTACTAATGGCTCTTCCATATAATATTTGGAAAAGCTGCATACTTTGCTGTGAATTGTTTCTTCCGCAAAAGGTATCAAAATTGGATTATGTGTACTAGAACTATGCTTTATTATTACTTATTTAATTAAGGTTACATTAGAAAAGAATTTATTTTCATTTTAAAGATTATCTCTTTACTATACTCAAATTTAGAAATGCATACTTGTTTGTTAAAATGTTAAACAATGTTTATCTATACACTGTTCTCCACAATTATCACTGTAAAATTAGTCTATTGTAATATTACTGGTAGTACAGTGTACTTATATACTGCATGTAATATTACGAGCAGCATGTATTTCGTTGCAGTAAAAATTTGCAAAATTTTTGAACGTGTGGTAACTTACTATAAATATAATTTGCATAAAAGCAAAACACAAAGTAAAGTTTCTTTTCACAGTTGTATTACTACAAATTGTGTTACATTTGCAGAATGTAGTATTACAAGATCATATGTAAGTTTCAATTCAAATGTAACTTTACATATGATAATTGTGGGCAACTTTATTACCAATGATCATCACTGTAATTGTACAAGATTAATCACTGCTAATTTCAATCAAATTTTATTTTTTAATGTAGTTTATGGATTAGAACAGAAAAATATAAATAAATTAAAATTTGATAATAATAAACTATGTGTTCTATCCAATGCACAAGAAACTAGATACACGTTAAAATTAATTAAAAATTATATATGGTGAGCGTGATGTGTTCGAAAATGGACTAGAACACATCACGCTCACCATATATAATTTTTAATTAATTTTAACGTGTATCTAGTTTCTTGTGCATTGTCTTTATTTTATCTAAATTTTAATTATTAATGTTTAACACCACAAATTCAAATGACGTAGCACTTTAATTCCTCTTAGACGTACACTTCTCACAGGAAAAATCGGGACACCAGCTATTCAGAATTTTTAAATTTCTTGGTTGTAAATGCAACTTTCGGAGGACGTATTCACTTATCATAGCCATAAATCACTTAATTATGTATATTACTGCGATCAAAGGTAACGACTAGAAATTTAAAGAGAAAAATAAATATATAGAGAGAAAAAAGTTTATGTATAGAATAAACAAATCCGAGTTTCGGTGACGGCGTTTCCTTTAGAAATACCAATGAAAAAAAAAATACATAACAACAAAAAGAACTCTTGAATAGACGGCTTCATTTACAAATATATATGTATTTAACTTGTTTGATGTTATGTAGAGATAATTCTTTTTTAAGAAAACATGTGGTGATGGAATTTTATTATTTAAAATTATGTTACTCCTTAGTGCTGCTTTGATATTAGTTACTTACTTGGATTTATGCTTGCGAGCATTAGTTTAGCAATAGATAATATGTCAGTCAGCCTCCTCAATTTTGGGATAATGTGATTTTCACAGATTTATTGACTACTATTCACACTATTATTGATGTATTAATTACTATTGTTGTTTAATATTCTTAAATATTGTATTACTATAAAGTTTTCTTCTATCTATAAAAAATTACCAACACCAGGTTTAAGATTATTTATAAAATTCTTAAATAAAGCAATTAAGTTCGCAAAGAAATTATTTATTTTATGAACCCTCCGTTTATTGTATTTTCAGGAAATATATCTCAGCTATCGCCTGTGTAATCTGACGTCGTTGATCTATTTTCTTGAAATATGCCAATACTTGGTCTCTTTACAAACTTTTACAGTCTTTATGTAGCACAGGTTTATTAACAATTATTTACAGTATTATTGAATTTATAATACATAACAAACATTGTAAGAAAGCATATTTTTCGTCAATCTCAGTTAGTGCTAAAATATTTATTGTTGAATTTGATACATTTAATACTTTTTCGTTGCTACTGCCGGAAGCGTTGTTACAGACCTAAAGTGTTAGCTATATTTCAACAAAATAGAACGACATTGGATTACACAGGCGATAATTAAGATATATTTCTTGAAAATACAATAAACGGAGGGTTAATAAAATGAATAATTTCTTTGTGAAATTAATTGCTTTAAAAAAATTGTAAATAATCTTAAACTGTTTTTGGTAATTTTTTAATATATAGAAAAATATTTTGTAGTAATACAATATTTAAGAATACTAAACAACAACAATAATGAATACATCAATAATAGTGTAATTAATCAATATGAAAATCATATTGTTCAAAAACTCAAGAGGCTGATTGACATATTGTCTATTGCTAAAATATTACTTGCGGACATAAATCAAACTAAGCAACTAATATCATAGTAATAAGTAATATAATTTTAAAATCCCATCGCCATGTTTTCTTAAAAAAAGAATTATCTCTACATAACATCGAACAAGTTAAATACATACATGTGTATTTCTAAATGGTGCCGTCTACTCAAAAGGCCTTTTAGTCGTTATGTATTTTTTTTTTGCATTAATATTTCCGTATTCGGGTATTTCTGAGGAAACGCCGGCACCGAAACTCCACTGTGTTTATTTAATGTATAAACCTTTTTCTCTCTATATATATTTATATTTCTGTTTAAAGTTCTAGTCGTTACCTTTGATCGCAGTAATATACATAATTAAGTGATTTATGGCTTTGATAAGTGCATATATCATCTGAAAGCTGCATTTACACCCAAGAAATTTTAAAATTCACGATTGCTGGTGTCCCGATTTTTTCCTGTGAGAAGTGTACAGTGTGTCCAGATGATGGCGAAAGGCCGAAACCGGTAGACACTGCGAAATTTAAAATAAATAATTGACTGGATAGAACATACAGTTTATTATTATCAATTCCACCACCAATCAAAACTTCCATTTCATTCAACTAAATTAAAATTTGTTCTTATTTTAACCCCTTACAACCTTCATCATGTACCACTGATCTCTTATTAAACCAAAATGTCCGAATTGTCAGAAGAACATATTCCTTTTTAGTTCAGATCGATATTTCTTCTAGTTCAAGATATTCATTGAAAATGTGTTTTAGTGTCACGGGTCGATTATTTTTCACTGCTCTACATGCCTGCAAAATTTTATCAAAATCAAAGGTAACCAGTTGGATGACTTTGCTTGTTAATGGGGTCGACTTTAAATCTCATGGATTGATGCTATTTTTTCGTGAAATTCACTCCTTCTTGAACTACATCACAGAGGGTGTTCACAAATTTTCGTCTTGTATGTCTTTTACTCTCAGCACCATACCTTTGGTAAGATTTGCCTACATTGCTTAAGCCGCGTAGAAATTGAACTACTATCAGCCTTCACATAACTGTGGATGTAATTCATCCTTTTTGGCATCCTCTGGCCGCAGTAACCGAAATGGTCTTATAGCCCACCTCCGTAAACTAACGCAAATTCTAAAAAATCAAGTTATTGTTCTTTCTAAACAGTCTTAAACGCACAATTAAAAATTATATTAACCTAATTTGCAGAAAAAATTAATTAAATACAATTTATTAGTTGATGCTCTTTCCCTTTTCTTTATAGAAAGTTTTATTTATCATTTTTTTTCTACTTACAGGCTCCAAGAAAGTACGTTGGGGACATGACCAGTTCAAAGACGGATGCTTTGGGTTTAGTTTCTAGAAGCCTTTCGTTACGGTTTAACGCAGAGAAGAAATTTTTCCACGCCGAAAAGCTGGAAATCTCATGCAGATCAAGTTTACCAGGTATTCCAGTTCTCCCACAGACAGCTGTAGCGGCAGCCACGCTACGGAGTCAACCCGCTCAACCAGTTATCAACAATCAAAAACTACATTGGCTGAGCAGTACTGTAGCCAACAGTGCGTACAAGCCTGCAGTTCACATAATCTTATTAAGTGCTGTCCGATGGTTAGTCTACTGTTTAGGTAAAATTAGATAAGTTTCATAAATCTAAGAACTTATAGAGATTGAATGGACAGAAAACTGTCACTGTTATCAGTTATATAATTTAATGTCAACACTTAATGATATTTTTATACTTGCATGTTCGTGAATGCAATACAATCACTTCCGCAAATAAACTATTGCAAGTCGGTTTTTGTAAGTAAATAATAATTTTTATGTGTAATCTATTTATGGTAGCTAAATAACTCTGTTAAGTTAAAATAATAATATAATTACTCCTAACGGCAAATTGAAACCTCGCCCATTTTTCTGGATTTCGCCCTAACCTCGTTGGCACAATTGTTAAACGATGATTAATGAAGAGAGGCAGAGCTTTTAGGTCGACGCTTGGAAAGATGGAGACAAAACGTTACGTTGTGTGTACGACTAATTATTATTTGTGTTAGATAGGGAAAATGTCGCGCACTTCCATCCACGCCACCATTGTGCGGTTGCGTTTTCGAATGCAATTTGCATTCGTAATTTATCGTTGGCCGGAAACATCCAACATCAACTGACAGTCATTTGTGTGCCACTGTATGTAAATGACCAGGAATAGTATGCGTATTAGTTCTTATTGTTATTATAACTAGAATACTAAATTTACAATAAATTATAAGGTCTGTCGTCTCTAGGGATAAGATGATAAGCTTTGGAAATTCTTTTTTAGTTATTTTGCGAATCAATTAACGAAATTTTCTAGACTAGTTTGAGCTAAAAATGTTTTTACTTTTTTAATGCACTAAATTAATGTTAAAAAAAAATCTGAAATGCCAGCAAAATAGGGGAGATTGGGGTAAGTTGAGCCAGCTGTAGTTAACTGTAATATCTAATATAATGTTATTTCGTACATTCATGCATTAGGCAAAATAAACATACTACGTTATCTCACTCAAACATATTTTTGCATCAAAACAATCCTCCAATCTCATGATGTTTATGAAAAATCGAGCACTGAACCAAGCTGAACTGATAAGCGTATGTAATGGCGCAAACCATCAGAAATTAAGAAGTTAATTGAAGAGTTGATTCCGTTGATACGGAAACCTGAAACACAGCGTTTTGGCTTTTTATATATAATCTCCCCATTTCTTTTACCCATTGAATTAAGTTAGCCATTGGAATAACTTGCTACCTAACCGGGACTGATTTGTGCGGTCTCCGGCTGATTGATGCAAATAATCCAGTGCTGCTAAAATTTACCTGTCTTTTTACGTCTAGGACCGGTCCTAGGGTAGTCAGCGCCTGTGTGCAAGATTGCAATTGGTCGCCCCAGCAACTTCTATAGTTATCATTAAAAAAAAAGCATAGGCTGTCGGTTTAAAAAATATATATTAAATAATATCACCGTAATAAAGGGACAGCTTAATGTCGTCGTCAGAAACATGAAATAACATATTTCTGGCGACGACAGCGTTTTTTTAATGATAACTATAGAAGTTGCTAGAGCGCTCAATGTGAAATATATTTTACATAGCAACAATATTCATTTAAAAAATAATTAAAATTACAGAATTACAAATCTGATAGTCATTGGCCCATTACTGATCCTAGATGATTTTTTATTATTTTTCAGTTGGAAAATCGTCTCTCACCTCCAGCAACAGTAACTGGCAAAGTCAAAAAAATAATTCAAGATTTTCCGACGCTTTCACTCAACAATAATTGAATATTATTTAGTTAGTTGAATAATTCTTCTTCTGATACATCAAATTTATTTATTTTTATGTCGCTTAACATGTTTTCCAACTTTACACATTTTACTAATCTATTTGATTTATCAAATTTTAAAAATTCAAAAAATCAAATATTTCACAATTATTATTTAATTTCTCAAATCATTCATTTAATGCAAGCAAGACAGTGTCGAGAAAACAAAACAAAAATTTATTTTAAATATTTCTTCAGAATTTGTTGGAGTTTCATCTTTACTTTCGAAACTAAGTATTGGTTTTTTTATCATTAAACCTAAGCTTTCTTTCTGAGCCAAAATCTTTTATGTACGCTTCAGTGTTTTGCCTGGGAATCTTGCATCATTTTACTGACTACGTTAATTTTAGTTAATACGTTGTACCAGAAAACTACAGAGCATACAAACTTAAAAGATTTTATTTCTAGTAACAAACTATTTGCCAGGTTTCGAATATCATTGTCTTTTGTGGCGTCTGAATAAAAAGCATATATTTATCCATATTACATCGTAACGTTCTTATAGCAGCCATTTTCCCTGCCATGTAGTATTAGAAAGAGGTTTTAATGACCGTGCAGGATATTCTTTTTTTAGCACTTGCCATCGTTTACGCGATGATGAAAAAAAAGCATGATTCTTGCGCAATTTCAGAAAAATTGGTAACTTCTAAAAACGACTTAGCAGCATCATTTATTACTAAATTTAAACTGTGCGCAGCACATGACGTAAAAAAAGCTTTAAAATTTAAGTCTATTTTTTCTTTGCAAACCGTTATGATACCCTTGCCCTCTTAAATCGTTGATATCTATGTCATAAGCTTTTAAACAGTTAATCAAGGTATTTGCTAATGCTTGTCCTGTCGAATCTGATATTTCGACAAAATCTAAAAAGTGCTCTCTAATCTCCAATATTTTAGTTCCATTATTTCACAAAACAAATCTTCCAACCATAGTAAGCTGATCTTTATAACTTAAATCAGGTGTTGAATCGAATATGATGGCGAAATATTTTTTACATTATTTATATATTATTTTGGGCCTCTATTTAGCGCCCGTATGCGCCGCACCCCTTGTATACCCGGCACTCTATCATTCCATTACACAGTCTGCAGTTGATATCTCCAGCGTTAATCTGAATTTTCTGTATGTATCCTTTCAGTACACAGTGTGCTATTAGGAGACTTACTACGCTGCGGATATCCCTCTTGAGCTGCAGTATTCTTTGATAATCCTTTCATAAAGAGTTTTCAATGAATTTGTCTGCACCCACAGTAAAATAACTTTATTGCGATCTGTCAAGCCATTCAGTCCTCGAATGTATTCCCGGGCCAGTCTTGATTATATGTTAGACTTTTTATAAGCTAAGTGACTGATTTCTGTTATACCATGCAATATTGCTTATGCCTCTACTTGTAAAACCGTGGCATATCTTCCTCGTAGAAGGGTGATCATTATATTTCTCCCCTCACTGTATGATTTTAGCTGCAATCTCGTTTTTTGTTTTCAATCCGTGTATAAGCCAGACGAATTCCCCCCACCTATGGATATCATGTGGTCTAAGTGCAATCGGAAAAGGTTTCCTTCCACATGTTGAACAATATTATTATGTCCCAACCCTGCGATATCTGCCGCTTTGTAGTTCTTGCAATCTGCAAAAAAAAATCCAATTTTGTCTAGCTCATTATCACCAATTTGAGAGGAAGGATGTCTAGGAAACTTTACGTTGCTGCTGAAACAGTAATCCTCATTGTTCCTGTTATTAGAGATGCGTAACTGATCAAAGGTGTGGCTACCGTGATGTATGCCCAGTACATCATGTTTGGCCTTAACCATCATGTTTTTTCATATGTGTTGTTTCTACCTTGGTTGTAATTCTCTGAAACTTTGGGTTAAAAATCACACTAAGCTATTTCACTATTTCACCCTCTGACAGCTTTATTTCTTCACTCCGAAGTTTCGACGCTCCGATATCATCTAATTTCCACCTTCTCGTGAATGCTGTTGTGGTCATTTTGGATGGACTGATATTAAGATTCTCCCAGAAAGTTGTACGCCCTGCTTTGTCCAGTTTTACTAGTAGCCCGTCCATGACCAGCATCGCTCTAAGCATGGTGTCTATCCACCCACAGTTTGATAGACTACATGCTTAAAAATAAATCACTAAATCACATTAACTTTTGCAACTTTTCTGAAAAAAACAAAAACTTTTAACTAAACTTTACTATATAACCTTACAATGATCTCACTTAAAGGGGTCGATGCTCATTGTTATTTATTAGGAAAAAGGTTCCTTTTTTTTGGAAACCGCTCGATCAAATCGATTCAAATTTTCCGTACTTGTTATTTAGGATTTAGATTTTTTAAAAAAAAACTCAATTTTTCCTAGTAAATAACAATGAGCACCGACTTCCTGAAGAAATTTAACATCTGGCTATGTGTATTGACTGTAAGTACTAACATTCAGTTGAATATCGCCGATTTGTGCAATCTTAAATGCATCTTTCCAACGTGCCCCGTACGTAAACTGTGCATAGCAGATTTGTACAACACTTAATACTCTCTTCATAATTGCGTTACTATAAACGTGACCATGATTTTAACAGAATAAATTAAGAAATAAGTTCAGTATAACTGACCGTTCTCTGCTATTCCTAAAGGTATACATATCCCCATACATATGCGAAATGTAACTCTTAAATATGAAAAACACTGGCAAACGTGCAGTTTACTAGTATAACTTTTCTATTTGAATTTGTCAATACGCAATGTTATTTTCAGAAAATCAGAGTTAAATTTTAAAAAGTTATAAAGATAAAAAAATACTGTTTTTTATTTCAAGATCCCATGTTTGCCTCTGTTTTCCTTTCTTTATTCTGATTTTCGTTCGTGCCTGCCATACTTATTATTCACTCGTCTTAAATTGTTGATTTTTTAAAGATGTTCCCGCCAAGTCAATTCTTTCCTTAATAAATTCCAAAAGTGATTCTACTTCTAACATTTTTCTTATATTTTTATTTTTGATTTTTCTTTTCTAGTAACTCCCTTAATTCAATCTAGGAACTTGATCTTCGCCGCTTGGATCTTATCAGTTTGCTTAGGATTTAAAATCTCGTTTTCGCTTCTGTATTTTAATATTAGTCGATATTCCGCTTTGTACACGTATAGTTTACTCGCTTAAGTATATAATTTATCACGAAACCGGAATATCGGGGATATCCTGGAAAATTTTGTTTTTATTTTTCGTTTAAAACTATTGAAGTTAATAGCTACATAGTTTACGAGAACAGGTAATTTATTAAACAGTTTACGTCTTAGGGAAACACTTTTTTTTCTGAAAAAAAAGCATTCTTGGGATCGGAGGTGGCGCATAATTTACTTTTCTAGTGTTTATTTGGTAGTACTGGTAAAAAAGTAATTGTTCATAAGAAAATAGTATAGTTAAGGGTTATACAGCTAACGAGCTAACTTTTTCCATGTGAGTCTTCTTGTTTGTAGACAATTTTAAGGCAGTTTAAAATATTGTGTAATTAGTAGAACGTTTCATAACATAATTGAACTATCATTATAAGTTTTTCTTTTCTGTTACATCCTTGGGTTTTTCACCAAACAGACTCCCAGCATATTGTCTGTTAGCTCGCACAAGTACTTTCGAGGAAAAGTACACTAAACGTCCAGAAACTGTAGGAAAAGCAAAAGATAACTAGCAAGACGCAATCGCTGGCTTTGCGTCTTATTTTTCCAAATACGAATTAGGACAAACTTACTCAAATGTGTGGAATATAATGCAAGAATAAAAATTTTGAGAAAATTAGTTTAGTGTGCATACCTTGAGTACCTATACCACTCTTTTAAAAAACAAACATTGCAATCATAAAAATAACCAAAAATGAATGTGCTTTAATTGCGAATAACCGTGAACAAAACGCAGGGTAAGAAACAGTTGTAAAATTTCGGCTGCAATTTCTCTACCTAGCACAATTGTACGGCCTGAAGGCTTTGGCACATTATTATATTAGAGTTCAACACTATCCCTATATGTAAATGTTTGTAATTTCGATTTTTGACCAACTTTGTGGCTCAAATACCAGTCGGCAATATTTTCAATAAAACGTATTTCAACGCATTGTATTTGTGTTAAAATCCTATCAGGAACGGTTCGCTTTGCAGCAGTATAAATTTGATTTTTCATTTAAGGCACACTTCAACTATATTCTATCGGATTTATCCTGAAACTAGACGGATCCAACCTACAAATTCAACGTGTCTATATGCTAGCTCGATATCTAAAACAACAACGATGCTCTTGGTTTCATACCCATTGCGAACACACGTCTGCAAACAACGTCGAGGCAAGCATTCGAGACATTGCGCTTCTCTTTGACGTTCTCAATATTCAATTCCTATTATATATATGAAGCCAATGATATGTAAATTTGTACGACCATTGCTACTACGTTGATAGAATAAATTAAAATTGGTTTCATCGAAAAAGGTAATGACTTTTCGTGGTGCGAAATATTTGAAAATGTAATCATGGTATTTACCTTTAAATTCTTTATTTTCAACGACATTCACACCTACCGATAATTTATGATATGTAATGAGTAGTATAAGTAGTAGTGTAGTCATCCGATCAAATTGAGATCCGGATATTAGGATAGTAGATAAGTAAGTAATTCATTTTGAACCAGTTTATTATCGTTTCTTTGATGTTTTCAGAAGTAGTACAGCTTCGGTTACCACTACGTTTTTTTTTCCGTTTTTGGTTCTCTCTGCTTAACCAATCGTATGATTGACTATCCTGAAAAATATTTGCCAACATGATAAATTTTACTATTCGTCACATTTTTTATATTTATTTCATTATCTTTTGTTTTCATTTCGATTTTCCATCGCTAACAACTATAAAAGGAATTAAATGCTTTACACTCACGAATAATTTATTTTGATATTTAGAGCAAAGGAACCGAACAGGCTGAATGAAATCGAAGCCGCAAAAAAGTTGAGGAGATCGAGCAAAAACAATTAAAAGTCGCCATTGTGTAACAGCATCTTTCTTTTTAATGACAGCTACAATTCTTCTTGGCACCGTTTCAACCAAGTCCTGGCAATATTCAAGAGTAAACTCATCCCAAATTTCTTATAGTTTTTGTTTCAATTCTGGAATTGGTCTTACAAGGCTAGTGCACAACCGTTTCTTCATGCTATGCCGCAATACTCCTTGACAAATCCTGGTAACAAATCTAGACTACTGGATACTCATTCTAATAGTGGAATATTATTGTCTGAAAAGGCTTTGAAGCATTTTTGATGTATGATATTTTGCATCGTTATGCTGGAAAATAAGTTCATCTCCAGCCTCTAAAACATCTTCCATAATTGGTGGCAATAAATCCATTGCCTATTAAATTCCCTTTTTTATTCTTTAGATAAGCAGTACTCTCTGTCATATTTGTCTTGTTTTCTTTGCGCCTTGGTAAAAGTTCTTTATTTCTCTCTTTTCGTAGTTTTCTTCTATTGCTTTTATGTTTCTTAATTTACCGTGTCTTTTTCTATTTTGTTTATATTTGATAGTTTTTTTTTTCTATTTTCCTCATTTGATCTATCCATAAATACGAATCTTACGTGGCTTCATTCCTCTATTACTTTTCCACAGCTTTCCGTGAACCAATCTTTGTTTCTTTTGGATTCTTTGGATAACACATGTTACAAGCTCTCTTGATATCTCTTTGTTCTCACTCCTTCTTCTTCCTGGAAAGTAGTGTTCATTTTTTTCATGTCTTCTTTGGAAGCCTCTTCAGCATTATACCGTTCTATTCTTGGTATTTTTATCTTTGGCTTTGTTGACATTTCCTGTATTAATTTTAGCATGATTAGCATATGGTCGGAGTTTACGACCGCATCTGTAATGTTCCAATGGTGCCTATTTTCTATTAAAATATAATCAATACTATACTTCAGATTTTGAATTGATTTTTCATCTTCGTTATTCCCTAAGTGATTATTTTTACCTCCTGTTATGTTATTACATAGGCACTATTAATAGGTATTACGATTAATTTCGCAATTATAGTATGCTTCATTTCTTGTATATTACGTATTTCACCTTGTTTAAATTTTAAGAATAACCTTGTAGATAACAATAGAGTACTTGTAGAAACAGGTAATATTAATAAAGGGCACATTTGCCATGAGTCGCGTTATTCAATTAACCACATTGTGTTAAGTTCTAATTAGCGAATGCAATGAATACGATCAATGAACGTACTGATTTGTGAGAAACAACCACCTAGTCTTGTATGTAAATAATGATGTTAGAGGCATTTGTAAAGGAGACTAATTACTTCGATACCTATTTTTTTAATAAATGTAAAGATCGAAAAACCATGTGGATTATAAAAAAGATAAGTATTAGAATTTGTATAATAAATAATGGATGTACATATTTAATTGCTACATTATTACATTTATACATTATTTGAGAAGAAATGGTAGAACATTGCTTATAAAAATGAACTTAAATAATGCTCGTTTAGGTATTATACCATTATGGTTTTCCAAGGTTGTTATCCTTTAATTACTTATTTTATTAATGCTCCCATAAAAGTTACGTAAATATTTTTTTCACGATTGTAAAATTAGCTGCCTATAACTGTTTGATGATTGAACAAATTATATTAGTAAACTAATCACATATTTTCATAAATAAACGAATTTCAATGGGGGTTTTACAGTAAAATATACCTACAAGTAGCGATAGCCGCAATGTGGGTGTATTTGTTGTCTAGTTGTGTACATAGGATTAGTATCAAATCTAATTTTGTGTGTACCGTTAAATAATTTCTATGATACGTATTTGAATTATAATATTACCTGTGGTACACAGTACATACATACCGTGATTATCTGTGAGAGGAACATCCAAGAAACGTAAACATAGAAGAGGAAAATCAAATATAGGGCTAATTAGGACACGCGGTTTCATACAGAGGAGTTCTGTATAGTAGGATTTTTGACAATGTTCTGAGCCGTATGTATTAAACCCATTGTTCTTAAACTGAACCTTCAATACATCAAACTTGTTTGCTACATCAGCGTACACTTTCATCTTTTTCACTATGTAAATCTGAGTGGGGAAGGTGCAGCAGTATTGATTAACTTTTTTTTGTTAAATAATAATAATAATAATAATAAAGGTCTTTATTTCTTGCCCAACATGAAAGAAGTAGAAAAAAAAGAAAACAAAAGAGTGACAATATAACGCAACTAATTACAATAATCGGAGGGTACAAGAAATCAGAAGGAGTGGTTCAGTTGGGTAACAATATTACCTCCTGTTTTTCAACCATATCCTTACATACATTAAGAACAAGCACAGTAGAAATTTATGCCTAACATACTAACTTAAACCTAATTCTGTCATATCCTACACAGAATAGTAATGAACATAGCCGAAGGGATCACAATATATAATAGATAATGGAATCGATTAGCCCTGCTACTGTCGCCTAAACACATATTTATTAATATTCGTTGCAAACATAGGCACACTTAAGGCCTTAAGCTCTGTGGGTAAAGAATTATACTCGTAAAAGGTCGTTTTGTGGACAAATAACATTGAGAATTAAAAACTATTAGTTGTTAGTCGACAATTTCAACTACATTTTCTCAACTAATGTAGTTGTGATTAAAATAGACAACTGCAGAACTAAGTTCAGAAAGGGTTAATTATGCTCACATCTAGCAAGTATTCGTTTAGTTATAGGTGATAAAATAACAATTAACGACATATAACAGCAATATCATTAGCGTATTTATCCGCCAATTTGGTTTAGTTATTTAGTATATTATGGATCCGTAATCCTTCCTATCCATTAACGAAAACCTCAACAAAAATGCCTACCTATTTCAGCTTTCAATAGAAAATGATTGGTCCTCTATGACAATTTGAAAGACGAATTCTATCGATTCCAACGTTACTAAATATTCTAGACTTTACTACTCTAGATGTTGGTTGGGGCATCTCCAGGTGTGGTTTGAGGTCAGCAACGGCTTGCTTTTTTATGACTTTTTATTGTTGCATTTTCTTATTAATATATCTAATATTGCTAACAACAGCTAAGGGGTAACTTTTAACCGAAGTATAACGTGTTTGGTATCCTTGTAGTCAGCATTCTTTTGCTACAAAATCTTTTATTAGTCCCTTCCATTTAAAAAATATTCAGTAATTCCACATTACTTCGGAAGTGCTATTATTTAGAGGCAAAATGAGAAATTATTTCTCCCGTCGGACGATATTGTTTTTCTTAATCGGTTGTGACTACTTTGGATTATAAATATTTTTTACTGATCAAGTTCAGTATTTTCAATATCAAACTGTTGCGCTTGATATTGTTATTCCTTTTTAAATGCCAATAAATACAGCATTGGTTAGATTTAGTTTTTGATGATTTGTAATAATAAAGCAGGTATATACAATAGATATAATTTTTCACGAGACGAAGGAAAAAAGGAATGATTTCTCATTTTAAACAGTAATAATATGTTTGGCCTTGTCAACTGTAACTAACCAACTGACACAGAATTATAGGTTTATTTTACCTCCCTAGTGCAGTAAAGCACACTGCATTTTTCTCATCTCGCAGTTACCTCCGATATAAAATATGCATAAAAACCTTTAATTTAATTTAAAAAACAGATTTACCGATATTTTTAGACTAGACTTAAAGCTGAGTTGAGTTGTCAAAACGCAGTGGTACCAATCTACACCTACTGATAGTTACAATGGCACATTAATTATCAAATTAAATATGATTTTCTAAATATTTTTCTCGGTCAAAGAATTTAATGCAAGTTCAGGGGTTAGGTCATTTACAGCGCTCGAATTCTTCAAATTTTGAATTCTGGCGCTGTAAATGACGGCAATCTAATGTAAATAACTATTCCAAAGTATTATGAAATCATTAAATATTTTTAATTACAAAGCCGATGATTTCCTAGCAAATAAATAGCACCGGTCAACAAAATTTCAGATTTATTTCGGTATTTAATTTGATAGTACTTTTTACACTTATTTCATATCTGTTTTCAGAATTTTTCTATCAGGCAGGGTTCCAGAGTAACAAAGCAATGAAATTTTGTGAAAGTATATATTATAATATGAATAAAAGGGAATATCGACCGGACTTCGTGAACAATCAGAATAATATATGGGTATTCGGTCTGTCAAATACTTATACAACCAATAACTTTTGCCTCCTGAAGATTATTTTAAATTAAAAACGAAATATGGAGGTATTTATTTAATTTAATTTGACAGACCGAATACCCATATATCACTCTGATTGTTTATTATAATATGTGAAAAAAATGGCGTACAAAGTGATATGTTTACTTGGAAAATGTGCTGATATATGACTTTCGGCTGTACTTCACATCAGAAACACCCAGCAATAGTCTGCCAACATAGTAGGGCTCTATTTGCCTTGGCATCTGTTTTTCCATGACTAGAATGTCCTGGAGAGATCTTTCGCCATGCTCGTCACTGACTGCTCCAAGGTTTTTTGGGAAGTGGGAGTCATAATAGTGTATTTTTAGACTCATGTAGCAACCTATGGCTTTATATGGGGCCAATAGATTATTAACAATCTCTACGTAGTTTTTGCCTTTCCGATTTCACAAGAAACCGTTGCAAATCTTCTTAAAAGACAACCATGCTGCTTTGTCAATTTTATTTAATGTCTCAATAAATTTTTCATGTCGAAGTAGCTGTCTGATCTGGGGTCCCACAAAAAACCCGCCCTAACCTTAGCATCACTGATCTTAGGGAACTTACTCCTCACATATGCAAACCCACTGTTAATTTTATCCATACCTTTGACAATGTTTTTTATCAACCCAAGCTTAATGTGCAAAAGGGACAAATATTTTTTTTGAGGATGAACAAGTGGGGTATCAATCACATTCTTATTTTCCTGGTGTCAGTGAAGTTTGTTTTGGCCATTTTTTCTTTTTATAATGATTTTTCTTATCCTAATTGTGCCATTCACAAAGGAAACAACAATACTTTGTGTAACCCAATTGCATGCATCGCTTGCATGAGCCAAGAATTTCTCAAATTCTGCATGGTGATTACGAAAAAGGGCAACCTTTGTTCCACTCTGAAGAAGATTCTAGGCTTTTAATCTAGAACCTAGAAGTTCGGCTTGCTTCTTAGACAACTTTAAATCGCGGACGAGGTTGATTTCGAGGATGCGTCATACAACAAGACGAATTTGGTTGAAATGCTGGATCCAAATCCATATTGTCGCCTACAAACCTTTCTTCGTTTACTTCGTCATCAACACTTTCATTGTCGCTTAGTGTACTGTTTTGTGGAGGTTTATGCACAGATAATTCCGCCCTGTGAGGTACTGGTCTCAGATGCAGATGGGATATTTGGATATTTTACAGTATGTTTGGATTTAGAAGTTATACCACTTATATTTGTAAGACAAAAATAGCAATCGGTAATATGATCTGATGGTTCCTTCCAAATCATAGGAATAGCAAAAGGCATATGTCGTTTACCTTTTGTTTACGTTGTAAGAAGTCCGAAGCCCAGCTTTTGTCTTCTTCACCTACTTTACACTTGAAATACTGCTCATAGCACTTTTTAAGGAAAGGTGTGAAAAACCGTTTCTGATATTTACTTTATATAATATTCTAATTCGCCGCAAATGTAGCAAAAAGAGTTCGGGTGGTTTACATACTTCCTTGGCATTTTTACAGGTGATCAAATGTTCTCGATTTCCCTACAATAGCTTGAACGCACCACAACGCAACACTCTTTAAAACGTTAACAACTGAAATAACGTCAAGACATGTTCTCTTATAGTACACATCTATCCATATTTTAAGTGGGTAATGGAGAAATTCTGAAAACATAATTGAGTTCAGCATACAAAAGAATATGGAAATCAGGCATTTTTGTGCTTGGGACAAAAATCTTGTTAACCAGTGTGATTAATGAACATTTAATAGTTTTTATTCTATTTAATGTCGCGTTTATGTGATACAATGAACGCATACTTTACTATAGTTCCTGATACTTATTAGTATAAAAACAAACTCTATTATATTTTTATTTATTGTAAGAACCAATTCACATTAGATGTATATTCCCTGTGTGTGGTGTAATTTAAATATATTAACAATTGTTGCGCGTTTATCAACGCTTATCTGCAACAAGCGTCTACTGATGTGCGCCGACCCTAAGACTGCAAATTGCATTGTTTATGAGAAAGCAATTAATGCCGTACGAATACTCAAAAAAAAAAAAAACATGAAACCAATGTATATATGAATGTATCATCTACTATTATCACTAAAAAAATATAGGTACTTAACCTATGTAAGTTGTACAGTTGTTGTATGTGAATATTAAAAATCATAAGAAAGCACTTTGAATTTTACTTAAGATTTTCTATGCACTAGTAGATGACTGTTTCTTGTGATAAATGCGTCATATATATTGACACAATGTGTTAAAAAATAAATTGATATATGGATAAGCGATTTTGTTTTTTATTTACCTTCAGTTAGCCCCCAGCAGGTAAGTTTCGACATAATCTACAATGTTTTCTTCAAACAAAATCTTAAATTAAATATTTTAATAACGTTGTATTTTACTTTTCTCCACGCCTACAAAGAATATTTCTTCAAACGATTTTAGTAAACGTCAGTACAAATTTACACTCCACCGTTAATTATCAATTACGATTTTAAAGAACGCGTCAATTTCATGTAGAAACGTAGGCGGAAATCCATCGCAATTTTCTCGTAGCCGGGAAACCTAAAAGAACGTTTAATGAGCAGCCTCGCTATGCACATAATTCTCACATTCGTGAAACTCCAGACTTTTTACAAATCAAATAAATCCGCATTGACAAGATTTACTTTTCGGGGATCCAAAGAGTTACTCTACGCTGAAAATAATGACATTAATGCATCATCAGTCTGACGGATTAAGTAAAAAGAGGCAGTAATGACCAAGCTGCGACGTCTAATCGGCCCGAATCCGGTAGGTATGAAAGAGAAGCTGTTTTCGCTACATGTGTGGAATACAAAGATGGGATTAAGCAGGAGGATACTGAACATTTCATTAAGTGCAGTTACATTTAATACCATTATTTGAATGGAAGTTGAATATGCATTTATTCATTAGTGAATATACCTTCGTATGCCTATATAACGATATCTCAATTTATACTTACTTATACAGGTTCTCTATTACCGTTATGATTCTGTTTTGTAGAATGTTGACAATTGGTATTCCCTGTCCCTCTTTAGGGTTCATTTACCGTATTTCTACGGTTCCTACGAACTAGGTGCTCGTACCAACCCAATTGTTACTCTTCAATTTCTTCTAGTACAGATAGGATGTCCCATCTGCTTTTCATTCCCTTGCGTATGAATTTATCCAGCCTTGATACGTCTCTCTTTTCTTAAGAACCCTCATCCCTATTATAGTTACTCTCGATCTAAGTTTTTTTTTTGATTTCTCATAGTACAAAGTTTATTTATTTGCTTTTAGTGTTTACACAGAGGGGAAGATGTATGCTTTAGAAGAAATAAGTCTTATTTAATTCTAAATAATGTAGTGTACCCTTGAACCCTAGGGTTGGAGGTTTACTTATAGTATAGTATAGTATAGTATATTTTTTTAGAGTTGAGTAATGCCACGGAAATTTCGAGTACATAGATATAAATTAGATTTAAGGAAGGTAGAAAATGGTATCCTGTATGCCAAACAACCCCCATCGCAGCTCCAAAGAAACCAGTAAGTAACTTTTTCAATTTCAACTGTTTTATTTTATTTATATAAAATGATACCATCGGGAAAAACATCCTACCCAGGAAACCATTCGTGATACAGATGTACTGGCTACATCGATTTTATATATTGACGTACAGGAGATGTAAATGCGATAATCTATTATTTATATGCCTGCGACCTGTACCTGATACAGAACACAAACGATATAACAATTCTATGTATCTGGTATATAACATATTAACATGGTGAGGATGTAAGACAGATATATGAATACGATATCTGTTATTTATATGCCTGTGATGTACCTGATACAGAACACAAACGATATAACAATTCTATGTATCTGGTTATATATTAACATGGTGAGGATGTAAGACAGATATATGAATACGATATCTATTATTTATATGCCTGTGATGTACCTGATACAGAACACAAACTATGTAACAATTCTATGTATCTGGTATATAACATATTAACATAGTGAGGATGTAAGACAGATATATGAATACGATATCTATTATTTATATGCCAGTTATGTAGCTGATATAAAACATCAGGGAACATAAACTATGTAACAATTCTGCGTATGGTACATATTTTTTTATCGAAATGTGGCGTTACTAGAGATTTCATAGACCCCAAAGCCCGCTCTGCACCTTCTTCAAATTCTTGTCTATGTCACAGTTAATTTTGTAGGTTAAGCTGTTTTTGTTCTTGTAAAAGTTTTAACTCATTATATCAGTTGCTAGGTTAGATTAGCCACTTTTGCGGTCAAATTTTATTGGTATTTGCTAGGTATATGTAAATATACTACATATTCTTACTTTTTAGATCATAAATTCCTGTACTTTATTGGTTAATACAATGGTCTTTTAATTTTCAAAGAGTGTTAAGGTTTTGTAGCACATACTACAAACGGTTACTGAAGTCAAATTAGAAGTTTAAAACGAACTCTCTATAAAATAGGATGGGTATTGTGAAGAAGTAAGAATTTGAAATATTAAGAAGAAAAATGCTACATACTATTTGGAACACCGATTGACAGTAAATCACAAACCTTACAATTATTCCTCGGTCCTAGCCATCAACAACTAATACTGGATATGGTATCTGAGTACATCTTCGCAAGACATCTCATAATGTGACCCTTCGCTCCTCGGCCGTCAATGCCAATGCCGTCAGTATGGGCAAAATTTTTTTATACCTTCGAACATGTCTCCATTTTATCCAAATATATTTTTAAATTATGGTATTCGAATATCATATTATTAATAACCAAAATCGAATTTGAATGTGTAGCTGCGGAATAGCTCAGGCTTTCTGAACAACGATGAACGAGAAACGGTGTATAAAAAATTATGTATGTATGTATTTTTAACTTATATCATTAAAAACTAGTTTCATATAACTTGTGTTATTTTCTATACATTTTTTTTGTTTGGTTTTAAGTTGAAACTGTGTTCTGCAACTGCTTCTGGCCAACGTATCGTTCTCGCTCGTATGAGATATCTTTGAAGCTGCTACTTATGTTGCGGTTGAACCACAGTTTCAGCTGTACAGCAACATTAGTAGCAATACCTAAAGATGTCTCGTTCAAGTGAGGACGAAATGTCTGTCACAAGTATTTGCAAGACACGGTTTCAACCCGGAAACCGAGTCATCGTGTGTGTCGATGTAACGTTGATATCACCAGCATACACCTATTCAATATCGCCGGCATATACCTATTCAATATCACTGGCATATATCTATTCAATATCGCCGGCATATACCTATTCAATATCGCCAGCATATACCTATTCTATATCGCCGGCATATACCTATTCAATATCGCCAGCATATTATACCTATTCAATATGGCTAGTATATTCTCAGAATGTGTACTTGTTGCGGACATAAGTCTCAACATGTAAGGCGCATGCACGGTACTGAGCATATCACCAGGCTTGCGATATGTACATACCTACATCGGAGTGATGTACTTGATACATAACTTGGTTTCTTGGGTAGTATGTCTTTAAATCTAGTCTCCCTTTGCTATAACGCTCAGAAGTTCCTGGCTATAACGTGCTGGACTGTTATTTCTGCATAATGTGCGACAGTTTTGTGTTTTAACTTTCTGTAGTTCCGATATATTATTTAATACCTCCCCAAATTACTATTCTTCACTCGTTAAAAGTTCTTTTCCTCAATGAAGTAGTAATATCATTAAATGTATGTATTCTGTCTCGGATAAATCCTTTGATAATAAAATTTTAAGTGTTATCTACCGACTGATATGAAAGGTTTGTATAAATTTTACAAACAGCATCGATTGTTGAGATTATAAACGTATACTGCCCGACAAAATTAATGTCGTTGTCTATAACGCAGTGATTATCAAAACTGCTCCTCATTTGAAGAGGTGAGCGTTCGGCTGGCATCAGCTTATGCAGGGAGGTTTATTAGGCATTAGGAGGTTTATTGGGATACCTGCATGCAAAACACTTGGCAATAAAAATCAAATAGGAAAATACAACAATTTGCTGTGAACGACGACATTAATTTTGTGGGGCAGTATACATTATCAGATATAGCCGAACAGTTCTGATTCAACGTCAAACGTACGGTGCCAGATAATATTTTTACTTGCATCTACTGATTGAGGCAAATTAATGTGGAGGTTTCATCTGTTGGTATAACGAAAATCCAGGAATTTCGATATCCCAATAATAGGAATAAGAAATTGTTTCTATGTAGTGCATACATGACTGCGGCTATTCGCTAACGGGTTGTAGTGAGTCAATTTTTATGGCATAGGTCGAAAGTACCTAATGGAAAATTTGTTTCGAGCTTCTAATTGTTCATTTATTGTAAAAAATGTTCTAGATTGGCTATTTATTTATTGGTCGCTCAACAAAGAGACCGCCAACCCTAAAGTAAAAGCATAACGATGATAATGTATGTAGACACAATCATGTTCGCTTTGTTGTGACTATTCAATAATTTATTTGGACTTCATTTCATTTATTTGCCAAGTATAATTGTTTTGTTAAATGGGAACAATATTTATGACATATATTTTGAAAAACCAATAATAAAAATAACCATGGTTACAAGCAATGTTGCATGATAAAACACATTTATTCCTTATGAAGAGATACAAAATAATAAAAAAAAAAATGGGCTCGTCCGGGATTTGAACCCGGGACCTCTCGCACCCTAAGCGAAAATCATACCCCTAGACCAACGAGCCATATTTTACAATATTTTTTTATGTAGATAATAGTTTTTTTCTCTTAACTTTGAAAATACAATATACAATTGGAATCCCAAGTTGTCTAAGCAAAGTTAGAATGTAAATATAAAGATATTGTTGTTACTTATACAACTTGAGCTCTGCACACACAACTTTTTTTTATATACTTTAGCCGTTCCCGTATCTTACATGCTCCGACACTACACGTAGCGACCTGGTCATGAATCCAAATGAGCCATGTATAATAGATAGATGTACTGGTTCCTGCAGGTCTGCGTTTCTTGTTCTTTAATACACAAGCATTCTCACACATGTCCTTCTTCTGTATTATTTTTGAGCATTAGATGTTCCTTCTCAGGAAAGTGATATCTTGACCTGTCAGCTAAATTAGATTTTTTGATGATTTATGAACTCTTATGTACGTAAGTGCCAAATGTGTGTAATCGAAATAAAAGAAAAACCTTTCCTACGTGTGTATAATGTGTTGTAAGGCATAAAAATTAGAAAGGATTAGTAAAAAAGATAATGTAGTACGCTTCAGCATGGATTAGCCCATGTAATTTTATTGAACGAATATAAATATTTTATTAAACATAGGCGTAACGATATCCAACTTTATAAACAGTCGAATTTAATTATTCGAATTCGATTATTTCGAATTTCTTCGAATTTCTAATTTACTAATTCATCTACGTGTAAACATATACCTTGACAGAAGTATCCTTTTTATTTAAAAGAAATGGAATTAAATCAAAAATATTTATACTGACGTCCAAATTGAGGTGATAATAACAAGGTAAAAATTAACCGAGTGGTTTATTTCTAAATTCTAAAACCTTTTATTTTCGGCTCACCGGTGTCGGTATATTACCATCTTCAGAGCCAATGTGATACTATGGTCCGTACTATTAACATCTAACAGTCAAGTGCCAGTCTGATCCCATGCCACCACTGCTTTGGTCTTCTAGCACTCCTGCCAAACTATTCAAGTTGTGTTTTAGCCATTATGGCTAGTATTTTGGATGAAAAAAAGACAAATGAATAAATTAGACTGAGAAGGAAAAGGTGCCGTAAGAACATTTGGGTACAACCAGTCGGTGTCAATGGAAAGAGGAAAGTTGTTTATGTTATAAAAAGGCCTTGTGGATGACGAAGATATGCGCATGTTATATACTGTACATAATGAACATCGTTTAACTAGATGTATAAAAACCAAAGTTATAAAACTTTTCATTTAATGCAATCCCTTTTCTCAGTGTACGTATTGTAACGAGCGCCAACTTTTCAACTGGCGGTTCCGATAGGCGTCCCTAGATGGCGCTAGCATAGCGGAAGAAGAACTACCTACGACGAATGACAGAGGGCAGCACCGGGTCGAAGAATCGAGAATATTCTGGAAGGAATCTGGAAGGACGTTCTAGAAGGGTCTCGAACAATCTGGACGTTCGCGCCAGCTATAAATAACGCGTCGGGTTGGCCAGGAGGCAGTCAATCGATACGAGTTCGATAGTGCGGTCGCGATTGAATTAGTACATGTAATATAAATATCGTTTACATAAATAAAGACATTAGTGGTTAAGTGATATAGTTAATAAGCATTTTTAATAGATTTTAATTACCGTAATAGTGTTAATAGAATAAGTGAATTTAAATATATCGCCTGTGTGTTTTTCTAAAACCCGACAACGTTTTAAGAACCGAAAAACGTTACAATTGGTGTCAGGTGTGGGGTATTTGGCGATATATTAGTGGACTAATAGTGTTTAATTAGAAACAATGGCAGCGAAATACTGTAAATTAGTGGATTTGAAAGTGGTAGATCTCAAACGGGAATTAGAAGAAAGGGATGAAGATACGAGTGGAAGGAAGGCCGAGCTTCAGTCGAGATTACGAAGAGCAATAGAAGCAGCTGGTGAAGATCCTGAGACATATTTGTTTTGAAGTGTCTGGTGGTAATGGCGAACTTCTAAAAGAACTTACGGAAATTCTCGCAATTTAGAAGAGAAAGTTCTAGAAAATTCTCAGAAAAATTCTAGAAAACTAGAAGAAAAAATTGAAAACATGGACGAGAAGAATATAGAAAATTCTAGAAAACTAGAAGAGAAAGTTCTAGAAAAAATTGAAAACATGGACGAGAAGAATATAGAAAATTCTAGAAAACTGGAAGAGAAAGTTATGGAAAATTCTCGCAATTTAGAAGAGAAAGTTCTAGAAAATTCTCGCAACTTAGAAGAGAAAGTTCTGGAAAAAATTGAAAACATGGACGAGAAAAATATAGAAAATTCTAGAAAATTGGAAGAAAAAATTATAGAAAATTCTATTAATGTCAAACAGGAATTAATGAATAGAATCGACGAAAAATTCCAGGAAGAAAAATCTAGAATGATTGAAGAATTGGACGGTCGCATTAAACTGCTGGAAGAACAAATTTCATTCTGGAACCATACCGAACACGGAAGAAACCGGAAATTCAACCAATACGGAAAACCGTCAGTTGGAACCCAGAAATACAGTGCCCATCTGTACGGTTCAAAATAAATGTGACCTGCCTACATTCGACGGGAAGACTCCCTTGGAAGACTATTTGACGCTGCTGGACACCACGGCTACGGTATATGGCTGGGCGGAAGCTACCAAAGCAGCCATGTTATCAGTAGCTCTGCGCGGCGATGCGTTGAAGGTACTCCAAGCTATTCCTTCGACGGAGCGACAAAATTACCAGACGCTACTTAATCAATTGGAGATGCGCTTCGGTAATAAACACCTGCAGCAAGTATATCGCTCGCAGTTGAAAAATCGCTGTCAGAGGTCGAACGAGACTCTACAAGAGTATGAAGCTGACGTCGTTCGTCTGGTTAAGAGTGCGTACCCAACGGTACCGGAAGATGTGTGCGAGAGTCTCGCTGTGGAAAAATTTCCTGGATGGCCTGCTTGATAAGGATACTCAACAGGCAGTAAAGCTCGCTCGGCCGCAAACGTTGAACCAGGCTTTAGCTCAAGCACTAGATTTTGAAGCCGTGAAGCAATCGGTCAAAGGACCTGCTCGCGTCCGTGTTCTAGGGAGTCACGAGGAAGAAGAGCCATTAGAAGGAATTATGACGAAATTAAACGAAATGATGACGAAAAATATGACGGAATTGATGACGAAAATAGAATCCGTGCAAACTAGGCAACCAGGAAGACGATGCTGGAATTGTGGAAGGATGGGGCACGTACGTAGTCGGTGTCCCGATCCACGAAAACCAAAGCCGACGGAAAACTAAAATGGGCCGCCGGGAAGGGGCGATCGTCGACCTATGTAGCTGATGCCCCAGTAACACCAGTGATTGTTGCTTCAGTGGGATGTAGACCTAGCAGCCTCGTCGTGCATGGGCATGTAAATGGGAAACCGAGAGATTTACTGCTAGATACTGGTGCAACAATGACAATTCTTCGGCCGGAAGCAGTGGGAAGGAAGAACCGGATATATCCAACCAGGTGGACGCTACGTACGGCAACTGGGCAATCAGTCAACGTGTTGGGGGAGACGACGGCCCACTTCCGTATTGGTGATACTGCATGCCAGTATCGTGTAGTAGTTGCAGAGATAGAACAAGACGTAATCCTCGGAATGGATATAATGACAGAATTTGGTTTTAAACTGGACTTGCAAGCAGGAGTGTTGAAGGTTGGCAAAGAAGAAGTTATTCTTAACCATAGCAAGAATATGTCGGCCTGCGTAGTGTTGGCAGAAGAAGTAACTGTGGCGAGCCGCAGTGAAACCATTGTGAAAGCGAGCGTGAGTGGAGATATTCCCAAAGGGCAAGTTTTAATGCTGGAACCGGAGCGATTAGCGGTCAAGGTCGTGGAATACTGGTTGCTAAAGGCAGTGATACAAGCTGGAGAAAAATTGCCGTCCGACTGATGAACGTCAATAGTTATCCAGTAAAGCTGAGGAAGGGCGTACCTTTGGGAAGTTGTGCTAGTGTGTCGTCGATTGTCAACAAAGAGGATGGCGTAACAAAACTCCAGGTCCGCTTCCTAGATGGTTGAATAACTTCATTGACTTGTCTTGCAAGGATTTGACAACACAACAACGCCATACCGTGAAACAGCTGCTTGGACGCTACCAGATCTTTTCCAAGCAGAAGACCGGAACACGAGGGGCAGGACTAATGTTGTACGACATCGAATAGACACTGGAGATGCCCAGCCGATCCGCCAAGCCCCCAGAAGATTGCCATTGGCGAAACGAGCCGAAGCAGAACAAATTATACAGATATGGAGCAGGATGGCGTAATTGAACCATCGAACAGTCCATGGGCTTCTCAGTGGTACTGGTGAAGAAGAAGGATGGTTCAACTAGGTTCTGCGTGGATTATCGACAACTAAATAATGTAACCAAGAAGGACAGTTATCCTTTGCCCCAGAATCGATGACACTTTAGATACCCTAGGTGGGTGTAAGGTATTTTCGACCCTCGACCTGAAGTGGTTATTGGCAAGTCGAAGTAGAGGCAAAGGATAAGGAGAAGACGGCGTTTACGATCGGGACAGGATTGTGGCAATTTAACGTCATGCCATTTGGGTTATGTAATGCTCCCGCGACGTTTGAAAGATTGATGGAAAACGTACTGAGAGGACTATCCTGGGAAACTTGCTTGGTATACCTCGACGATATAATTGTCTTAGGAAAATCTTTTGAGGACATTTGAAGAATTTGAGCAAGTATTTCAGCGATTGAAAGGAGCAAATTTGAAGCTTAACCCCAAAAAGTGCAACCTGTTCCAGAAGCAAGTGCACTACCTCGGCCACGTAGTATCAGAGGATGGAGTGTCGGTTGACCCAGGGAAGATAGAAGCGGTCAAGTCTTGGCCGGTTCCGAAGGACAAGCATGAAATAAGAAGTTTTCTTGGGCTATGCACTTATTACCGACGATTCGTTCCTGGATTTGCTAACATCGCCAAGCCTCTCACGAGACTAACTGAAGAGGGCAGAGACTACGTCTGGGAGAAGAGCTGCCAGGATGCCTTTGAAGAATGAAACAGATGCTGACCACTGCGCCCATCTTGTGCTATCCAGAGGCTGAAGGAAAATTCATTTTGGATACTGATGCCAGCAACGTGGGCATCGGAGGCGTGTTGTCCCAGTTCAAGATGGCCACGAAAAAGTACTCGGCTACTTCAGCAAATGCTGTCGAAACCGGAACGCAACTATTGTGTGACCAGGAGAGAGCTGTTGGCCGTAGTTAAGTCTATAGAGCACTTTCATAATATCTCTATGGCAGGAAGTTCTTGTTAAGACCGACCAGGCGGCATTGATGTGGTTGCTACGCTTCAAGAATCCGGAAGGGCAGGTTGCCAGATGGATAGAGCGTCTTGAAGAGTATGACTTTGATTCGGAACATCGGCCTGGAACCAGTCATCGAAACGCTGACGCACTATCGAGGAGACCCTGTTCCAAGGATTGTACGCACTGCTGTCGTGCCGAAGAGAAAAATGAAGCAACCTGCTGAGGACTACTGTCATAGATGATTAGATGGACTGAAGACCAAATGCGAGCTGACCAGGAGTCTGACGAAGTTTTGAAGCGTGTGATGGAGTGGAAGATGCAAGAAGCGCGGCCTAACTGGGAAACGGTAGCACCATATTCGCGAGAGCTAAAATCGTATTGGGCTCAGTGGGGCTCTTTGGTAATGGAAAAGTCTTCTCAGACGAGTGTTAGAAGACGAAGCTGGGACCAATAGCAGACTTCAGATTGTGGTTCCGAAAGCAAGAATTCCCGAAGTTTTAAAACTTCTTCATGATGGAACATCGGAGGGCATCTTGGAGTCCGGAAGACTATAGAGAAGGTCAGAGAGCGATTCTATTGGTTAATTGCAAGAATGACGTGAAAGACTGGTGCCGGAGATGTACAACTTGCGCCGCTGCCAATGGACCTTCCCAAAGGAAGAGGGCCCCTATGAGGCAATACAACGTTGGCAGTCCTTTTGAAAGGATTGCGATTGATGTTGCCGGACCATTTCCCACGACGGAATTTGGAAATAAATACATCTTGGTTGCAGTAGACTACTTCAGCAAATGGGTGGAAGCTTACGCATTACCAAATCAGGAAGCTGTTACAGTGGCTGAGACTTTAGTTAAAGAACTTTTCAGTCGGTTTGGTGTGCCGCTTGAACTTCACTCCGACCAGGACGGAATTTTGAATCGGCAGTGTTTCAAGAGGTGTGCAAAATATTGGGTATTCGCAAGACCCGAACAACTGCCTTGCACCCGCAATCAGATGGCATGGTGGAGCGCATGAACAGGACAGTTATCAAGTATCTATCAAAAGTTGTCGCAGACCACCAGCGAGATTGGGACCAGCAGCTACATCTATTCTTGCTGGCGTATAGAGCATCGGTCCACGAAACCACTGGCCAAAGTCCATCTAGTGTGCTTTTTGGACGAGAACTGCGCTTACCATGCGATCTTAAGTTCGGCTTTAAACCAAATGAAGAAGTAGTTGGAGATGACTATGTTTCGAACTTGCGGAGGCGAATGGATGATATTCACGATCGGGTGAGGGCGAATATCCATGAAGCAAGTGACCGCATGAAAGAACACTACGACATCAGAGCGAATGAAGGCGGATATCAGCCTGGAACCTGGTCTGGCTGTTCAATCCTCAGCGACGTCGAGGCTTCTCACCTAAGCTGCAACGATCGTGGGACGGGCCTTACGAAGTGATAAAGCGAATTAATGACGTCATCTATCGCATCAGAAAGAAACCCAATGGTAAAGCAAGAGTGGTGCATTTTAATCGCCTAGCTCCTTATCTTGGGACAATCAAGAGGACGAGCAGATGTCCGAGTTTGTAGACTCCCCGAAGAAGAACTCAGCTATGAGGAGTTCATGGACAAGTATGGGAATGGCCGCAAAGTGCGTCATGGTGTAACAACGGAGATTCAGAGGATTTGTTTTGGCTCCTGAAGGGTGCGCGTTTAGCACATTGTGTGCCCAAGATTTAAGAATGGGCAAGGGGATAGCTACCGTCTCAAGAAGAAATTTGGTGGTGTCCAAGATCTCCGAAGCCAGAACCCTGAGGTGGGCAGGCTCTGCACTTGCCAGGAAAAAAACGGCCTTTATTCTACTTGGTGACCAAAGAAGCCTCAGTTGGCAAGCCAACCTACCGGACGATGTGGGACAGCCTGATAAGTTTAAGAGCAGCTGTTGGAGCTGGAGATCAATAAGATCAGGGTGCCAAAAATAGGCTGTGGATTGGATGGCTTGGACTGGAGGGTCGTAAGGAACATGCTCGAAGAAATTTTCCGATATACTGGAATAGAGTTCCTAGTATGCAGCTACAACCCCGGTCAGCAGAAGGGAGGCGACGGACGGTAGCGTGCTATTTCTTCCGGACCTCGTCGTGTAGAATGGAGAGAACTGTTCGTATCTTCATGGAGGTGATAGTTCCTGTTCCGGACGAACAGATCTAAGGAGGGAGCAGTGTAACGAGCGCCAACTTTTCAACTGGCGGTTCCGATAGGCGTCCCTAGATGGCGCTAGCATAGCGGAAGAAGAACTACCTACGACGAATGACAGAGGCGCAGCACCGGGTCGAAGAATCGAGAATATTCTGGAAGGAATCTGGAGGACGTTCTAGAAGGGTCTCGAACAATCTGGACGTTCGCGCCAGCTATAAATAACGCGTCGGGTTGGCCAGGAGGCAGTCAATCGATACGAGTTCGATAGTGCGGTCGCGATTGAATTAGTACATGTAATATAAATATCGTTTACATAAATAAAGACATTAGTGGTTAAGTGATATAGTTAATAAGCATTTTAATAGATTTTAATTACCGAATAGTGTTAATAGAATAAGTGAATTTAAATATATCGCCTGTGTGTTTTTCTAAAACCCCGACAACAGTTTTTAAGAACGAAAAACGTTACAGGTATCATAAAATAAACATTTGTACGAGTTCGTAAATTCCATATCTAAATTTTTTAATGAGTTATATGTATCTGTAATTTAAAATAAGGTTTTATCCTTTTAATCATCAAAACAACACAATAAAAGAAAGTTCAAATTCGATATATCGCATATCACATTCCGGTCTTAAAATAAAGTAAACACAAATTGCGTAAGATCATTAAAATATCTTACATTTTTACAAGACATTTATCATTTCATTCACTCTAAATCGGATGCAGCATTTACTCCAACAATATACCGGACCCTGCTTTCGGTATGGTCGAATAATTTTAACCTCCGTTCTGTTTAATTCATCCTCTGTTGTGGTTTACGGATAGCTGCCTTGTCACAGAAAGGTGGTGGCATCGATGGTGGTGAACGTTAGCCAATAGGAAAACTAAGGGCCAAAATCTAACCCAAGTAAGCAGGGAAGAAGTGTGCAACCTCTGTCAGGTCTGCACGTGAATTATGGGGGAAGGAAACTGAAAGGTATGGAGCCCAGAGATTTATAAGCGGCTTCTAACGATATCCGTAGTTAACATGTACCTACGCAATGTCTTTCATAAAATTAATGCCAACTGTGAAATTTATAGTCCGAAAATGTGAAAAGAAATACATTTAATTAATTTATCGTTTTTTTTTTTAGTAACCCCTTTACAAGTCAGATGCAATGACGACATACACGTTCTAATTTACTGTATTAACCTATCTAACAATACGCAATTCTCGATTTAAAATGCAATTTCCTAACAGAACAAAGGAGATTGTCTACAGACCACAAAATATTATTTATTTTTCACGTTTGCAACACATAATCGCAAATTTTAACTCTTTGTGCATTTACGATCGCCAATTCGAAATATAGTGGAATTTGCGACTATGTCATTGTGTGAAAAGATTCATAACAAAAGCATATGGCAAATATTTTTGCCTTCTCCGCCAGATATCCATTTACTACCAATTATAAAATCAATATCTTCAATAGTGTGTTTGTCGTACTTTGTGTTTATATACTAGTAATCTTGATTCGTTTGCGGAAAAAGAAGACCAAAAGTACTCTAGCAATACGTTCGGTCAACAAAGCTCGTCGATGTTACAAATGACGTAACGGCCGCGGCGGTTCTCCCGCTTTCACGGGGTCGATCGGAAACAGGAAATAGGATACTTTAGATTGGGGCAGGATTGGCTTAGGCGCCGACGGAAACGACAAGGGCACATTGAGACCAATACTTTTTCTTCCAAGACGGAAAGAACAGTTGATATTTCGGTAATTAGGTATAGTTACTTTTTATCTTCTGGATTTTGATAACAAAAAAGAAAACAGCAAATAAGTTACAGTGGGCACTTCTCTCTTATACTAGGAAGAACTGTATTATGGAAGTTAAAATGTTTGTTCATGTTTATTATACAGACTGTTCAAAGTTATAGGCGCACTACTGCTAACTTTGTTAATATTGCAGAACCGATGTCGGTTAAATTACCACAGATGTAAGGTTTTTTACGCTAATTACAATCGTGTAAACAAGAAACAATTGAAAATAATCGCGTTTATAATAATATAATGGATAACATTGATTTTTTTAAATGAATCACTTATAGAGAGCCTTGTAGAGTTGATAAGATTGCAAGATATCAATTTAAATTTGAATAATTGTCATATTGACAAGTGCTGAAATTAATATTTACCAAAATTATTAATTATACTAATTCATTCCCTTGCTTCGTCAGAAACCGGGATTTATTAAGTTGCGTTTCACTTCTTACTGATTACATAAGTTGCATAGCTATTTATTTACGCATTTTCATCCTATTTAGGTATTTATTATTTTGATGTCAAGAAAGTAGTTCTCATGTTCCCAAACGTCATGCAGATGTAACTATTTATCGGAAGCTGGCGTAAGTAACATTCATTTCAATGTAAATTTGAATGATCCGACAGGCCGGGCCGTATAAAGCAAATCGTCCAAGTCATCAAACAGGTCGTGATAGATATATAAATGCTATGACGTTTCCTTACCGCCAGGATTCTTAAAACAGAGTAAACCGTGTTTATTTCTTCGGTTTCTAAAGAAACGTTCGAATCTATCAATACTAGTGTTGAAAATTTGATGTACCTGCACATTGTATCTAGCAAGTAAACTCACACCCAACGGAGATTTTTGAAAAAAAAATATGTCAATTTATTAATGTGTCAAGAAATGAGACATTTCTTGTAAAAAAAACTGTGAATAAACGATTAAAATCTGGGCTATTTTGTGTATACTTGAGTAATATTTTGGAGCCCAACGTGCGACAAACTTACTAGCTAAATGGAAATGGATAAGAAGGATATGTCCTTGAAGAAATTTTTCGCAATATATATGCAGGATACACAGCAAGAGAGAGAAGGAATACTACAATTAATGACGGAGGGGAGGCGATTGGGACAAATGATTAAATCAAGATCTGAGCCTAAAGGAATCATGTCTGATAGATCAAAAAGCAAAAGAAATTGCAAAGGAAGAGATAGGAACACTAGAAATTTTGGAAGAAGAACAATTCGAAAGAAAGTATGGATTTGCAGAGGAAAATAAGGAAGGCATGAGTAATATTAAGTGAAAAAGATTGTTGAAGAAGAAGAACTGGAATTGGAAATTGATCTATCAAATTTGAAACAGAATGGTACCAATTTGGACAGTGAAATTGGTCAAATGAGGTGGAATTAGAAGAAATTAATGCAGAAAATTTTAAACGCAATGAGGAAGACGGCAATGAACGAAGTGATAATGACTTACTGAAACGTAAAAAAAATAATAGATAAAGCAAAGCAAGAATTACTTTACTTTAAATACTTGAATTATTTAAAAATTACGAAGACTACATTTTTACAAGCATATAGTATACAAAAAACAATGTATTATGGTAGAAAGAAATGCAGTTACTCAAGTTTAAGCGAGGAGAATAAGGACAATTAAACATATTTTGCGTATCAACTTAGCATCAACATCTTAGCAAAAATTAAAATTAATCAACAAGTACAGAGTTATCATAATAGAAATGTTAAAGTTAAAAAGTTATTATTTCAAGCATCCGCACAAAAGGCATAATGAAATGTTATGGATTGGAAAAAGAAATGAATGGTAACGAAATTTGTTTAAAAAGTTAGATGGTTTTAACTTAAAGTTAATTGTATTAATAAGAGTTGATTTGCTAATTGGGAAAGAGAAAATTAAAATTTTGAACTTTTAGCTTTAGCAACCGAAGAAATAACTGACCTTTTTTTGACGTTTCAAATTTGTCAGAATTATTGTTCATAATTTGATGTATTATCGGCTGCTAAAAAACAAAATTTGCTGTGTAAGTAAGTAGTCTGCTTATTAAGTAACACAAGTACAGATAGCTCTGCGCTCTAAAATGAACAATTTTTATAATACAGAAGGAAGCGAAAAAATGGGTGAGAAATAACTAATAACAAACCAAATACACAAACTAATGACACTATAGGTTAGATTTGATAACTGACAAGTGCCATAATAGAAACCGGAAACGGTGCACTATTTTAAGTATTGTACTTAAACAAAGCAGTAATAGGGCTATCTCTGTCTGTCACATTCATGAAATTAATCCTTGTATCTTTTTCTGTGAGACAAGCGGAAATTTTGCTTCTTTTTTCAATAAAAATACTTGAGAAAGATAGTCAAATCAGTAGATTGTCTTTACTCGTATGATACATCAATGACGTTGGTTCAAACATAAAATAGACTGAGAGTAAATGTCATTAAATTTAATTTTGACATTCTACAGCCCAAATCAATCAACCTAAAATATATATTACACAATGAAAATTGTGATATTAATTTTATTTTTTTATTTATATTTAGAGCAATTATTGCCAAAAAGTATTTTCTTCATTAAAAAATTTCTTACATTATCCTCGGCAATTGTCATCATGTATACTTATAAGGCTTAAAAGTCACAAGCATTTTGCTAGCATGTCGCTTCAATGGAACACTCTTTGGACTAACATTTGTATCAAACATACAAATCTATCAAATAAGACGTGAAAATAATGTTAAGTTGTTGAAATGAAAGTTCATAATTTTTTTCAAACTCAATTCATTAACAAATCATTATTGAAGCTTAAAATAGGAATGTTCTTCTTGTACGAACAGTCTTCTATTATATCGGGAATATTATCCACAATTTCTAATTTTCTAAAGAGAAGTGTGCTTTCGTTTAGCTTTTAGGAAGGAGTACATTCTTTTCTAGTTTCAGTATAAACTTACTTGTGGTTAAAATACCGCTTAAAAAACATTTGTAGACTACTTAACTTATTTTATATCATTTCCCTTAATTCATTAGGATTTGGTTTTATTTTGGTATACTTACTACTACTAAGCTACTTTTGAAGAAATAATAAATATATTTTTCAAAAATTTAGAGCAAGACGTGATTTGTGCGCTAATTAATTCTTTTATAGCTTTTAATGGGCAAAAAGTAAAATGAAAATATGGTCATGCGTTCTACGTTCATATTTTCAAATGAAAATAAAATAGATATTTGTTAATAAGAAAATGTATGGATAGAAGTACTTTTTAAGTACCTTAGCTTCCATCTGTGTAGTGCTGAGTTTTACGAGTCGGCTAATTGATTTTATTTTACTCACTAGCCTTTATTTTCCGTGCCCGACATTTTCTTCCGTAACACACAGAAACTATCCACAGAAAACCGAAGTCAGAGAGAGCAGTTGTAGTGGTTACGTGAAATCTATGGGCTTGACGAAAGAGGCAATCCATGTTGGGTCAGGGGACTTCTAATTTACAGCAGGACCCTTTGCTGTGCAATCGCTTGAAATTAACCGGAAGTTCTTGTGTGCGTCGGGGAAATAGTTGAAAAGTCGATAATAATTAAAGCAAACACTTTTTGGGTATGTGAGGGGGTTTTGATGTTTGGAGTTAGTTAATTAGTTATAAATTGAAACAGGATCGGACTATGCTTTTTATTTTCGGTAATTTATTTATTCAATTAGGACAGCAGGTTCCGTTGAGTCTTAGTGTTGCATTGCGTATAAAGTCACAGCTATAATATTGAAGTAAATCACAGAGAAACAATTCCTCATAAACCTGCAATGCGAGTGAAAATGTTGTGTGTGGTTGACAACTCAATACATTTCGAGGGATCGCGCTGAGAGTTGTAATGCAATTATTTGTTAGTAAACTAATATTCACGCTTGCGTGTTTAATAGGAAATTTTAGAATCAACACTGAAACAACTGAACTTAAGTGCCGCAAAGGTTTAACAATTTTACTGAATAGGAACTGTACTTAATATACTGTCAAAGCATAATATTAAATAAACAATTAAAAAAATTTAATAGGTAGTATGTTTCTTACCGCGTGTATGTAGTTTTCTAGCTAAACATCTATATGCTGCAGAAGAAAGCTGTAAAAATACGAATTCCAATTAAAACAAAACTCTTTACATACATTATATTACAAAATCGTCATTTCGCCACAATTTATTTTTAGTAAGTACAACATTTGCGTCGCCACTTTGTATTGGCGCAAACATTAACAAAATGAAGTGATTATTTCAAATTCGCTTTGTACGAGGCATCTCACTGAAAAAACGATTAATAAATTCAAGCCCCAAAAAGTTTATAAACTGCAAATAAAGTATTTTGACACCGGAATGTCATCATACTATTATACAGTAGCTTCAAGATATCAAAACTGTTAAATATACTAATTTTGTGAGAATCATGAAATGTGCCCGCTTTTATGTGCGTAAGTGCGCAGGGCATGCAGAAGTTAATAACGACAAACTTTTAGTACTGTTAAGGTGAGTACCTACTTATTTATACTATTCTAAATGAATATCACATATTACTGTTTTATAATTATAGATAGTTATCAAATCATTGATTAATATATCTTTGCTTTAAAATTTAGATTACCTTTCATAGAATACAATAATTTTGCTATGACGAGCAATGATGACTAAACTGACTGTACTATGACCAATCATTTAGAAATTCTAGTCTAGCGTTCTACACATATTTTTCAGTGTAGTTTTGCACATAAAGTTGATAGTGTATTGGTACAATCGAAACACGATAAGGAATTCTTTCAAGAAATTGGGCAAAGTTGTCGGAAGATAACATGCGAAAGGTATTTTTGCTCTGCGTAGCACATAAAGTAAAAGGAAAAACTCTATTGCAAGCAAAATAGAATCATCGGAGAAGGAAGTGTTAGAAAGATGGATATTCTTCATTCAACAACATTGTATAACACCTTTCCTGGTAATGAAACATATTTAATTCACCTAATACTTACTATTTATGTGAATGCCACTTGATTAATAATTAATTTCTTCGAAGAAAATTCGATCAAAAAATTTTAAAAAACCATGTTTGTATGATATTTTTCTTGGAAATGATAAAATAATCACAATTGCTGTAAAGATCCAGATAATGTTCATAATAAACAAATATAATTATTCCAAGCGCATTACAAAACAAATAAATAGACATGAACGGAACCTTGTTTTTTAAATGAGTAATTACAAATGTTTCCATCATTGAATTTTTCCAACATATGGCAGTAATTCCACTAGCTTCACCAAGATACCTGGTCTCTAAACATAAGTTTTCGCTATACTATCAACTTGAATGCAAGCACTTGGGCTCCCTCCGAAAAATTACCTTGTGGCTGTAACTGCCATAATTAGGTCCATGCTAACTTATTGCCTCGTCTGGTAGCAAGGTGAGCGAGTGGGGCCAAGAATGACCTGAGCATGTGCAGCGCATAGCATCCTTAGCATTACAGGAGCAATGCGCATACGCGACGGTGGCAATGGAAGCCCTCTATGTATTCCTCCCTGGATCGGTTTCGTGGAGGAGACGGCGTTTAGAGCGACTATTAGTTTATCCCGGGTCTTCTGATCGGGGAGAGTACCGCGTTCGTCGCCCCTGCGTCGAATCATTGCCTTCGATTGCCATTTATACAGACGGATCAAAGACAAAAACAGGGACGGGCGCGGGAGTTTCCTCTCCGGACCTCAAGCTCAACTTAAAGTTGACACTAAGTAGGTTAGCTACAGTTTTCCAAGCCGAGGTTTTGCCGATCCGCCTGGTGCCGAAGAATTTTAGCAAGGAGCATTAAGGAACGACGTATTGTAATTTATAGTGAAAGCCAGCTGCCCTTAAAGCCCTCAACAGTTAAAAAATCGCCTTTAGACCTGGTACGTCCAGCGTCACAATGCCTTGAAAGCGATCACTATTGATGATGACTTGAAACTCAAATGGATTAAAGGTCGTAAAGGTAATCTGGAAAACGAGACCGCCGATAGGTTGGCCAGACGGAGTTCGTGTCCTCCTTACATGGGACCGGACCCTGTTTTTCCCATTTCTTCAGCAACACCCTAATGAATCAATGGACCACTACACTACATGAGCATAGATGGGCATCCATAACTGCCTGCTGTCAGGCATGCAAAGCCATCCCTAGGCTGTCATCCAGGGCAGCAAGATACTGCCTGGAGCTCTCTCACATTAAACTACGTCAAGTTGTAGGGCTATCGACTGGCCACCGCAAGCTTAATAAACACATGCATCGCATAGGACTGACTAGCAGCCCACTCTACCGTGCATGTTCCCTAGAGGTGGAGACGCCGGAGCACATCTTCTGTAACTGTCCGGCGCTTGCCCAACTTAGAGGTTCCATCCTGGAGGAGTTCTGGCCCAGTATGGCCAGCTTTGGCGGCACCTCACTTGCTACACTGCTCGAGTTCAATCTTCGCTTGGGTTGGCTCGAATAGGCTGTGGGTGAGTGACTCCGCCTAGGAAAGGTAGCCATAATGGGCCCGGTTAGAGTGGCCTAAGTGCGCGTGTGGCTAGCCACCCTTCCCTACCAATAATCCAGAATCCATAATAAACATACGCATCAAATAAAAAAAGTGCGCACACTCATTAGTCAGCCGCTGCTAAAAATGTAAAAATATCTGCAAATAAAAATGTGGAATGATTATGCTGACGGTTTTTCTAACACCCGGAATATTTCAAATGTGCTCTTTAATGTCTAGTTTCACAAAAGTGCAACATCTCACTTCAATAGTGAATAAACAATCAAAGGGGCGGATATAACCGGGCAATTTGGTGTGCGCTCGAGGGCCATTATATTAAGAATAGGAAGAAGTAATGTACAAACCGAAATGATGAGAATCTAAAAAAAAAGCCAACAGACATGTCTTGCATCGAACCTCTATTTTACTTAGATAAAAATCTTATTCGTTGGCCATCTTCTCTCAGCCCAAAATCACATATTACATGGCACTTTTTACATTCGTTTATCTTTTGTACAGCGTGTGTTTACTTTAAAAATAATCTTTGTTGGTAACATTATCCCACCAAACCCTTTATTTGTTCCCACCGAAGTTTTTGCCACCGGGGTTAGCGATTCATTCTTGTTGTTACCGTTAATTATTTCACAGTGAGGAGTCACATTTCTGGCTATACTTCAACGAAGTAAAACAATTGGCCAACGCCCGAGCACACCCTTCTACAAGTTAGGTAAATATTTACTCCAAATACGGTAAACTTCGCTTCGTGTTTTGGTAAAGTGACGGTGGAATCGAATTGAACATGAACATTATTTAGATACATCGCGTGTATCAGGTTCGGAGAATACAAAAATATGAAAACAAATGTGAAAGGTTATATATTGTGGAAGTAGATTCTTTAAATTAAAGAAATATTTCTTTACCGCTATTTAAAAGAACCATTTCTTTCAATTAAAATATTTGTCACTTGACTTTTCATTAATAATTGAAACATTTATACTGAAAATAATACTATTTCAACAACAAAAAATGTATTAACTGACAAACTTACTAAAAAAAAATGTTTTTTTTCGCACATTTTAAAATTATAGTAATTTTCACAAAACTGAGGGACGGTGATTTATAACAGTCCATAGATTTTAGAAAAAAAAATAATATTACTTTAAATTAGTGACTAACACTTTAAAATATATGCTTATTAATGTTAAGCCAACTACTTTCTTCAATTTATATAATTCATTTACTTGTTTTGGGTTCCCTACACATGCACAATACTTATTGCACATATTACACCAAGTTCAGGATTTTATTAAGTAAATGCTCGCCTGTAAATGTGATTATATTACACATTATTATAACTTTAATAATGTCTTAATAACACTAACATTTTAAAATTACATCAAGTTCCGCAAAAAAGAAGGCGGTGATCTACAAACCCTCGATGGATTTTACAAAACATTTAATTTTTATTTAAATTGGTTATTAAATCAGAAGCTATAGTTTTGGGAGCATGAACACTGTTTATGTCTGTTAATTTTCTTAAAAAAAATTTATGCCAGATGGTTAACGGTATAGGTTGGCAACACACATTTCATATAATCAATGAAATTGCATTACGTTAGTATTTTGAGGGTTCCGAGAACAAACCTGTTTCGGTAATTTTCTACGTACTTTGACAATTATTTATCAATACTAACATAAGTGCCATAGATATTATTAAAAGGTTGCGCGCCAGTTTATTGACGATTTATTATCCGAACAATCTTCCCATAGGCATTATGGAAATAATGTGAATTACTGAAGAAATTGTGGGATGAAAATTCTTTCACACAATTTACAATCAATCGCAGAAATATCTACAACTCGAATATAATTGAATATAGAGTTTATCAGTGGATAATGAATGCTGATTTCCCTGCCATTAACGATTTTATTTTCGATTACTTATTTATTTAATTTTTATTTACATTCAGATCTTAAATCCACTAAACTATCACATTTTTTTTCAATAAATATTGGTCTTATATAATTTGTATGAGTGTCCAATTTTAGTGTTTCTTCCAAAGGAAACATGGCAGAGTACATACAGCAGAAGCCACATCTATTACGAACAACAGCACGCGCTTTATACACACCTATAACGATGTATATAACTGTCAGTATTTGGGCTGGCGCGTGCGGTGTACCGCACTGTGTGTAATTACCAAAAACAAAAAAATACTATTTTTTCCCAGCAGGGAGGAAAATGTCCACTTTCCTCCCTCGTTTGAGGGAGGAAAGTTGTACTTTACCTCCCTAGAGCGGAAAAGTAAGTGACATTGACATAATGAAACTGTACATCTTATAATATGTGACATTATTAAACTAATTTTTGAGATACCGCAAAACTGCCAACGCTATTCGAAAGAGCATTGTTTGTACCCGTTTGTACCAGTGTTGGGGAAGATAGGAGAAGTGAAGAAATTTCTACAGGACTAGATACACTCGTCTTTCTTCGTGTCATGAGTGGGGAGCAGTGTTAACTAGTGATTTACTGAGAGCCGACAATACACGAGTATGTCTAATAGCTGTAGAAATTTATTCACTTCCTCTAACTTGCCCAACACTGGTTTGTACCTCCTTTCAAAGCGTTTGTACTTAACCAAACTGGAAGTAGAAACATTTGAAAATATGTCGGAGAGAGAAATTTCGCTGATTTTTGGGATATCGCAAAGTGGTTAACGCCATTCGAAAGAACTTCGTTTTTAACTCTTTTCAAATCCTTTATACTTCAGCGAAGCCGGAAGTAGTTTTTTTCAATATTTATGTTACAATTTTGTTTTAATCGATCAAGGTTCCTACCCCTTTTTTTTTGGAAAACATATAAGTACAAATATTAACATTCTGCATTTTTTCAAATTGGGTCAGATAACCTAGCAATGTTTAATTTTTACTTTGTGAGACCTTTATATTCTTAAACACGTGTATATTGTTTTTAAACCAACTCTTATTATATATTTCTATAGTTTCGGTTACAGATACCGGTTGCAAATCAATGCATTTAACAGCAATTATGCTTTTCTTATTATCTATTATCCAATTATTATGGGCCCCTGCTAGAGTGATTATGAAGAATATATACACAAGCAAAAAGGGACTGTATGCTTGCCCTAGCATTTCATAACATTTGCCTATTAATGTTAAGCCAACTATATACTTTCTCCAATTTGTGTAATTTATTTTCTTGTTTTAAATGTCCCATACATGCGCAATACTTGATCACGCACATATTACATTAATGAAATCATCAAGTTCAGGATTGAATTAACTAGACGCTCCCCTGTACGTGCAATTAACTCGGTATTGTTAAACCTTCTGGTCGCGTAAGAGAGGTAGCTGCAAGATTAGGTAATGCGCTTACGATCTCCATTCACCCCAAATAAATTTGAGATCCATGTCCGCTACCATCTCCGCATCTATTAAGTAATTAAGGGGCTCAGGGTGTAAAAGTACAACCGAGCCAGCTAGGCGTATCGGGAATTAGAAGCAAATTCTGCGAATCCAGGTGATACCAGTCGTAAAAGTGTGCAATTATGAAGGGAACGTGTAAAATAAATACGAAAGTAATCGCCATGGATCAAATTTTAAATTATTCAAACAAGCAAGCGTCTATTGTTCGTATCACGGTGAAATAACAAAAGTTCAATACAATATCTATGAATATTCAGAAATTCTAGAATACTGAAAGCCTTTGTCATCAATGTTCCCATCTAAGGCGACAGTAATAAATCCTTTACCATTTTCCTTCTTCTTTCTTCTGTAGAGGAAATTTAAGACTTAATTACATCTAAAAAATTGATTCACTTCACCCTAAAATATTTTAAAAGTTTAGGGTTTTAAGAAAATTTTAAATAAGTACATTGAAATGAAACTTCAACACTATAAAATGAAACGGCCGCTTTTTCTGTGATAAGTGGAAGATCGCAAGAATGGTACCTACAACGAGAAAAATATTGGACGTGATAATAATATACATTTCTTGAGTGAATTTTCATCGACAAAACCAAATGTGTCATTGTTGTGATAAAATATTATTTACAATGTTTGATTAACTAATGACAAGATCCGTTAGTGAAATAAATTAGTTTTCAGTATTATAATGAACCATTGTTCATGGATAATATTTGTTATGGTAACTATATTTTCATACGTTCAATAAATAGTTTTGTTAATAATAAGAGTATGAACCAATGTATATTGTCATTTTTGCGTACAATTTTCATAAATTGTTCACGATCTGCAATTAGCATATCAACAAGTAATATTCATTGTATTGATGCCTTTCTTCATTCTCCACTGGAGTTCATGCATAAAATTGTTAAAACAAAACTGGTGTTCGTTACAGCAATAACATATTACATTGAGCCAATCAAGCTACCATTTCATTTTCAATGATTTCGGACTGATTAATACAATAAATGATTTATTACTCAGGGTGAGTTCGAATATATGTATATCTATCTTTATTGCACTAACATCAGTAACAATTGTCGTTTTTTTTTTATATGTGTTGTACAACTAAACTAAATTAAACTTAAATTATAGTAATGTATGTATATACATCAGTCCAAAGATAATATTAAATAGCAAAATATAAATATAATTTTGGTACTGAACATATTAAAGTTAAATAAGAAGTGTAGGGAACAAACAATGAATTGGACAAACGAACAATAAATATAGAGACTTCTTCAGTTTTTAAACTATTTTTCCTTAAAGAATTCGTTGAGTGAATAGAAGGCGCTCTCCAAAAGATAGTTCTTCACCCATCTTTGAAACCGAAAGCCCTCGAGCGCCCGAATTCTGGCGGGCAGGTGGTTGTACAGTTTCAAGCCTATGTAGTTGGTGGATGTTCTTGACCTGCCGATTCATTGTCGATTCAGCACCAAGTTGTCTCCGAATCTTGTGGGATAATTATGATATGTGGAGTTTTTTGGGGAAGTTGTTTCATGACGATGGATGTACGCCAAGCAGGTAAGTATAAAAATGGAAGGAATGGTAAGTATTTGGTGTGTACAAATGTTCTTGCAACTTTTCACTTTTCACGATAGCGTGCCATCGTCATTGCTCGTAAGGCCGCCTTTTGTTTTAGGAAAACAACTTCAGACTCGGTTGAGGAGCCCCGTACCAGTATGCCGTAGCTCGCTCTAGCATGGAAGAAGGCGACGTATGCTGTTCTCGCGGCTTGGTAAGTTGAGAGATTCCTTATTCTTCGTATCATAAAAAACGCGCTAGATAATTTTGTGATAAGGCTACTGATACGTGTATCCCATTTAAGATTATTATTGATCGTTATCCCCAGAAACTTTATCGACGATGAGTTTGAGGTGTTCTTAGTTGTGATCACAATGTGATTTGTTTTATTCGCATCCATTTTCAGGTCATTCGCAGCGAACCATTCTTCTGCCTCCATGACTGCTACCTCCGCTCTACTCTGAAGGTCCCAGTGGTCATCAGAAGCCGTGAGGATAGAGGCATCATTCGCATACTGGCATACTTCCGCTGAAGAAATATTGGCTGGTAAATCATTCACATAAACGACGAAGAGGATGGGACCCAAAACTGATCCTAGGGGTACTCCGCAGGTAAGTAATTCCATATTGGATCTCTCTCTCTCTTTTAGTTTTGAGGTTTTTAATTATTGAACGCATTTCTTCTTTGTCCACATTTCTTAAGGACATAGAAGAGCTAGTAGTTGACATTAAGTTACTCTAAGTAAATTTTCTGGAACTTGTGTTGACCGATTCATATTTTCAGAAATAGAATTACCGATGTTCACGAAATACCTGTTAAATTCTTCAGCTGGAATACTAGATTCTTCTGTTTGTTGATTGCTTTGTTTTGTGCAAGTTTCTCGGTGAATGACATTTATACATTTATTTATAAAATAAAATAAAATAAATTCATTTATAAAATAAAAGTGAGAATAAACAGGCAGCTATCTGGAGAGTCATTCACCGAGAAACTTGCAATCAACAAACGAAAGAATCTAGTATTCCAGCTGAAGAATTTAACAGGTATTTCGTGAACATCACAATATAATCTCCGGGCTTCTCTCTGACGTCAATTTGACGCATACGACAACTTATGATTAGGCAGGCACTACCTATTCACGTCAAATTCACGTCATGGAGTAACTCGAAGGAGATATCCGAACGCACCCTCAATAAATTCCTTTTCATTGATGAACTCCTTCTTTGGACCAATTTTAATGCATTATTTCATGTGAACAATCATTTCTTTCATTGTTTCAGGACCCGTTTTTGGTTCAGTGGTACTTGCTTGCGTTTGGTATTATCTCTAATAAATGAAAATATTTGTCAATTAAAAAAAAAGGTAAAGCATCATAACAAACACATCAACAATGAAACACAAAGAATTACAAATGTACAACATACAAAACTGTAAAATGAAATATATAATATATTTCAGTAATATACAGTAATAGTTTTTGAACCTAGAACATGTGAACAATGCTTTCTTTCATTATTTCAGGGCCCATTTTTGGTTCAGTGTGTTTTTCAGGAAGACTGTAGGCAGGTGATTGAGAATTATTAGGTTAGCCATTTTAAACAACTATTGTCTTCTAAACATGCTTACAGTTCCTAATTTATCCACAAACATTGATATATATACTTTTTAGATAATTGCATTTTTGTTTTTAGGTTAAGAAATACATATCTGAAAGTTAATATGTCAGAATTTAATTTGGCAATATACCGTGGTCAATTATCAGTCATTTTGTTGTAACATCAATTTATGATACAAAATAAAATACAAAGTAACAACTAACTATCAGTAACTCAACTGATCTCAATTCTTCTTGATTACCTACAGCGGTGGCATATTTACCTATGGGCTGAACCGACTTATAGCCCAGAGCGACAGAATTGTAGGAGCGACAAATATCTCTTCACTTAAAAGTAAACAAAGGAAACAGTAAAAAAGACAGAAAGGTATGCTAAACCATGTGTGAAGAGTCTAGTTGTCTTCGACAACTATAGAACTTAGAAACAGCTATCATGTCAACAGTATGAGGAGAAATTCTTCAAAAGTTTAATGTAACCACTTAACAGCTGCAGTCCATTGATATGTGTGTAACTTAAAACCTCTATAATTCTTTGGCAGAGTATATTGAGGATGTAAGGAACAACTTTGCACACACAAATCTTCAATTACTGACTATTAGGCTCAAATTGGTAATTTCGTAGCATAATAATGCCTCTCATTCATTCAGTAGTGGGACCATTTTTCTTTTTAGGTCCCAACGTTTATTTCGTTGTGTATATCACGTATCCTATTCACCCCTAAAATAATTACTTTTTTTGGTTCTACATAAATGAGCCCTTGCAAGGATTTCTCTTGTCAAAGAACAACAGGACACAGTCTCAAAACGAGGACAATGCTCGCGAGATGAGGTGATTAATGTATATACCTATACATTATCTGAATTAAATCGCGGCCATATCCTCTACAAAAAACTATACAACAAATTTTCTTTCATTTCAATGTCAAATTTGAGTACCGATGAAATAACTGACAAAGGGACTGAAACGATTTATATAACACCGATTTATCGGTGGAGCCCACAAACATCCTAAACATCCTAGATGTAGCTCCTAGTACAACATTTTCGGTATTTCGTAGAATAAAAAAATATCTGTGCAGTACTATGGCTCAAACGCGTCTAAATTTTTTAGCTGTGCTTTCAATAGAAAGCAAATAGACAGCTAGATGTGGATTTTATAGATTTGTTTAACGCTTTTGCTTCACAGCAGTTCCGAGAAAAAATCGTTAATAGATAAAACTACTACCTAAGTATACATAAATGCTTTAACCAAAAAAGAATGTGTTACTATTTTTGAATCATTTAATGGAGATCATGCGAGGAAATACTGGCTGGGCTGATGGGAGCAGCCAGATTTGAGTAGCCCAGGGCAGCCCTGACTATAAATACGCCACTGCCCTACAGCCTTGATTAAAGACGTCATCTGTAGGTGATAACTTATTATCTCTATTATATGTAGCTACCGTGATATATTAATTTGAAGACATTCACTTAAACTGCTAGTATCACTAGTTTTCATCTTTGCAAATCACTTTTTTGTTTCGGTTGAATGCCTTTATACATACGTATTTCATTCAGGTAAGGGTAAGTAAGGATATTAATTAAATTACTCAGTAATTGTACCATTTATTTTAGGCAAAATAACGAATAAATAAATATTGAGGTACGCAAAACTCAAAGTAGTAAGGAAATGCCTTAAAATATCTATCTACACAAAGGAAATGGTAAGGAGAAATAGGTGTCTTGGTGTGAGATCAGATTGCAGATTGTGATATAAATTTGTTGTAATTGGATCAATTTATTTATATGATGATTCTTGACAGCATATGAGCAATTATATTTCCAGGAGAATTTACAACAAGAATCCGCTCGTATGATATATACTGTTAATACTGAAAAGGATCGTCTTTAGAAAAATTTCGCATTTCCTTTTATGACTTCTCATCAGTTAATTTTTAATTGCCAATTGTTTATGAATGACCTATGACTAAATTTAGCAAAAAAAAATTGTTGCTTTTGAATATACATTCTTACGCGAAATCTTTGGTATGACTTGGTCACATTATAATGACATTAATAATAATAATAATAATAATAATAATAATAATAATAATATTTATTAGCTGTAAATTGATAATATAAGCTTCGTCAAGTATCATATTAAAAAGCATTTTACCCACATACACACTTACAATATTAATTTTGCACACCATTATTATACAGTAAAAACTCACTAAAAGAGTAAAAACATTTTTCCATCAGGTAACGTCTAAGTGAAGCTTTGAACGATCGCGTGGTTTTTGAATTTTTGACAGTTTGTGGCAGAGCATTGTAAGCCTTGATGCCCCTGTAATAAGGACCACGTTCGAATAGCGATGTGCGATGATGTGGTACACTTAACATATCACGGTATCGGGTTGTCATTGCCGTGTGAAAATTATTATTTTTTACAAACAAATCTTGGTGCATCATGTACACACAGGGTAATGGTAGCAAGTCTGAGTCCTGGAAAAGCGGTTTACACGGGGCTCTAGCTGGTTTTTTCAATATGGATCGCACTATCTTTTTTTGCGCCCGGAAAACAAACTCAAAATTCGTACTTGCTCCCCAAAAGATTAAACCATACCGCAGTCTTGAGTAAATGTGCGCATAATAGTAGGTTTTCAAAACCTCAATATCAACACAATCGCGCAAGTTGACGATGACATAATAGCAGGAATTCAGTTTCTTAATAACTGCATCACAATGCGAAAACCAATTCAACGCTGGATCCATGCTAAATCCGAGAAAGTTTAAATTTGCGACATTCGGGACAGATTTAGATTTCAGTTTAACGTAAATGCTTTCCCTATGTCTGTTACAAAAGTACAATAACGCGGTCTTGTTGTCATTTATTATTAAATCATTAGTCTCACACCATTTGATCATTGTGTCGTTGCATTTACCCGCTAGCACTGACAGAGATTCAACCGTATCCGAACTAATAATACATGAAGTGTCATCGGCGTATTGAAATGCTGAGGCAATACTTAGACGTTCTGGCAAATCGATGACATACACCAGAAACAATAAGGGTCCCAGAATGGAACCTTGTGGAACCCCCCTTGCAATCACAGAGCCGTCCGATGTGAACTCGCGCTTTATACCATCCTGCTTACCCACTATACTGATGTATTGACGCCGATCTTCAAGATACGATTTAATGAGTTTTTGCGCACTCCCGCGGATTCCTATACTATGAAGTTTTTCGAGAAGGATGTTATGATTAATATTATCGAAAGCTTTCGTAAAGTCGTAATATAATCCGAGTGCTTTTTTTCCGCAGTCCAGATCATCGAGTAAGGTAGACAAAAACCGATACGCCGCCAATTCAGTCGATTTGCCAGGAAGAAACCCGAACTGGGAAGCTGGAAGAAGTTCGAACTTTTTTAAATATGACATTAATCTAATGTGTATTATCTTCTCAAATATTTTGGAAAATATAGGTAATAGTGAGATTGGGCGATAGTTCCCGATGTCACACTCATTCCCTTTCTTATATATAGGTATAACTTTCGAAATTTTTAACTTATCCGGAAAAACCGACTGCAGGAACATACTATTTATAATAACAGACAAAGGTTCGCTAATATATCCCGAAGCTTTTTTGATTATATCGCACGATATACCATCCCAGCCACATGATTTTTTATTTGCGAGCCCAAAAATCACAGCCTCAACTTCCACGTGGTCAGTTGGAAGCAAAAATAAAGAGGAATCATGAATTTGACAAATATTCGGGTAAGAAGACTGGTGCTGGACACCAACAGAGCTAAAAAATTGGAAAACATTTACGGGTACTTTCATTCTATTTTCTATTTATTAAATAACGACATTTCTCGGATATACAAAATTGTAAACCAGAACAAGAGTATACACTAGAACGTTATGCAAAGGTATCCCACAACGAACTGCAGCAGTCGCCGACATTATTATTTAGCACTCGAACGAATGGCTGGACGCTTTGATGGTGCTAAGTATTAATATCGGTTACTGCACAACCACTCACCGAACAATTCTGTGAAATTCTGTGAAATTTATTTCAAATTTACTTTACTTTAACTTGGAATTGAAAACGAAAACCAAACGTAAAATTTACAGAAGATATATTATGTAATTTATAATAGGCGTTTTTGTAAACTGCAATCTAGTCGATCGGATCGTGATTGAAGATCCTTGAGATTACTCTACAGCTGACGTGAAATCATTGAATCAAACGCAGATAGTTTTAATCTAGCACCGTTAGCGAACGTTAAGATGACGATTGGATCAACCTAACTGTACTTTTTGAAAATCTTTAATGTTATACTAATAATAATGCAATTTGCAAAATTCTAACGTGTATTGCTCATTAACATAAAACAAAACCATCACAAGTGCGCAAGTGTTAGGTTAATTTTCTATCAAAACATAAGCGTCCACTACGTATAGGTATATTATCTATAAAATACTTACCAAATATGTTTACTAATTGTGGCAAACTCCAATCGATTAAATTTTACTCCACGTTTGTATCCATTATTTTTATAATTGAAATCACACAAGATACATTACAATCAGACACAAACAGGAATCAGAAAGAATTAATTTTAGATGGCAAAGTAATGCAGTCTTATTGGTCGGTTTTATCGGCAAAGTTCGACGATGAATAAAGCAAAGGGTGAGCAGCGCGTTATAAAAAATTATTGTAGAAAGCGAATATGTATCTAATACCAAATAATATTGCAAACAATAACACTATTATCTATATAATCTACGCTATTATGTAGGATTTTAGTAGTAGAGTATATTAACATTTATTTCCATTGAATGTAGATGGTAAAATCTCTTATTGCTTATAGATATTTTAAAATCTGATTATTTTACTATTAATAAACAACACATTATCCTTTTGACAATAATTATTTTAGTAATTAATATTTATAATGTAATTTCTACAATCTATTTTCTCAATGTACCTTTCCTTCAAACAATTCGTGTAACTAATGACGAAACAACTTGTTTGTATTAAGATTTTCCACTTTTAATTAATTGTAGAACCATCCTATTAGACAATTATCCATACTTTTTTGACCATCCTGTATATAAATAATTTAATTAAATACTTCACTTAAATACGTCTAAGGGTCTAGATTCGAAATGTAGAAATAAACGATTTTGGAACGAATAAGGGAACCTCATTATTTGTCCTTGTTAAAGCATTTCATTGTGTAAAACATAAAATCTCAATCGATAAATTGAAGTGCTATATGCTTCAAGTGTTACAACGTCTTCACAGCGAATCCAATTTGTATCTAACGTATAACAATCAAATTTTGAATGCTGCGAATGTGAAGCACGGATTACCGCAAGCGTCTGTTCTTGCTTCGTGCCTGTTTTTAATTTATTCTAATTGTATTGAAGATTATGATGCCAGCTCAAAGTTAATTTTATTCGCTATCGATGCCCACAACCATTAATTCCGATTTTTCGACCTTCTGGTACTTAAATACATACATCAATATCTCAATTATTTGACCTATTGCAGTTTTAAAGTTATTAATGTAGAATACATTCAATTTTTGAAATACTTATGGTATTATTATTGAAAAATTGATTTTAAGAATTTGTTGCTCATTTTACATTTTTGTGGGTAACATACGTGTTTTTGACTAATTTTGTTGTTATCAACGATTTTCTCTTCTGAATGAAGCAAACCTGTTGTTATATCTTTTTGATAAAAACGCTTCATAACAATTTTCCGTAGTTTTATTACACTGTTTTTATGAAAAACTAAATAATCCCAATGCGGTTTTCGAGAAAATATATCAGTCATGGATCAATATTGAAGCAAATTGTTGATAATAGTATAGATCAAAATTTACCCCTCTATATGGTGTTCATTGATTTTAAACAAGCTTATGATAAAATAAAAAGGGACAAACTATATGTAGCAATAAAAAACTTACTAAACTAAAAAGCTTATTAGATTAGTAAAAATGACTCTGACTGAAATAGAATACAAGATATTAATTAAACGCCAAACATCAGAAAAATTTAAAATGAGTAGAGGTTTAAGACACGGCGATCCACTATCCACTACATTATTTAATACCATCTTGGACGCAGCTGTAAAAGAAAGTGGGATCCTAACAAACGGCACAATATACAACCAGCGGAACCAAATAATGGCATATGCACATGATATTGTAATCCTGGCAAAAACAAAAGAAAACTTGATTACAGCAATCAAAAAGATGGAAAAGGCGGCAAAAATAGAGGGCCCGAAATAAATGAAGATAAAGCAAAATAAATTTATGTTAGTGAAGGGAATGGGAGGAAACATAGAAAATGGGGTACATAAAATAAGAACTGAAGATTCAGAACACTATTTCAATAAAATGAAGAATTTTAATTATTTAGGCGTCACAATCACAAGCAAAGGAGAGGAAAAAGTAGAAATACAAGAAAGAATTGCTAAAGGTATAAAATGTATGGCAGGATTACTGCATATTCTATGGTCAAAAAACATTTCACGAAATGAAAAAAAATGATTTACAAGACAATAATAAGGCCAGTGGTTACTTATGGAGGAGAGGCCTGAAAGCTGAATATGAAGGAAAAATTGTCGTTGAAAATTTTTGAGAGAAAGCTGTTAAGAATAAATGAAGAAATTCATGAGTTATACGAGGAACCATCGATAACAAATGTAACGGGTAAAAAGAATGACAACAAAACAAGTACTAAAGGGAAGAATAACTGGAAGACGAGTTAGAGGCAGACCACGAAAGGAATGGTTATAGAGAGTAGAAAGGGATGTAGAAAGTATTGGAATAAGGGAATGGCACAGGAAAACTCGTGATCGAGAAGAATGGACGAAGATTTGTAATCAAGCCATGGGCCTTCTTGGCCCGGAGCGCTGACTTATATATATAAGTAATCCCAATTCATCCTAAACCCCGTGCTCTACTTAAAGGTACTACACGAGGCTACCTATTCTAAGTACTATATGGATTCCATAGCAATTGAAATGTTCCTACTATAATTAAATAATATCCTTATGATTATTAATAATAATAACAAAAATATGAGTCAGCTTTCAGTTGTTATAATGTCTGTGTTCATGGAAAGACTCCCATTATTCGCCAAGAAGTAAAGGAAACCAATGGAAAAACCTTACTCTGAATGCAGGACCTGGAAAATAGCCCCAGTCAGCAAATTATTATTATTTTCTGATTTTGGAAGAGGCAGCCTCCACATCTTTTCCATTCCGATAGCTATGCCAGCTAGCTCCTCGGTTGTTGGCTGAACTAAACTGGCTCCTCTATCAGAGGAAGGATTGATTTGAATGAATTGAAAATTGTTTTTTTTTTGTGACAGTAAGTATTTCATCTCCGCAGGGTGGAGTTTTGTCCCCTCTGCTGCTAGTAAAGCAATGAACAATCAAGAACATAAAACTTTGGAGTATGCAGATGATGTCGTTTTGATCCAAGGTAAATTCAACAGCGTAGTGCGGGATAAAATGCTCAACAAATTATACAGGCATGGACCGAGCAGGCGGGCAAAATATCAGTTAATCTAAAACTATCACAAAGACATTCACGAGAAGGAAAAACTTAGATGGTCTTGGACCTCTAAAACTCCGAAGTGAAGAAATAAAGCTGTCAGAGGAATAGAAATATCTGATTTATCTTAGACACCAAGCTTACTTGTAATCGACAGCTTCAGGAGATTAAAACCAGGGCGGATACAGCACTAATGTTGACTAGAAAAGCTTGTGCATTTCTGATATGGTGGACAAAGGTGCAGCAGCTAACTGTTATAGCTGGAATTAGCAAGATACAGATACATTTGATGATATTGGGCGAGGTAAAAATGGGGCATCTCAGCTGATCCGTCGCATTCTCAATCACCAAGTGGCAAATATGGAGAATTCAAACACAATAACATTGTCCATCATGTGGAAGGTAAGCTTTTGGGAATAAGATCAAACCACGTGATTTCGACATACCTTTTTAACAAAAATTTCGTGGTGGAAATCACGGATCGGATAAGCTGAAATCAATATCCAATTATAGAGACAGATTCAGAAAATTGATCTGGTTTACAGACGAATCAAAAACCGAAAACGGGAGCTGGAATTTATTGCGAGGTGAGAAATACAATGACCACGATTTCCCTAGGAAAATATGCCACAGTTTTTCAAGTAAAAGCATATGCAATATTGTATTATACAACTGAAATCAATCAGAAATTATGAAAATATTACGACAAGACAGCCAGGATATACTGAGAGTACTAGTGAACCCCAAGACACGTTCAAAACTGGTTTGGAAATATATTCGAGAATTGAATAGGCACAGACCGCAAGAATGTCACTTTGCAGTGGGTGCCCGGACATTCGGCAAAGGAAGGGAACAAAAACACCGATGAGTTAGAAGGAGGGGGATCATCTGCTTCATATATAGGCCCAGAACCTATGGGAGGTGTCTAAAAACTTGAGAGCAGGTAATAAGTTAGGTCAAAGAGAAACACAAATAACATTGGAATAATACAACCAGACAAATTCATGGTAAGACTTTTATTAAGAGACCATAAAGAAAAAATGGCTGAGGAGCTACTTCAGCTCAATAAGAATCAACGTTGCATGATAAGCCAAAAAAAAAAACCCAGAGGTTTACTTTGATCAACCAGCCAGATACTTGCATACATTAATGCAGGGTACTAAGATCTTGGAATGACTGGTATAATTTAATGGGTAAAAAAAATGAGAGACTAAATACAAAAAGCCAAGAGGCTGCAGTGTTTTCGGGACTCCAGGTCAGACGGCTCCCACAAAAAAAAGTATATCATCGAAAATTCAGGACGCATGGATCTCTTGGTGAATATTATCTTATTACGAAATAAACTATGACATTAACTAAATGAAACAGTTCTTTAAGTCAAACATTATACGTGTTTGTATCTATTAATTTCACCTTCTTTTACGTTCATAAATATTTCTATATTCCGCTAAATTATGCAGCTATTTAAAATTTTTGTTAGGTTTCTTATTTCTCTAATATTTTAGTACGATTCGTATACCTAATGATAAATACATCAATAAAAAAGAAGCCTTCACAGGTGATGTCAGTTCTCTTTTCCGCTTTTGTTTCATAATCTGACGTAGTAACGAAACGAACAGCAATTAATTTGACAACCATCTGCGAGCTATCGTTATAAATATCAGCCCTTAATTATTTCTCTTTGGTTTACTGCTGGAAGTTTCCCGACGATATTTTCCCGCCTACCGTAATGGAAGACATAAAAGAACCCCTCTTCGAGAATTTTTTATTTCATCTTTTATGTGTTCTGCTTTATATTTCGTTCATAATCATCGACTGCACGGATATTTGCGTGGCTTTGAAATAATTAAAGACTAGTTTGCTGTGGGCGAAGACGCACGAACGTAGTGCAACATATTCTTTTTCTTCGCTTATAGCCCCTATGGCTTATTAAACGTGGTGGTGGTTGAATTATTTAATGAATACCTGTACGATTCAAAAACTTAGAATTACGAACTGCAGTTTATCTATTTAGATTTATGAATACATATAGTTTCCACAAATCCAATTATAGCCGCTATTTAATTTAATTAATCTTAATCATCAACATTGTGAATGTCAGGATATGGTGATACTACTTAACAAACATGTATTTTAATGTGACATAATTTACATATATGCATAGGCACCAATCGTTATTGGTGATCCAAGTGACATTTATTTGTTTTGTATATAAGGTCCTGCAAGTCAATGTCTTCGATTGCTCATTTGCTCATTTAAGTGAGATGTATTACTTTGGTTAGTAGCAGTGGTAGTATATATATTTGACCAGTGGTGTATATACAATAAAACAACGAATACACAACGGATATAAAAACAATAAAAAAGTAATGTGTATAACAGTGACATTATAGTGACAAATGATAATAATCGCAGATTCCAGTATATATCTAAAAGATCAGTACTAAAAACTACACAAACCTAACATACCAATTAGACCTTTAATAAACTTCAGAAATACACCAACTTACAACCTTAGTAGAATATTATTAAATTTCATTAATTCTTTAAATTACAAACCCAAATATTGTATAGTAAATAGTCTAAATTTAATACAAGAATTACAAAACCAAAACACTAATTGTACTATGATATCTTTTGATATAGAAAGTTTATATAGGAATGTTCCAGTGGATATCACTTTAAATGAAACTATAAAAAATATACAACAAAATATAACTTATACAAATCTAAACAACGATGATATAAACAATATTATACTCATATTAAAATTAATTATAAAACAAAATTACTGTGTATTTGATGCTATATACTATAAGATTGAAGATGAAACACATATTGAATGATAACAATCCTTTTCACTCACATATAAAATTATGGGTACGTTACATGAACGATGTGTTCTGTTTGTGGCTTGGTGATATTGATAACGTCAATGATTCCTTAACTTATAAGAATAATATCCATGCAAAATTAAAATTTACTCACGAATTAGAAGTAAATAAAGGACTAAACTTTCTAGACCTACAAATATTTCGAAATTCGGATCAATTTGAATATACAATTTATAGAAAACCTACCACCACCAATAATAAATATCATCTCATACAATTATCATTACCATGCATCATAGAAGTACGCAGCGTCCCATTACTACTTAAATAGATTACACAACATCCCCATGAACTTGGAAAATTATATTAATGAATTAAATATAACAAAACAAATAGCGCATACGAAAGGTTATCCACAAAAGCAATAGACAATTTAACGAATTAATGTATTTCTACTTTTAACTGTAATAATTAGGAGTAATTTTTCCCAAGAAAAATTTTCTCCTCACGCGGGATTCCAACCTACAACCTCCCGTTAGCCGGACGGGCGCTTTACCAATTAAGCTAGTAGAGAACGAGATTCGAGCGTTTTAAACAAACATATGTCGATGTTAGATGTTCTCTCTGAAAATCACAGTATGATTTTCAATCTGTATATCTATGTCCCTCCGGTAGCTAAAGATTACGACATTAGTGTTTCCGACATTTATTTTCAAGTTATTCGCTGAAAACCAGCCAACAAGATCTCTCATAACTAACCCACACCTACTAGTTACGTCATCGACGCTGTCACCGGCTATCACTATATTTGTATCATCTGCGTAGAACGTTTGATTTTCCCGAGATATTGAAAGGTAAATTGTTGATGAAAATGTTAAACAGTAGCGGTCCAAGTATGGGAACGCTAGCTCCAACTTCTCTCCACCTAGAACAATAGGTACTGCTAGTCCCTTCGTTGTTGACATACTTCTTTAATGTATCTTCGCCCATGTTAACATTGGCTTTTTCAAAATTGCAAATAAATCTTAATTATTTAATTTGTGAAAAAAATGAAATATACTCATATTTGTGATCAACGTTTAATTATTTTATTCCCAACATAATATTTTATTCTTCTAGATTAATGTGATTAGTTCATCTAATTAAAATTTTCATTTTTAAATATTGTTTCGTGTTTCTTTAAATTTGTGTAACACTTTCAAACAGAACATTAAAAAAAAATAAACTAAACATCACCCAACAACCAAAAGCTTACTTTCACATCGCATTATAGACTCTGAAAAGTTTTAGTATTGTAAACTATTTAGGGGTTGTAGCCTGTAGTATTCCATTTAGGTATAAAATTAAAATGATCAGGGTGCTAAGAAAGTATTTGAAAAAAAGGATAATAAATTTACTCGGGTTGTTATTTTAAAGAGGGAACTCTTGAGATTCTTGAGATCCGTCGAAGTGACAACACATAAACCACTCCCAGAAGGAAAAAGTTTGATATTGGCTCTATAAGGCACGACATTACTTAAGCAATTTGCTCAAAAATACATATAAAATGTCTTAACAATGACAAAATTCAAGGAATCAAAGCAGGAATTTCTTAAACATCTAGCATCAGCAGATATTTTCGATTGCCTATTTCTAAAACCGGAAAGAAATCTTGAATGCGTTTTATATCACATTTCACAACCGCTGATGAATATTTTGTAGACTTCCCGGAATCACACTTTAATAATGGTATTGAATTATTAGAAATATATTGGAATAGATATATTGAAGTTCTAGAATAGGTTTGTATATATGGCTACACAAAACATAGTCCAGGTCCAAAATAAATTCTTCCATTATTATGTCTGCGTTGTGCAATTAACGTAAAATTATCTCACTTTCAATTAGAAATTATAGGATTTTGCGTTATACTTTACGATTACTTTTGTTACTGTATTCCTGATGCAATGATTTAAAATATTTCCTTTTTGTACTGACCTACATCAATTTTGTTTGTAAAAGGTTGTAAATCATCCACGCTGTTTTCTACATGGAAAAAATCGGTGGTTTCATTTGCCATATTAGTGTATAATAGTATTGTATCGAACGAAAACAACGCATACCCTTCAAATAAAATAAAAAATAAACAAACCCTAACCCCAAACTCATTATATCGACCATCGCGTGCTTCCCTCCTTAAGTATTGGATACGATGCGTCAATAGAGCATGTGCCAAGCTTTCTTTATCTATTAACTGCCAACATAAGGGAAGACCCCACGTATTCGCACGGTTACAATGTCGTTTAGATATCGCTTTATCGACTATGGTATCAGCATAAAATAAACCAAAAGTACAATAAATAGACAGCACATAAATGACGCAGTACAGAGAATATACAGAGACACAAGAAAAGTATGAATAAAACAAACAAATGGACGTCGCGGATGTAAGTCGTAATTTATATCCTGTACAAATGTCGGCTCAGGCGTGAGGGCTTAATTGAGTTTTACGCATGTGTTGTATACGGTGGTGTTTATATACATTACGATGACCCGCTGGAATAGCTATTATTATTACATCTCACATATGAGCTTTTCTATGAATAACGAAGAAATAAATAATTTAGCATCAAATATATGGACACGTATGTACATATACCTTCTTCGTTAGCTACTTTTGCTTTTTTGAACGTATTATATCTGAGCATAAATTAACAAAAATGTTTCTTTAAAATAACGAAAACGCAACTTTTAGTGGCCAAAATACGTGATGTTCAAAAAGTCCCAATTTTGGAATAAATAGGGGTATACTATGGCAATATTTTAAAATTATTTTCATAATACAAAAGGCGTTCCAAAATCCTTAAAAGTATCAAAATTGTGTTTATGTAATTATTACCCCCTGTATATTATTTTTTTTTAATTCTACGATGAAAAGGTTTATAACACTAAGCCTTAAGGTTTTTTTTTAATAATTTTAATTTTGTAAAAATCTAACTTAATTTTAATGTTTCAAATACTCAAGAAGTATTCAAAAGCAAGCAAAATTTAGAGTGAAGTATAGCAATAAACTATATTTCCTGACCCATTTATAATAAACTGTACAGGCTGTACAGAAAACTAATCAACTAAGAACTTTAAGTTGGAAAAGGAAATTGAACGCCAAATCTTTTAACTTAAATATACTTTATAATTACCTATCTAATGGAATTTATAATTCAAGCTTTCCCAGTAAACATGAAATGTGTGTGAAACATTTCTTTTCTCACATAAGTTGTTAATAATGTAACAACATCGCAAAAGAATGCATTAATGAAGTATACAAAACATTCAATTTGAGATTATCATTTTACTATCATTTTACCAAGTCTTAGAAACATTTCTAATTATAGAAAATTAANCTGAGATTCAATCAAGACTGGCATACGGAATACTTTCTGCATCTGCTAATATGGTATTTCTAGCGCAGATGCAACCAAATCTTGCAGAAAAACATTTAATGCACTAGGTATTTCAACCCTCCCGACACTTTTTATGTATGAGGCAATCTGTTACACTTGTCAACAATCCGATGATTATTCTCTGCTGTACGTGAACGTGAACGCACGTGTTTGCTGTGCACTGCGATATTCTTCGTTTTATCTATAAAACCCAAAGTTTTTCATTAACATAATGGGCAGAAAAGATACTACTAAGGCAGTAAAACATAATTGTGACAAAGAATCACCCGTATGAAGAATTACAAATAATTATCAACAGCGCTATTAGTGCAGCGATCATTGAAATAAAAGAATTAAAAATCGGGTATATCACCTGAATACTACAAATTCCGCTTTAACTGATCTACTAAAAAATCAGTTTATTAAATGCCTAAATTGTGAATTTGACGAAAGTGATCATGATTATAACTAACAGCTTCTTGCGGGTTTCGCCGTGTGTCAAAACTTTCGCTCGGGCGTTTGCTGTTCATATGACAGCTTCTTCAGTTCCGTTAGTTATACTGAAGAAGCTGTCAGTATGAACAGCGAACGTCGAGCGAAAAATTTTGACACACGGCGAAACCCGCAAGAAGCTGTTAGTTATAGTTAGACCGGCCGTGAAAGCCTACGCAGTGTTAGTGATCATGATTCCTTAAATTCTTCAGTAAATTCCAACATATCTGATAATACGGTTATCGCCAAGCCGAGTGGGCATATGCAGACACAAAAACTGGTAACAGCAAAAACATTGCTACAAGCTTTCAAGATAAAATCAAACATTATTGTTTCAGATAACACTACTATTTTGTAGTAAGGAGTACTAGGTGTTGTTCAGTAATAACATATTTAAATGCAAAATTTTATTCATATATGAATAAATAATATAATATTTAAATATAACAGTGTGATAAACATATGACATGTAAATATATATTATACATTATGCGAAAAAAAAAAAAAAAAAAAAAAAAACATCAACAACACACCATTTAGGTTTCTAGTCAAATATAATATATGTATCAGCGAGAAATAAGTTTCAAATCAGCACAATAACTCGCGGTATGATGTGCAGGCGCATATGACATGACTCTGATTTGGTGACCTAAACTGTATTTCTTTACAGAGTTCAGAAGATACCTGTACAATTGAAAAGCATTCCTTGAACTTGGCCTAGACTATTTTTCGAACACACAATTCAGGAGAAGTTCTTTAATGTCATCTGAAGTTAAATTCTTGAAATATTCTTCATTTACTTCGTTATCTAAAACAAAAATGAGTTAAGGTTAGATCACACGAATGTGTTCTCTAACATAAGCAATAGGAAATAGCGTAGAAATTATACTCTTAGTTATTCTAAGAAGTCATTGACAGTAAAATTTGAACCATACCACTAAAGTTACACACCAGCAAGATACAGTCACTAGTAGAAATATTTACCTATTGTTAGATTAAATTAAATTTATATCATTTTCATTTAAGACAAATATGTTTACAACAGTATTAACCCAACACAATCCGTTTTATGTTTTGGTGAAAGAAAACTCAGATGCTTAACTATAACCGGAATATCGAGCATTTTGTCTGCTACCGCATAGTTAATATCTATGGATGTTTAGATTAGATGATGAAGTTAATTCGTTTCGTAAATTGAGAAAACTGATTTGTTGTTTGCAGCAAAGAGTTGTAGTTGAGTTAAATATTTGATTTTTTAAATTTAGAAACCTAATTTATTCATATCACATTTCATATTCTAAACTTAAGCATTCTAATAGTTTGAATTAAATAAAACATCTTTCATTCATTGTATGGAACGACAATCTATTTATTTTTGGCAACGTTATCTTAGATACTAAAGTGATACTATTTAACTAGTGAAATAACAATTGGTTTCATCATTTAGCTTATAATTTTGCAAGAAGTATAACACACGATAAGTAATTAAACATACCTATAAATGATTTGAGTATATAGATTTTACTGCAATACACACACAAAAAAAAACGATAAAATAGCAACCTCTAATCAACAAAACAACAAGATGATACATAAATCAAATTATGGCGGCTGGTTTCCCTCTATACAGGCAAATTTTGGTTTGGCGTTGAAATAATTTGTGCAATTTCTTAAAAATCTGAATATAGAATTCTTATTGGCTACTATCGGAAACTGTCTTTAAATGACACCTGGTGGCACGTTTAGGGATTTATTGAAATTATTCTGCATTAAGGGATGTATTTAAAATAAAATATATTTCAAAGAATTCTTTTTGCTATAGCATTTATTTGCACCAGTGCATCAGTGACATGGTAATATACCTATTAGCTCATAATAAATGCATACAAATAAATTGGCAGCCTATCCGATTTGTTACTGGGAGACAATGCGGCATTTGCTTACATATTAGTAAGCGTTTCCACTACTAAGTGCATTGCGTTCAGTAATATGTTACTAATGTAGTGTTAACGCTTTTCAGACGAATTGTCAACAGTTCTCCAACCGCTTGGAAACTGTTACGTATACTGAACATCCCATGTCTGTGTAGCAATGCCGTTACATATATTGCCGATATATGTGCCTACTTATGCCATGTTATAATATTAAACTTTCAATTTTGTCTTACTTTAAACACATCCAGTAGTTTTTCCAGATTCCCACTGTTGCACTTTGGATTACAACAAACTCATCCATCGCTCCGAAATTAGATATATCTAATAGGTGCACAAACCGCGTCAGCAGCTCAAATGCTCAAATGGCCGTGTAAACTATACTATAAACTAACTATCCGTTAAAAAAAATAATGGCACTGTACTTGAATAACGCCCTCTGACGACTGCAGGTATCTCATTGTTAGCTTTTACAATTCTAATTCGCCATTGGTGTATTTGAATTAGACCACTTATTTAGAAACAAAAATATCGAAAAAATAGGAAGTTATTATGTCAAAAATTGTCACAATCTTGTCGTGTATGTCTCACACAAATATTGTTGAAAAAACTGTCACAGTTGTGTGAAATTATACAAAAAAAGTTTAACCAAATATTAAAGTATTATTGTATTATTTAACATGTACTAATTAACAAGAATCTGTGATAAGGTTGCATAATTTATGCTAATTACTGCCACAACATTTTCTCTACAATATTGTTGTATATTATTCTAAGAGATTTTTTTCCGTGTGAATCACATGTTAAACAAAAAAAAAACAATACAATAGAAGATACAGAGTACTCGATCACCACTATTATAGTTGTTATCATCGCATTTGTAGTATTTTGCTTATAACAGTATTTTATCACTATTTACCGCAATATTATAGCATTTAGTTTAAACTATAAATATAGTTACAGTAACAACAGTATTGTGATATATAGTTGTACTACTACAAAACATATTGCACACGTAATTACTTCCGGAAAAGTACAAATAATGTGGCAGTTCATACTACACTTCAATATGCTATCACTACAGTAACTAATCGTTTACGGTTTATGGTACAGCGTTTCTATTAATAATAATAATAATAATTTTATTAGCCACTGAATCTATACAGATGTGATAATAAAAACATGGAATACTGAGTAAGAACACATTATATGTATACAAAAACACATATTTAAATTCAGCACTCCCAAATAGATTACTCCAGAAACTTGGATACGCTATAATAACATTGATCTTTAGATATTTTTTTAAATACTTTTTGACACCCCATGAGGTTTCCATATATTTCTACATTTTTTCGATAGTTTATTATAAATCTTAAATGTACATAAACATCCGACTTTTTCAAGAAAGCATTTCTATTAAGTTAGTACGGCGCAGCCGACGTTAAATACCTGGTATCAGATGCAATATTAAAATTATTATTAAACGAAAAACAGGCTTTCAGTTTTCATAAGTAAACACCACACATTCGTAAATAAAAAGGCATGGAAACGACAGAATACCATAATCAATAAATAATAGGATGGCATGATTCATGAATGATTCAATGAAACATTGTTATGACAATTCGCTTTTGCAAAACAAAACACAGCGAGAGACTAGGCCCTGCCACCACAACAAAATGCTATAACCGAATCTGGAAGAAATATTCGCAGGTAGAACACGCAAATAGTCCTCCAAAGAATACAATATGGTCGCAAATATGGCATATGAAAATGAACATAGTGTTGGAGCATAATTGGAAGCATGACTATCCGAGATAAACTGTTATCAATTTGACAGCCAGACAAGAAAATAAGACAAAATCCCAGTCGCACCATCGGTGATCTGTCGACAGGGACATATAGCCGAACTGAAGGCTACCATTGTAAGTTTAGATTTAATACGAGACCATTATCACTTCACCATCCAGACATCGCCAATACACATTCATACCAACCGTGAGAGTTCACCATCATTAATACGCGATATGATAACAGTAGTGTCATCCGAAAGTAGCAAGGTTGCCAAACAGGAAGAGAACAGTTAGGGTCGTTAACATATAACATAAAAAGGAAGGGTCAAGGAAAGAACTGTGGGGTAACACAACTATTAAGTTCATAGACATAGAAAGCGTTTTATAGATTTTTTCTTTGTGTAACCTCTTACAAGCATTTAATATAAATATTTTAATAATATGAAATAATACATTCTGTTTTGACACTAACTATTATAACGATTAATACAAAAAGCTCTATAGTGCTTCATAGACTCATTTTTTAAGTATAGATTTTATTTTATTCTTACATTAGCAAATAAAAATGAGTAAAGTCCATTTATACTAATTTTAATCTGATACAATATTAAATTATACCTAGTACATTATAACATCGTATGATAATATTATCAAAATTGACTGAAATAGAATCTTATTTTATTTATATATGTTTATTGTTAATCATTTACGGACGTAAAAGTCTGATTGACGATTAAAATAATAATTTTATAGAACGTATTACACAAGACCAATACAAGCTTTATGTAATAACTGACTCATGAATTGTAAAGTTTATCAACTAACTAGTTTATTTTTAAATATCGGGACTTCGATAACGTTTCCTCTCGCGTTTTTATTTTTGCGCATGAACAGTGATATCGATACATTACTAAACACAACATTATGTATGTTTAAAAATGAAAAAAAAAGCAAATGATGAATCTTTAAAATTAAATCAAAATAAAGAGAGGAATCAGTTACCTTCCTTTAAATGAAACTAAAATGATTTTACCAAGCGATAGGAATATCTCATTATTTTATTCTCGGAGCGTCGCTAAAATTTAAACTTTCAATCGCTGGCTTGTGTTTAAAAGTAGCGATAACAAAGTTAGTTTAAACAAAAAAAAAATGTATCGATCAGCCAAAATCTTGATCTGTTTAAAGTTTAAACTGCTGCAGCATTGTAATCATTCCCAAGAAATACAAAGCAAATTTAATTTGTGAAACGGGTCGCTAACTTTACATTTCAAATTACCTGGGCGAAACTTCGTTCATTCTGCGAACAGGCGAGAGTTAAAATCAGTGCAATTAAATAAAATGCAAAAAAGTTGGATTGGATTTGTCGAATACAAAGGTAATAATATAATTGCATTGTTTCGTTGGATTTATTTTAAATAGATTTGCTTTCCAGTTTTCGTGATGGGGAAAAGATATAAAAAGACAAACGAATGTAGTTGCTTTTATGTAATGTGGTTAATGCACAAAATATTGTATGAACCGATCGAAATAAAAAGAAGCACAAGGAATGAAAGTAAAACACATGGTGGGGCAGCTATGGAAAATGTATAGAAGGAATTTGGCAAAAAAGAGGTAGTAAAGAGAATCAGAAACGCTTCTAAAAAGTGTTAAATTCCTAAGAAATGTAGAAACAACACAACACGCTCCACTAAAAACGAAGATGGGGTGAGATTGACAGAAGAAAGCGACAGCATGAAAAGATGGAAGAAGTTTTTCCAGCAGCTACTATGTCTAAGAGCTGTGGTCAAGTGAATAAGAGCAGGGAAAGCTCCAGCAATTGCGAAAATAAGAAAGAACAAAATAATGAGAGTGGAAGAAGTATTACACCCACTGAAGACTTTGATAAATGGTAAGGCAGTGGGCCATGACAAAATTTCAACTAAAATGTTTAAGAATATGGGAATAAAAGGGACAGTACTTTTATTAGAAGTATTAAATAAAACATGGAAAGATGAAACATAATCGAACTGCTGGAAAATAGGCATGACATAGGGCTTTTTTTTAAGAAAGAAGGGAAAAGAGATTTGAATTTAAAGACGTAATAGTATAGTTATATGAATAAATGATAGGTGGCAAACAGGAAAATAGTGGAACGAAGGCTCTCTAAATCCTATCAAAGTGATTTCAAGAGAGGTAAAAGCGTGTAAGAGAATATTTTTTGCCGTTAAACAAATTGTTATTAAATAAGCGTGTTTTGCTTTTATTGACTTAGAAAAAGCATTTTATAAAGCACTAGGTATGAAAAAGGGTGTGGAAAATGTTTGCACAAATACGAGTTAATAACAAACTTATAAGCAGCTAAGGAAAATGTATAGATGGAATTTGGCAAAAAAGAGGTAGTGAAAAGAATCAAAAACGTTTCTAAAAAGCGTTAAAAATCCTAAAAAATAGAGGAATAACACAACACACTCGACTAAAAACAAAGATGGGGATGAGGAGATTGACAGAAGAAAGCGACAGCATGAAAAGATGGAAGAAGTTTTTCCAGCAGGTACTATGTCTAAGAGCTGTGCTCAAGTGAATAAGAGCAGGGAAAGCTCCAGCAATTGCGAAAATAAGAAAGAACAAAATAATAAGAGTGGAAGAACTATTACACCCACTGAAGACTTTGAGAAATGGTAAGGCAGTGGGTCATGACAAAATTTCAACTAAAATGTTTAAGAATATGGGAATAAAAGGGACAGTACCATTATTAGAAGTATTAAATAAAACATGGAAAGATGAAACATAATCGAACTGCTGGAAAATAGGCATGACATAGGGCTTTTTTTTTTAAGAAAGAAGGCAAAAGAGATTTGAAATAAAGACGTAATAGTATAGCTATATGAATAAATGATAGGCGGCAAACAGGAAAATAGTGGAACCAAGGCTCTCTAAATCCCATCAAAGTTAATAATAAGCGTATTTTGCTTTTATTGACTTAGAAAAAGCATTTTATAAAGCACTAGAAAAGGGGTGTGGAAAATGTTTGCACAAATACGAGTTAATAACAAACTTATAAGAGTAATCCAAAGCCTTCATTCAAAATACATCTCATCAACCCCAGTTAAAGGTTAAAGCAGCAAAGTGGCTCCTGCGGGCCACTTCTAAACGTTCCCCTACCTAACAAACGCAAAACTATTCAGATGTTTTCGTGAGTTTATATTGACGAAAACATAACACGATACAGAGCACATTGAGTTATTTAAGCGTAGGTTGTCGAGTAAAATATAATGGATATTCTAAGCGTAATCGGACCTATTTCTCACGAAGAATGAGAAACGCAATGTTTCTTTTCTTTATTTGTTTATTTAAGCAAATTGCTTGTTTCTTTTTCCTTAAAACACTATTATGATGTAAGTATTCTTCAGGAATTACTCCTTTATTATAATTATTATTATTTCATTTTTACCGTAAGAAATATATGAATGGTAGTTCATTTTGAAATTCAATAGTTATTTATTTGCGCGAGATGTCATCCTAGAATGACACTACTATTATTACTATTAAATATTCCTAAATTATACTTTTAATACTTTATTGCGGGGTGTGTGCCTAAATTGAAATCAATATGCGACGACCATCTACATATGTTTATACTTTCATATGCCGATCTTCGATAGCCGTCTGACTCACACGCTTGCTTTAGATTTCCCTACCGTGATAGCGGGGGACGCCCTTTAAATAATATTAAGTAAAAATGCTCTTAATATAAAACTGAAAATGATAAATCTTAATTCAAAATTAAGTTAAATTAAAATATATTACAATAAAAAAAAACAAATAAAAATCTTAAAGAAAATAAACTCAGTATTCTGGTACATCTGTCAAATGGGAACCTGAGAAAGATGTAAACAAAATTCCCACACCAAATGTTCGAATCGTTCTCCACCTACTTTCAATAAACAATGAAGTACGCTATTATAAAAATAACAAAAATGCACATTGGATAATACCTCTAGAACTAGAATAATTGATAGTAAATTGTTCGTAGTTTTCATAACAGAATATTGTTAAACGTTTTTTGAACGTATATACAATAATACTGGGGTAAGTTCCCACCTTGAGTATCCCATATTTCGCGCATAATTACCTTCGTCTTTTCCTATTTTTATCGCCTGTGGTCTTTCAGACAGATAGGTTTCCATTAGTTGTTTCCCTATATGATCCATTCCTATTTTTTCCAACTTTTCGACAAGTTTTATCTTTGACACTGTATCAAATGCCTTTCTCGTGTCTATGAAGAGTGCAGTTACTATATTTCCTTGCGCTACTTTTATTTTTATTGAACTGACCAAATCATTTACCGCCCATGTCGTTTCTAATTTGTCCTGGAAAGCGTATTGTCTTTGATGTATTATATTATTATCTAGTAGGTAGTTGCTCATCTGTATTTGCAAACTTTTTTCAAGGATCTTATTTAGAGTTAATAATAGACATATCGGCCTGTAGTTCTCCGGTTTTGGTTTATCACCCTTTTTAAATATTAGAGTTACAATTGTTTTTTTTTTAAGAAATTGGGATATTCTCCTATTTTTTAGTGTCGTTGATCAATTTTGTAAGGATTGGTGTTAATTTTCTTTCGTTTTGTTTTACTATTTTTGTTGTTATGTTATCATATGCTGACGCTTTGTTATTTTTTGATTCTATTATAATTTTTTGTGTTTCTTCATCTGTAACATGTCGGAAAGTAAGGTTTGCATTGATGGTTTGTATTATACTCGTTGTTTGGTGAAATTTTTAATTAATTAATTTTTAATTAATAGGGGGGTAGACGACGTGACTTCTAGATGGATGTACTACTGTCTACCAGGTCGGTAGAGGCGGAGGTGGGACATAAGACCATCTCGGTTAGTACGACCAGAGGATGCCCACAGGGGGGAGTTACATCCTCACTTATGTGGAGCTTAATAGTAGACGAACTCTTATGCGGACTGACGGATCTAGGCATATCTTGTCAAGGATATGCTGATGATATTGTCATATACGCAAGAGACAAATTTGAGAATATCCTCTGTGACATAGTTCAAAGAGGTTTGAACTTCACGAGAAGATGTGTCAATCGATGGGACTCAATGTCAACCCCACTAAGACAAACCTTAGTAGCATTTACCAGGAAAAGAAAATCCAATCTTAGAACCATAAAACTGGATGGGCAAAATATAGGCTGGAAGCGAAGTTAAATATCTAGGCCTTACCCTAGAGATTAAACTTCTTATTGAACAAACATGAACTTGAAGTAACCAACAAGCCAAAAGAGCTCTGATGGTGTGCAGAAACTTTGCAGGGAAAAATTGGGGATGCACCCAAAAGATACTGCTTTGGATGTATACAACGATAGTGAGACCGATCATCACCTATGCATCAGTAGCATGGAGCAAAAGAACTGATCTGGCCACCGCGAGAATTAACCTCTCGAAAGTGCAAAGATTAGCATGTGTATGCATAAGGGGACTATGAGAACCTGCCCAACAGCAGCTATTTACAGCGAAAAGCAATTAGAATTCTTGGTGGACTCTCATTTAGAGATGACTGTACAGAAAAATTCAGAGAACTTAAAATATTAACTTTGCCTTCGATGTATATTCTGCAGTGCGTTGAACTATGTAAAATGTAACATCGATAAATACGTATGGTGCGTTGATGCTCACCATTATGGTGTCAGAAATGTCCAGTGATTTGTTGCTGATTATACAGGTTAAAAAAACTAGGTTGGGGCCAACTATTATGGACCGTTGTTCTATAATAAACTCCCATTGGAACTTAGAGTTGCTGACTCTAATAATACATTAAAAGAACTGTTGATATCGAAAGCCTATTGGTCTATCCAGGATTTTATAAAAGATAAATTGTAATTTGTTGTTTTAATTGTTAGTCTTAGCGTGTTGTATATATGTATAACGAAATTCTATATATATATATATATATATGTAATTATATTATTGACGAGTGTAAACAACTTGTTTGGAATGGCACATTAAACTATACTTACTTACTTATTGAAGTAATATTGGATCTTGCCCCCCTCCACATTGTAGTAGAGGGCGTGGCGAAAAAAACCGCACTAAGAATGGTCAAGGAAGGAATGATTAGGCATAGGCCTCAATCTCCTGACGGTGATCAACCTGGGATATGCCCGGGATATATGTTAAAAAATTTAGCTTTGTGAGAAATCACCATAAAGCTAAGTAACAGGTAGCCAGTGGGATCATAACACCATCTTGAACTTGAATAGAAATGCCATCAAATGTATACTGATTGGCTCCAAAACGGCAGAAGGAACTGGAATAGAATATATGGGCCTAGAACTACATATTTCGAAAGCTTTGGAATACCCAGTATATTTCAGGCGGAAATACACGCTATTGGAAGATGTGTTCGTTTCATTATGGGATAGGAACTATCGGAAGCAGGAGATTATCATCGTGTCTGATAGTCAAGCAGCCATCAAGGCGCTGAAACTCATATGAAATCAGCTCCAAGATGGTCTGGGAATGCCTAGGGAAACTAAATGAGCTAGGCAAAAGAAATAAAGTAACCCTCGTGTGAGTTCCGGGCACACAGGAGTGGAAGGAAACGAAATAACGGATAACCTCGCAAAAAAAGGGGCTGGAAATAGCTTTTGTTGGGCCTGAACCCTTTGCGGGTTAAGTAGCAGTACAATACTGAAGAAACTAAAAATGGAAATAGAGCAGAGAAAATCCAGTACTGGGAAAATTCCAGGGAATGAGGCAAAGTAAAATTCTTCTGGAGAGCTTAATAACCAGAAGAGGTTTACAGAATGCAATCAACCTGAGTAAGAACAATGTTCGCATATTAACAGGAATACTTTCAGGCATTGTAGGACTGAAAGGACACCTGAGTAAGCTTGAATTGGAAAAAGATCCTGAATGCAGATTTTTTGGGGAACAGGATGAAACATCCATCCACCTCCTCTCAAACTGCGTAGCGCTGTGCAACTCGAGGGCATTGCACCTGGGAGCATGTGAAATCGAAGAGAAGACTTACCTAGACTGGGGGCCCTCTGACATCCTGCACTTTCTAAAGGAATAGGATTGAAGGGCCGTTTATAGCAGCAAGAATAGGGGACACAATAGATCTTTTAGGTCGCAGTTAACACCACCCTTCTATTTACATACATCATACATAGGTGAAATTGTATTATTATATCTAAATACATAATCGTAGTAGGTACCACATGTTTGGCTGTAATACATATAAGAATTTCTACAAACGGGCATTGTAGTTTGTAATGAAAGTTTAAGGGAATTATCGACATGAGGTTTTTAAGTGACGCTAATTTAAAAAGCATGAGCATTGTTTTTAGTAAAACTTTATTTGAAGAATGATGAAAAAGTACTTTCTAATGTTCATACATTGTAATTTATTTACTACAGGTAAATCATTTATCACTACCAGTTTTGACCATGTAAAAAGAACAGAACCGCTTTCTTCAGGTGCAAGTATTAATTAATATTAATATTATATTTATATAGCTGACATTAATAGTGATAAATTAATACATGAAAATTAGGAAATACTTTTTCATCATTCTTCATTCCACCACCTAATTATGCACAAAACATCACCATATAAATCTTTGTTTGTGTTTAGACACAATATCCTATAAAAGTGAACATACTTTCTTTAAATAGATCATTATGACTACAAATTAAGAAAATTAGAAAATTATTTCAATTCGGTGGAACACCCTGTATTTTCAGCCCGATGATATCAGTAAATTCTTTAGTAAATATCATGTGACGTAGGACAGAAACCGCACTCTCCTTTAAGTGACAGGTCCGGTATAAACAGACACATGAAAGACACCAAAAGTAAGTTGACCACAGTGTCCAGTCTTCCCCTAAGAAAGACGGCCATTTGTTGAAAAATAAATCGTTGGATAAAGGGATTTGTATTTCGGAAAGGCAGAATAACAGTTCTTTAAGTGTCTAGACCAGTTTTTTTTTTTCGTGTGAAGAAGAAAACGTGTGTACATTTTGCCAATGGACAGACATTCTAAGAAATTTCTCGTTTCGGATACTTTTAGCGAATTCCCAATAAAAAATATTATATATTACTTTCTATAACATATCTGCAAACGTAACGAATAAAGCGATAACATTGTGACCTACAGAATATGTCTACATAAAACGTATATTGTATACACTACACAAAACGGCTACGATAAATCGCTTAAACCAATGTCTAAAATTTTCATACATATTTGTAAAGTGCGAAAACGGTTTTATATTTAAATATACAAAGGCTATTCTTTAATTTTTACTAAATGAAAATACGCGAAATTGTTAGATATCATTCGTGCCTGACAAGTAGCGCAGTGCTTATCTTATCTCTCTTTAATTTTTATTACTTCTCTAAACTTTAAGGCGCTACTGTGCGTTAGAACTTGAACAAATATACATACGTACTTACGTTGATTCAAATTAGGAATTATACTCACAAATATGTGTTTACCAAAGTATGAATACGCAAAGAATATCATTAATTTAAAATTACATAATTACATAAGATCTCTTTTATTGCACAACAAATATATATATAATAATAATAATGTTCCAGTCATTTGAACTCGCAATTTATTTATTTAAATTTTTATGTTTGGTATAAGTCTAATAAATCTCTATTTCTTTAACGTTTAGAAGCAATTTTTTTTTAATTTATATTATAAGAATCCTGTTTCAAATTTTCGTATTGTATCAATTGTTATAAGAAGTTTATTTAGTTGAATATCTACATTATATTTATAAAATCCCAATATTTCTTACATTACATTAGCATATGCATATCAACCGGGAAAGTCTACAGAGGTTGCATTAGATGACCTCAACAGGTTAGTTACAAAGTCTATAGAAGACAAAGAGATAGCCATGACAACTTTCCTGGACATCGAGGGAGCATTTAACAATGCTACCACGAATTCACTTATCGAAGCTTTAAGGAGAAAAGGCGTCGCGCCAGACGAAGTTCGTCAAGGCCATTCGTTGGAGCCGACCCTTCTTTCGGCACTACCAAATCGCAAATTAAAAAATCCATCAATGAATGGTGGCAAAAATCACGGAGACAAAGACAGGCAAAAGAGTTCCTAAAGGAGCAGAGGCCTGAATTCACGAGAGATGTACTGAATAAAGACAGGAAGACTGTCAAAATCATTGTAGGTCTGTTGACTGGTCACTGTAGACTAAATAGGCATATGTATAACATATGCCAAGAGAAGGAAGAAATACCAGTTCATGTATTGTGCCAATGTGAAGGCCTGGCGAGGACAAGGTTTCTAGTAATGGGGGAGGAGAACCCCACAGCTAGTAGCTACATAAAGAAGCCGCTCTCAAAGATGGTAGGCTTAATTAAGAGGGCAAAATTACAGAACGTCCTCTAGGAAAAAGGGGATCACAATAGATCTGAAAAGGTCGCGGTGAAACAGGTCCATAGGCCACCCCAATCCTAATCTAATCTAATCTAACCTACATTAGCATGTTTATTACACAACTCCTAGTATGGAAAACACTAAGTAGTACTTAGTTCTGTATATTATAAATATCCTTTTCAAATATTATAAATATCTATACAATATGCACTGTAGCATGTAACATGAATGGGGTGCAATTATTATCCGTAAAACTGTTCCAAGTAGCAATCTCTGAAATATTTGCACCGTCCAATTCGACCATTGTAAAGAAGGTGACGCAATTCCCTTAAAAATAATCAGTACGATTTGACAACGTGTTGCTAACGTATCCCTTGGAAAGCTACATTCAAAATCATACTGTTCTATACCAGTATAATGAACATTAATGGTATTAATAAAGAATCATTTTCCAAATATTTCATGGTGATGTGTCTTTAACCGCCAGCAGTGCGGTAGTACTGCTCTGCTTACTACACAACCTTAAAGCGTCATACAATGTAAGTTCGTAAGCGTCTTGTTGTATAAGCTCCACCATAAAAATATTTACGCAGTGTTAGTAGTTAAAAGCTGGAGCGTCTAGTCTTCGAATAGCTTTAAAAATAGACGAGAATGCCAACTAAGAACCACTCTTAGCGACTGACCGATCAATAGTTCCCTAATTAAGAGGATCCTTTTGCAAAGCTTGTGCGGTTGTTTGTCGTTTTGCTTTTACCTTTACAGAAGCATTTTTTCCCTTTTTAGTTTGTAGTTACCCTGACTAATGATTATCTTATATTTGCAAAATATATTTAAAAAATCGCCGGCGGTGATGAACAATATTATAAAGAATAACAGAGAAATAAGCAATATACACTTTTTTAAGCAGTTCAGAAATCATCAAAACCTACCATTAACGTAAGATTGATAAATAGATAATCAACACATGTGCAAAAGGAAAGCATGGACTGAATCCACTGACTAAAAATAACAAGAGTGGTAGGTCAATTTTACTTTGTATGAAGATACAAGATGTTTTCTGCATGGTTCGATTAATCATCCCATCCACTGCGACCATTAAAGTCTGTTATAGACCGGATGTTACCTTAGAGTTCATCCAACAAGTTTTGGCTCTTAAGATAGCTCAGTATCTTGATGAATGAGATTGCGTTCAGGTCTTCTAGGAATCCTTCCCTAGAAGACCTGAACACAATCCTTTCCGAAGGTTACATACTTGATTCTTATAGCAGCAGAACAATGGCAGCAAAGATACTCAATTGTCTTCTCGTCTTCTAAACACAATCAGCATTCAGCATTTCATCAGATAGCCCGATTATGCGAAAATGCTTTCTGCGTTTACAGTGACCTGTAAAAACAGACACAATTACCTTGACATTTTTACGATCAAGTTCTAGCAGTTCCTTAGTTCTGGCATGGCTAGATGAAATACACTTCTTCGCATGCACCAAATAAGGACAATTGTGCCAGCATTAGATTATTAGTGATCCCCAATGTGTTTAGAGTATGTTTACAGCTCTAGATCAGTTTCAGCACCGCCTGACTGTCGCTTAATTTTTTTTATTGATTTGTGTTTGTAGTGTTTACTGCTCGTCCACCATCATTTTCTCGATCCACTGTAGCTAAATTAATGCGGTAATAATTCTGATAATAGAACTCCATCTAGAGAATCGTTTAAAAATAATTTCCAGTAATGCTTCTTATTTATTATTATTATCTTTAATTTCTTATATGAAATGGCGTTGTTTTTTCCTACTTTAAGGGATTTTACACTTTAGTCAAAGACTCTTTATCTACAAATTTAATGAGTTTTGGGATATTTACGATTTGGACAAAATTTTGACAATGCTATTTCCTTTTAAAATACTCTGTAGTTAACATGATACATCAGAGATAATGATTTGATTTTGCTATGGCGCAACCAAAGTTATACATGGCAAATTCTGTCAAGGCAGCAACTAAATGTTATATAGAGTTAGATTGGATACCTTTAACCTTAGAGGGATCATTTTATCAAATAGAACCTCTGAAGCAGACATGAATTATTTAAAACAATTTTAAAAATTATCACAAAATTAGTGTTGTTAAGTAAAGTCATGACGATAATAGCAAATCCAATACACAATGTTAGTAGTAGTAGTAGTGTTTATTTAATGCAATAAAGATTACATTAAAAGTCAAATAATACATTTAAAATATATGTACATATACATACGGAACACATGTAGATGAGATAAACAAGACATATGGTCAACAATGATAATTTAGAAAATCGTCCACACTATAAAATGCATTGTTTAGAAGAAAACGTTTGATTGTATTCAAATAATTACTTTGAAGTTTATTTCTGATAACACTAAATTTTATTGTTTGTATTTTATTAAAAATTTTGGGTCGCCTATAATCAATGTACTTCTGGGTGGTCATTAAACGATGATACGGCACTCTCAGCAAGTCTCTTCCGCGCGTAACATACTGCTGTGAAATGGCTCCCCGGTTGTTTGAACTCTATGCTGTTAATTTTCCAAGATCAAGTTTTGGCATTGCCGCGCGCAAATTCTCACTTATGTTTATATTTGTACATTTTGCTATGGATTTTAGTAGTTTTGTTGGATGTATTTAATTGTTCAGTTAGTTAGTTTATTTTTCTTTCCTTTATATGTTTAGCGTTTGTTTATCTTGTTTTGGTCCTTCTTATAAGGCGTATTCTATGATTTTTGCGGCTGACGCAGCGCGCGCAGTTGTTTTGTATATACGCGTTGTGAGGCCTCTTAAGGAACTCAAGAGTCTGAATCATTCTCACGAATGTAAGTACATGTAAATTTTGAGCTCTTTGCCTCCATTTTGCGATTTTTCATTTGTAAAGATTTGTTTCGGTTATTATTTTAATTTTGATCATTATTCAGACGTCTCCGCTTATTAATTGGCGTTGTATTATTGTGCACAATTTATGTATAAGGCCCGTTAATAATTTTCGTTTTAGAACGTTTAGAGTTTAAATTTTCCGTTTTTTTGTAGTTTTCAAGTTAATTTTATTTTAATCACCTCGGGGTAGGTGAAGAGAAGCTCTGGGCTTGTATTTTTATTTCATTTTGATTTTACTTGGTTTTCTACGTTAATTTGATTTAAATTGTAGTTTGCTTTGAATTTTTGAGACCACGTGGATTTTTTGTGGTATAAGAAATTCCTTCTAGAACGAATCCACCATTTTGTTTGCTAAAGGATTTGCATTGTCCTTTTTAAATTGTAGAATCTTATGCAGGTTTGTTTTTTGCCAGAATCTTATATTCATGGTTTTAATTTTTCCTGTAATTTGTATCAAATGTTTTTTTTTTTTTTTCTTTTTAAATAATAAATTTAATGATTGTAAATATCATTTTAAAATTACAGTTTCTTTTATTTTTGTATCAGCCATTTCAATTTTTGGGGATTTTAAAGAAAGTCAAATTTTACAAACGCCCACTATTACTTTTAATGAAAGTTACTCTGAGATCTAAGAATCTCTGGCGCCCTTTTAATTTCATATTTGCTGAGCTAGCTAAATTAATTTTGTCATTTTTAATTTCTTTAAACTTATATGCTTGGACAATCAGTTCACAGCATGTGTTTCGCCACTTTTTGTGAAGTTTATTTCATTTTTATCATGTATGTTGCAACCTTAAAGATAAAAATGGAAGGTAGTGTTAGTATTTTTTGGCTAATGAAATAAGTTTTACATGAATTGTCTGATCTTAAATTGCACAACACTCTTATAGCGCGTTTCTGGAGCAGAAAAATCCTTTCCATGTCTGTGGACCTTCCCCAAAACTCGATGCCATAAGACACCACACTGTGAAAAATCGAAAAGTAGGTGTATATTGCTGCACTTAATTTGTTTGCTATTTCACTTATATGTATTTTCCAATTTAATTTGTTATCTATATAAAGGCCTAAGAGTTTTATGTTCTCTACATATTTCCCCACTTCTTTTTGTTGTAAATTCTGGTTTTTGTGTCTTATTCTTATTTAATTTTATTTGATTCGAGGAGAACCATTCTTCTGCCTGTTTTTGTATGGCTTCAGATTTTTTCAGTCTATTCGCTTCAGTAGTTTCTCTTACTAAGAATGACGTATCATCTGCATACAAACAGACTCGATAGTTTAATATGTCCGAAAGTGTGTTCAACAAATTAAAAAATATTGTGGATATTGTAAATTTGTGGTTTTACGAACCCTATTTTATACATGTTCTGAATTAAAAATAAAAATTTTAAAAATCTGGACCGTACAAACGGTCACTATTATTAAGTCTTTCACACTAAATTCTTCTTGAATCTATTTCGATTCTATTCATACATTTAAGTAATAAACAGGGAGATTCTTTATGTAATAGCAATAACAGTAATAATAATAAAGTGTTTTTTTGGCTTTTAGATATTTACAACAGTAGAAATTAATTTGCATTGGCAAAATATGAATTTAAGTAACCTACAAATATTTCATACTTAAAAACAGAAGTAATCTATACATGCCAAATAGACTAAGTTGCTTTGCTCTTGTAATCTATACGAGAATTAGCGATCTTCATTTAGTCTAATTTATAAAACTGCAAAAAAAAAGCATAAAAAACAAAAAAATAATAAAAACAACAACAGTGGATACCTGAATGCAAACATACAAGGAAGAGCTGATATAAGCAAACGTTAGTCTAGACAATTTTGAACTGGCAGATAATTAAGAAAATTGTTTTTCTAAAAGCAGTCTTTTCAAATTATGCCGTAAAGTGTAATTAGAGGCATTTATATCTATCGTGCTCAATGTGAAACTATTTAAAATTTTAGCTACATTATAAGAAAAATTACGTTTGAACACTTCACGCTTCTGCTTTGGGATTGTTAGCAAATGTGTGTATCCAACATTTAAAGAGTGTTGTTTGTTGTTGATTACTTTCTACTTGTATCCGTTTGTAATGAAACACCACTTTTAAACATAAGTGCTGTTGTTTAATTACCACTCTTGTTACAACTTTATTTTTGAGATACTTAACTTCCACACTCTATTCTACATTCTACTTGTGTTATGTTTGCTTATGTCTGTATATTTCGCGCGTCTGTGTTCTGTGTCTGGCTCTGTGTGTGTTCGTGTGTGTGGCGTCTTTTTATGTCCAACCCTCAAAAACGAAAAATCCCTATCTAATTGTTAAACGGCCGTTTGCACCGTTCGTGATTAAGTTATAATTAACATTTTATCATAATTAAAGTTTAAACTCCTTTGCACCGACTGCTTAATTAGTAATTAAATCCTTAATTCGTGATTATCTTTAATCAGTACCCAAGGTACGAATTAACTCATAATTAAAGTTGGCGCAAGCGTAGTTTCTTTGTCTAGAATCATGTTTATAGGCGATTATAGGTTATGTTATGCGGTTTTTGGTTATAATACAAATAATATAATATAATACAAGGGATAGCGGCGTGCAAGAAGTGTATATTTGGCAGGGTTTTAGAAAGTCCAAGGTAAATCAAAAATTAACAAAAACTGACAATGTATTTGAGGATTACTCGTGGTTTCAGATGGGAACGACCCGGAGGTATTTCGTAATAGGAAAGGATATCTTTCTATAAATTCACAATTTTTATATGATGCTAATTTAAAAATAATGGATATCGTAGTACGATGGCCAGGGAATACACACTTTAACGATCCATTCCATAAGCGACAATGGAGATGCCTCAAAAACAGAATTATTGACTCCACTGTTAAATTCTGAAACAGTTGTGAAAAATCGTTATAATGAAAGCCATATTACAACACGGAATGTCATTGAAAGCATGTTTCTAAGAAGAATGTTTTCCATTACTGGCATATGGTCGTTGCTTAAAGCTGGATACCTTTATAGCAGTAGTAGTTGATACCTCAGTATTGCACAATATAGCCATAAATATGAGTAAAGAGGAAATCAATGAAGAATAATTAAATCAAGAAATTTTAAATGGACAACTTCATGAGATTAATTATGACGCTGTTGATGATGTACCTGCTGCGACACAGGCATTACTAATTAATGATTATTTCAACAAATTGTAATTCATTGCTATATAGAAATTAACTTTTGAACATTTTTTTTGTATTTGTTTTCTTTGGCTTTTGTATAAACGAAATATATTTTATTTACTCTAAATGCATTATCACCTTGATTTTTTTAAAAGAAATATTGTGTATGTAACTAACCATTTATTTATTAAATAAAAGGAACAAAATATATAAGGAAATTATGGTAATAATAAAATAATTCTAGCAAGTAAGAGCAGAGGTCAAATAAAGTATCAAAAATTGGAGCATTTGCAGAACAAACCAATAAAAGAATTACATAATGAAAAAAAAACCTACATTCACATATTAATTTCCATTTTAAAACTACTACTCAACTTTTTTATTTCAATATCTAATTTGTAGCAATTTGCTTCAGCTTAAATTCCAATAACTTTCAAATGCCGCTTAAAATCGCGCATTCGCTAAACGGCTATTTTCATTATGATGGAATAGTGTTCCCAATAGAAATACGATTTTTGACTAAAAACTAAACTTGACGCACTACCAACCTATATTTCTGTCGCAAACTTTTTAATTAACTAATCATTAATTAAATTTGTTCGGTGCAATCCATTCATATTTAATTCGTAATTAAATTAATCTTTGATTATGTAGTTAATTAAAATGTTAATCACAGACGTGCAAACGGCCGAAAATATACCACATTGTTGGTGCCGAAATTTTATTTTGTGGAATAAGTAAGGTGACGCTTTGCATTTTATAATATTTCTAAAAAATATTCAGGATACCAAAACCTTAAACATTATTATGTGATATAACGTGATCATTACTAAACAACGGCTCTAATAAGTAATTAAAGGCGGCTTTGATGTGTAGATATCAAATTTTATAAAGGAAATCAATTTTGAGTGCATGTAATGTAACACACAAAATAAACTCAAGACGACAATTTTGTAATACATAGTACTTGAAGAACTATACCTGTTGTCAAATTCAAAAAAAGAAGTGAATATTAATCCTTATTCAAGAATTAACAAAAAAGCATAGGCGTCAACGCCAAGGGCACATTACTGTGGGATTTAAAGGCTAGCGCCGTCTGGGTGCCTTTGCCAAGTTAGCGCCGTTAGCGCCTAATGCCGCTCAATCTCGTTTTTATGAGTGGCGCAGTTGTCGGTATTCGTATTGGAACGTTATCCCTTTTTTGCTTCGAACATATAAGTAGGTAGTTAGATTATTGTTTATGTCTTTGTTCTTTGCGATAATGGTTTCTTGAACTATATATTTTAATTTCTAAAATAACCTTATTTTGCATTCTCGATGTTTGTAGCTATCTTCTAACATACTAAACGGTTAGCTTGTGGACGTATTGGCTTAATAAAAACGAACTGATTCATGTAGCAGGACGTTTCGACAATATATTTGTTGCAGATTGGCCCCACCACTCAATATTGTCATGGACCGTCATTGATCAAACCCATATACTGTTATGTGTATTTATCTCACACGTTTTACACATCTAGTAATTATTATTTAATGTAAATATTGTTAGTAAAGATGTCTATGAAATAAAAAGTTGCTGACTTTTTAGTATAAATAAAAATTGTGACAGTGAAGTTATAAACAAAATAAACCAAAGTATATTCCATGTATAGTTTTATTGCATTGTAAAAATGACCACACATATTTTTTAATAAATAATCTATTTTAATCTTTTAAGGTATAATATTGATGCTATAAAGTTTACACAATTTTTTTTCTTTCACCGTTAATATTTTATTTTATAAAAAAAAAAACAAGAAATTAAAAACTTATCTTGTCTGTTATAATTTGGATTGTATTGTTACACTATAGAGATATAAATTATACTAAATTGGATTAACACGAACATGATACAACTGAATATATAACTTTAACCAAATCATGGTCCGTTAAACCAATTGCTTTTTTCACAACATCGTGTGGTTCTTTAATTTCCAAACATTTTTCATGAAGATCATCCAATTCTATTTTATTGCTGAAATTATAGGTAACATGCCACTGACAGGCTTCTTTAACTGGTCTGAAATATTGCACCTTTTCGATTTGAATTTCTTCCGGACAAAAACGTATGAATGCCTTGATGGTATTCTCTTTAGTCTCTCTTCTTGGACAACCCGCCATGATCGGATACTGATCTAAATAAAACATAAACACACATGTGCTTTCAAATAACTTATTAGAAATATTAATGATTACCTTTTAATGTTGCTGGGTATCCCATCACTCCGTTCATTATTATTAGTATATTAAATGATTACAATTTAGATGAAATAGGTGTAATATATCACTACGTATACGCACTCCAACAGCAAAGTATACAATAGAGTGAGTGGAGCAGAGGTAGTAAAGAAAGGAAACAAAATGGCAGAGGGAAAGGAACAGTCACGCTCAAGGTCACGGTGTGCCATTTATTCCCGGGATGCACTACTAATGTCGAATTATGAAAACAATTTCTTTAATCTGGATGTATAGAATTTTGAGGTGTGAACACGTAGATATGCTAATAATTATGTGTGTATTTTTTAAGTTATTTGTGTTAAATAAAAGTATAAAACTGACAATGAGTAAATATAACTGTTTATATTGATTCACATTTGGGTGATTAAATAAATTCAGTTTTTTTATGCATTTTAACTTTTGAACGAGCAAAATGTGACTGGTAAATTTATGGATAAAATTTGGTATAAATGCTTAAAATAAATCATTTTTACGCATTTTCAAGGGAATCATTGAGGTTTTTAACACAAATTTTTGTATGGTTTATAGACTGTTAAATTGTTAAACTTTAGAAGTAATGTTTACCTCTAAAAATAGGTAAATAAAATAAAAAATGGTGGTTCAAAAATTGGCGGTCCAGAACCGGCATATATTATGATACTACTATAATATATTGTATTCGAGGGATATTAAGATTTATACCAGGGTTAAGCACATTGGCGATTGTGTACTATTACAAGAAAATATAAATTTTCTTAGAATATTTTAGTAATTTTCAATCACATGAATAAGAGATCATATACCCAACTCCTTTTCTAGACCATATATATATATGGCCAAGTATTAGAGAAAGCTTATACAAACCTTGATAAAAGTTTGCAAAAATCAAAACAAAATAGGAATTGGGTATTAATTTCTTCTTTTTCTTGGTTTTTTCTTGGTATATGGAAATGTACATTAATAACGAGGTTTCGCTTTAATATCAAAAGCTTTATCAAGTATACATATAAAAATATAAATTGTAAATGATGTAAATTATAAATATTGTTTTTTTTTTGTTTAATAAATGACGAAATCATAGTTCAAAATTCATAGTAATTTATTTACTATGAATTTTGAATATATCTTATATAATAATATTTAAAGATTACGTTTCAAAATAGTATGTTTTGATTATTTGTTGTTAGTAAAATATGAAAAATTGAATTTTGTAATTAAATAGATCTTTGAAATATTTTATTGGGTTGCATTGATTTATTCGCTATGCCGCTTAGAAAATATTTGTCTTGTATTTTGAATCCATAATTATTGCTATATTGGGATATGATTTGCATTTATCTTGCATCTTTGGTTACTTTTAATTCAACTAGTTTTGTTAGTCATGCAAAAATGTATTTTTTTGATTTATATTTATTGCTGTTGTTACTATTATATATTATTAACGTGTACAATTTGTTTTTTAGTTTTCTTTTATGTTTGTGGTATGTATATCGATTATTATATCTAGTTTGTATTACAAAGCCATCTTGTAAAAGCTGTAGAGCTGCTAAATTGACAATAAACTTATATTATTATTATTATATTTGTTTTTTAGTTTTCTTTTATGTTTTGGAATGTATATTGATTATTATATCTAGTTTGTATTACAAAGACATCTTGTAAAAGTTATGTTTAAAAACATTGGAGATATTGAAGCAACAGCTCACTAATAGAGACTTTCATTGAATTCACAATCAATTTTTGAGTCAACCCTCTTTTCCAAACTTTACTCTATAGGTGACCGTCTTCTTATATGGTTTTCAAGTATTCTACCACGCCTTAAACACAACATTACTTTAGTTTAATTTTTCCATAATAGATGGCACAAGTCTATTGTATTTTTCTGGAATTTTCTATCTTTATTTAAATGTTAGTCTAGACTTCTCCAGAACCATTTTATATCCTGAGTTCGAAGTGCTTACAGTTATTTTTAAATAATTTTAAAGTGTTCGTTTAGGCTTATGTGTTTTGTCGTCTATTTGAAGTCTGTTTTCTACAAGATTTACATAAGTTTGACTATCTACTTTCTACTCTCTAATTTTATTTTAATTCTAAACTTTGACCATTCTTAACTGCTTTTAAATTGCAAATATCTTTTTTAAATTCTTTTACCATTTTGTTTTACTCCCTAATTTGAAAGATTTTTTTTTCAATTTTGTATGATACCATTAATATATAATAAAAGGCGCTCTTGACATTCCTTCCGACAGGGGGCGCTATTCCATAGGCGTCGCCCTATTCCGAGCGTGTAAATTCGGCGTGAAAAAGTCTGTTACACTAACCGTGGACGGAGAAACGGATTAAAAGGGAAATAATAAATTAATAATAATAAAAGGCGACAGGTGTGTCCTTTTCTACTCTCTGTCGCACACCATAGGCGTCGCCCTATCTATAGCGTTGTAAATTTGCGTTGAAAAAGTTTCTTAACTAAGGCTTCAGACGGGCGTGCGATTAAAAGGGAAATAATAGACGGGCCAACGGGTAGTGCGGATGGCACGGGAATAGGCGTATCGAGATTAATAGTTAAAAGTAGGAAAAGAGGAGAAAATTCGCCGAAAATTAGATCGTAGTAGGCGTCGGGAAACGAACGCCGCTGTAGACACAACTTTTACGAAACACGGTAAAGAAGAAATCTTTTATATTACAGTTTACTACATATTACAGGTTTCTGTAATATGCGGTTGTACTGATTTCTTATACAATGGAACACATGTACATGCGCGTAAACATACAAAAATGTAAAGATATAAGTAAAATCTATAGATGGCGATGTCTATCATTACTATATAAAAACGTATAACAGAGACTACCATTAACATTCGTTTACTTGCTTCCAGTACGTAAACGTATTATTTGTGTTATTACATAAAAATTAATAATAAGTGGTTCTTTTTATTTCTGAGAAGTTATTACATTCGTATATGTAAGTATGTTTACTCATTTCATTTACTTGATATATTCATGTTTGGTTATATTTTACGGCGTAAAGTTGAGAGTAATGCCGAAAAAAGGTAGACCGAGGTTAACATCGAAAAAGGGTCGTTGGACAGACGGAAGATCCACTTCCTCCAGGCAACCACCGCCACTAAATGCAGACGAGGCAGTTCGTACCAGGTAATCAACTCTTTTATTGAGGTTCGAAATTAGAATTTTTTTCTTAATTTATAGTAAACTCTATACATTACAGTGCAAGGAACTATTTTTATTCTGTTTCGTAAAATAAAGTGATTGAAAACATATAGTACTACTATATTCACCTTTATTATTCAATTGATTGTACCATAACTAAATACACAATCCGATGACACAATAAACCTACATAATAAGAAGAGAATATAGATTGGAGCGATAATACCAAAATACATTTATTACATTTATCATTAAAACAAAATTTATTAGCTGTATTCTATAAGGTAATGTTTGTATCAGGTGCCAAAACATTTTTAAATTTTGAAATATTCTATTTCAAATATATATAAAATGATATAATTACATATAATGTTTGCTATTTTCATTATACAGGTATTCCACGTAAGTGGTTCATTAAAAGTTTATGATGTTCTACTTGTTTACTTATATTGAGATTTTGGCACCATTATCTGTTCGATTGTTACTGTAAATGTGAAATACCTTAGCCAAAATATCACTTCCGGTTGACCGGAAATAGCCGCCAACTTTGTTATTTTAAATAGAATGATATAATTTTCTTTACATTTAGATTCTACGGCCATAAATACTCAGTCTTATTAGCTGTTCCTATAGCTACATTTGCCGTTTTCGAGAATTTAAGATTTTCTTCTTTTTTTTGTAATAATCATTGCCTCATTCAGAATTAATATCTCGTTTATTACTGCAAGTAGGACTCCAAATTTGCTATGTTATGAATGTAGATGTAACTCTAAGAAATGGTACGCCACACTTCGCATCCTAATATACAGAGTGTTCAAAACTGAGAAACAAAGTGACATATTTTCCATGCAAAAAAACTCAATTTTATTAAATAGAACACCCTGTAATTTTTAATTCGAAATCGGAACGCAACCTAAATCGCCCCGTTACGGATTATTTAAAGTACATATGTTAAAATATTTTGCTTTGTATCTGATTCCATTGTACGATCAACTTAAAAAAAAATATGACAGAGAAAATAAGCCATTAGGAAACGTAAGGAGAGATACATCTCCTTTATAATCTATCAGCGATTGCACGTGTGCAGATTCTAAGAATTTTAATACATTATTTCGCAGAAACTGCGAAGTAAAATTCTGCGAATATATAAATCTCTAGCCGAAAGGATTGGCGGCGTGTTTGTCGCATATAATATCAAGGGGATTAGCTTTCGAAAGTATTGTCGGCATATATTGGTTTCTTTTGTTGTTTATTTTGGCCATCGATTATTCCCGCGTGTTTAAATGACATAATTTACAAATACTCAAAATGTATTCGTGTATAATTATTTGAAGAAATAAATTTACTAGAGCCATTACTTTGGTTACAAATATAGGTTTAGTTTTGTAATAATTTTTTTTAATGTTGATGTTATAAAATAATTTTTAGACCAAACAAATATTAAACGTGATCTGACGTGATTAAACGTAAGTGGAATTTTCCGTTGCACAAACGCGTAAAAATATAAGATAAGCGAAGAGTCGGTGCGATACGAATGAAAGTGGTTTAACTGCGCGCGCAGCGAAGAGGTAGAGCATTCATAAATGAATTGTCAATTCGCAAAATTATTATGAAATGAATATTAAAGGAGTCAAGCAAGTAACAGTTCAGTAAATAAAATTAAAACCAAACACACATATTGGCTCAATGGATTAATATTCGTTTTATAATGAAATTAAAACATATTTTTATGTTAAAGCGAAGCTACACACGGACTATTTGCTTTTATTTATATCGTCAAATGCCTATAACTTTCTCATAGCACATATTATATCTTATTTTTTAATGCATGAAATCTACAGCGTCTTCGATTTATTACACTACGCGTGGAGAATGTATGTATCTATCGCTTTTTTAATAGTGTATATTAAAATGAAAACATATTAGTGCATAAGAATGCGGTAAGTCGAAAACGTTCTAAAATATTGTCACAATAACAGCGGGAAATTCAATTTTTAAAACTTGGAATTATTGGAATTCAAATAGGGATAACTTAAAAATATTTTGACTATATAGACTGTCCAACGAAGACTTGGTCTTTGATTACAGTTCTATTTTTGATTTTTAGAAAAAGACTTTCTAATATATTATTCCATTTTTTAAATTTTACGTAGAAAAATAAAATAGCAGACATAATATCGGGGATTTTTACGCGATTTTTGGGTCACTATTTGCGAATATAGAATTCAAAACAAAGATAGGCGCGATTAAAACGGAAGAGAGTAGTATAAAAAAATGGGCATTTTGCAACAGATATTTGTGTTCAAAGCCTTTTGTAGTGCTGAATTCGATTCTTACAAGAGTGTTGTTAATGATATTAGTTTTTGGCAAATATAAATGGCGGACGCAATATGGGGCAGAGACTTTTGAAATATAAAGAAAACCGCAATTTTTTTTTTGAAGGCTTGGAGACTTATGCAATTTTTTTAGGCCACTTATTTGCGAAATATAGAATCAAATACATGATAGCGCGACTAAAATGGAAGGAATATTATTAAAAAAATGACATTTGCAACAGACATTTGTGGGTGTTTGGATCGTTGCATTTGATGCTGAATATATTTTTTTGGAAAAATAAAATGGCGAATAAAGTGGGAAGAAAATTGAAATATACGGGAAAATCGTCAAACTATTTTTTTAAAGCTGTAACTTATGGGATGTTATAAAGGGAAAGGGAATGGGAAATGGAATGGGAAAGGGATGGAAAGGGAATGGGAAAGGGAATGGGAAAGGGAATGGGAAAGGGAATGGGGAAAGGGATGTGGAAAGGGAATGGGAAAGGGAAAGGGAATGGGAAAGGGAAGTGGAAAGGGAATGGGAAAGGGAATGGGAAAGGGAATGGGAAGGGAATGAATGGGAAAGGGAAGGGAAAGGAATGGAAAGGGATGGGAAAGGAATGGAAAGGAATGGGAAAGGGAAGGGAAAGGGAATGCAAGGGAATGGGAAAGGGAATGGGAAAGGAATGGGAAGGGAAGGAATGGGAAAGGGAATGGGAAAGGGAATGGAGAATGGAATGGGATGGGGAAAGGGAATGGGAAAGGGAATGGGAAAGGGAATGGGAAGGGAATGGGAAAGGGAAATGGGGAACGGGAATGGGAAAGGGAATGGGAAAGGGAATGGAAAGGGAATGGGAAAGGAATGGGAAAAGGGAATGGAAAGGGAATGGGAAAGGAATGGGAAAGGGAATGGTAAAGGGAATGGGAAAGGGTAATGGAAAGGGGAATGGGAAAGGGAATGGCTGGAAGGGAATGGGAAAGGAATGGGAATGGGAAAGGAATGGGAAAGGGCATGGGAATAGGGAATGGGAAGGGGTATGGGAAAGGGAATGGGAAAGGTGTAATGGGAAAGGGAATGGGGAAAGGGAATGGGAAGGGAATGGGAAAGGGAATGGGAAAGGAATGGGAAAGGAATGGGAAAGGGAATGGGGAAAGGAATGGGAAAGGGAATGGGAAAGGAATTGGGTAAGGGAAATGGGAAAGGGAATGGAGAAGGGATGGGAAAGGGAATGGGGAATGGAATTGGAATGGAATGGGAAGGGAATGGAAGGGAATGGGAATGGAAAGGGAATGGAAAGGGAATTGGGAAAGGGATGGGAAAGGGAATTGGAAAGGGAATGGTGAAAGGAAGGGGAAAGGGAATGGGAAAGGGAATGGGAAAGGAATGGGAATGGGAAAGGGAATGGGAAGGGATGGGAAAGGGAATGGAAAGGGGAATGGAAAGGGAATGGGAAAGGAATGGGAAAGGGAATGGGAAAGTGGTGACTGGGAAAGGGAATGGGGAAGGGAAAGGAATGGCGAAGGGAATGGGAAGGGAATGGAAAGAGTAATGTGAAAGGGAATGGAAAGGAATGGGAAAGGGAATGGAATGGGAAAGGGAATGGCGAAGCGGAATGGGAAAGGGAATGGGAAAGGGAATAGGGGATGGAAATAGGAAAAGGGGAAAGAAATAGATAATTTGAACAATGGAAGGAATAGGGAAAGAGAATAGGGAAAGGAAGAGGAAAGGGAAAGGGAATAGAGAATGAGAATAGGGAACGAGAATGGGAAAGAGAATAGGGGAAAAGAATAGGAAAGGGAATGGGGAAAGTAAAATGGAGAAAGGGAATGGCTTAAGGGAATAGGGAATAAGTAGAGAAAATAGGGGAAGGGAATGGGGAAATTTGATAGGGAAAAGGGAATTGGAAAAGGGGAAAGGGATTAAGGAAAGGGAATAGGGAAAGGGAGTAGGGAAAGGACTAGGGAAAGGGAAAAGGAATAGGGAAAATAAGGAAAGGGGAATAAGGAACAGGGAAGAGAGAATAATAGGAAACGGGAATAGATAAAGGGAATAGAGATACGGAACAGGGACAACGAAATGAGTAAAAAAGGATAGGGAAAATACTATTTCTAGTTCTATCTATTACTAAATTTGATGTTACCGTATGTGAAATACCTGCCTACATCGAGTCAGCCAATGCAAAAAAAATCTATATAATAAGCAGACAATATAGATAGAGGAATAAGCACTGGAAATATATATAGGTTATTTAAAACAAAAATGTATCAGGCTGTGTTTTCCTCGCTTTTTTGTTTTTATCTAACAAACGTCTAATATAACTTTTTGTCGAGCAACGTAAATTAATGAGTTGTCAATATTATGGAATTTACGTTGCGCTATTACATATGATCTCGCGAAGGGATAAATAAAAACTATAATTAAAAATATCGTCAAATTGGAATTGTAGTTTTATTATTAGAGCTGGATCATTTTATTTAAACGCAGAATATTTATATAATTAGCCCTAAGTAAAGATAATCTCATATGTCGGTGTTTCAAGAATCACGGTGTATATAATACGTTACAACAAAAACTTTTCTACCAAAGTTGTGGCAGAATTCAATGCTGCATACCTAAAATATTTTGCAACTATACAGGGTTGTTCCAAAAGTAAGAACAAAACGTAAACTACTTAAAACGTACTGCACATTATGATAAAGATGATTTCAAGTGAATGGACCGACTTNAGAGATTATTCGGTGTTAATGAATAATTTACAATCTCAAAATGTATTCGTGTATAATTATTGGAAATATTTACTAAGCATTACTTGATACAAATATAGGTTTACTTTGTAAGATTTTCTTTAAATGTTGATGTTAAAATATTTGGACAAACAATATTAAACGTGATTAAACATAGTGGAATTTTCCGTTGCAAACCGTAAAAATATAAGATAACGAAGAGTCGGTGCGATACGAATGAAGTGGTTTAACTGCGCGCGCAGCGAAGAGTAGAGAATCATAAATGAATTGTCAATTCGCAAATCTTATGAAATGATATTAAAGGAGTCAAAGCAGTAACAGTTCAGTAAAAAATAAAACAAAACAACATATTGGCTCATGATAATATTCGTTTTATAAATGAATTAAACATATTTTATGTTAAAGGAAGCTCCACGGAATATTTGCTTTTATTTATATGTCAAATCTAATTAACTTTCTCATGCACATATTATATCTATTTTAATGCTGAACTCGCGTCTCGATTTATACACACGCGGGACGTATGTATCTAACCGCTTTTATTAATAGTGTATATTAAATAAAACATAATAAGTGCATAGAATGCGGTAAGTGAAAACGTTTAAATTTGTAAAATACACGGATTCAATTTTTAAAACTTGGAATTATTGAATTCAATAGCATAATTAAAAATTTTTGACTATATGACTGTCACGAAGACTGGTCTTTGATTCAGTCTATTTTTGATTTTAGGAAAAGATTTCTATATATTATTCATTGTTAAATTTTACGTAGAAAAAAATAGCAGACATAATTCGGGATTTTAAGCATTTTTGGGTCATATTTTGCGAAATTAGAATAAAAAAGATGGCGCCGATAAAAGGAAGAAGAGTATTAAAAAAATGGCATTTGCAAGATATTTGTGTTCAACCTTTTGTAGTGCTTGAATCGATTCTACAAGAGTTTTTAGAAAAAAAATGGAGGATTCATATTGAAGAGAAAATTTTGAAATATAGGAGACATTTTGCACAGACGTACGATGAAGCGTTTTGAGGTCGTAAATTTGATTATGATATTAGTTTTTGGCAAAATAAAATGGCGGAGCATATGGGGCAGAGACTTTTGAAAATTAAAAGAAACGCAATTTTTTTTGAAGGCTTGAGACTTATGCAATTTTTTGGACCCAATATTTGCGAATATAGAATCAAATACATGAAAGCGGATAAAATGGAGGAATTTTTAAAAAATACATTTTGCACAGACATTTGTGGTGTTTGGATCGTTGCATTGATCTGATAATATTTTTTGGAAAAATAAAATGCGAATAGTGGAAGAAAATTGAAATATAGGGAATGCAACTATTTTAAAGCTGTAATTATAGGATGTTATAAAAGGGAAAGGGATGGGAAAGGGAAGGGAGGGAATGGGAAAAGGGAAGGGAAAGGAAAGGGAATGAGAAAGGGAATGGGAAGGAAATGGGAAGGGAATGGAAAGGAATGGGAAAGGAATGGGAAAGGAATGGGAAGGGAAAGGGAAGGGAAAGGAAAGGGAAGGGAATGGAAAGGGAAGGGAACGGGAATGGAAAGGGATGGGAAAGGGAAAGGGAAGGGAAGGGGAAAGGGAATGGAAAGGATGGGAAGGGAACGGGAAAGGAAGGGGAATGGAAAGGAATGGGAAAGGGAATAGAAAGGGCTGGGAAGGGAATGGAAAGGGATGGGAAAGGGAATGGGAAGGGATGGGAGGGAATGGGAAAGAAGGGAAAGGGAATGGGAAGGGAATGGAAAGGAATGGGAAAGGGAATGGAAAGGAAAGGGAAAGGGAATGGGAAAGGGAAGGAAAGGGAATGGAAAGGAATGGGAAAGGGAATGGGAAAGGGAAAGGAAAGGGAAAGGAATGGGAAAGGGATGGAAAGGAATGGGAAAGGAATGGAAAGGGAATGGGAAAGGGAAAGGAAAGAGAATGGGAAAGGAAAGGGAAAAGGGAAGGAAAAGGGAAGGAAAGGGAACAGGGAAGGAATAGGAAGAGAATAGGAACGGATGGAAAAGAAAGGGAAAGGAAGGGAAAGGGACGGGAAAGGGAAAGGAAAAGGAAGGGAAAGGGAATGGGAATTTATTTGGGAATGGGAAAGGGAATGGGAAAGGGAATGGGAAAGGGAATGCGCAAAGGGAATGGAAAGGGATGGGAAAGGGAATGGGAAAGGGAAATCAGGGAAAGGGATGGAAGGGGAATACGGGAAAAGGGAATGGAAAGGGGAAATGGAAAGGGAATGGGAAAGGAAATGGGAAGGGAAATAGGGAAGGAATGGGAAAGGGATGGGAAAGGGAATGGAAAGGGATGGGAAGGGAATTGGGAAAAGGAATGGGAAAGGGAATGGGAAGGAATGGGAACCGGGAAATGGGAAGGGAATGGAAAGGGAATGGGAAAGGGAATGGGAAAGGAATGGGAAAGGGAATGGAAAGGAATGAGAAAGGGATGGGAAGGAATGGAGGGAAAGGGATGGGAAAAGGGAAATGGGAAAGGGAAGGGAATGGGAATGGGATGAGGAAAGGGAATGGAAAGGGAATGGGAAAGGGGGGAAGGGAATGGAGAAACGGAATGGAAAGGGAATGGGAAGGGAATGGAAGGGAATGGGAAAGGGACTGGGAATAAGTAGTAGAAAATAGGGAAAGGGATGGGGAAATTGCCATAGGGAAAGGGAATTGAAAAGGGGAAGGGATTAAGGAAAGGGAATAGGGAAAGGGAGTAGGCAAAGGGGCTAGGGAAAGGGAAAAGGAATAGGGAAAATAAGGAAAGGAATAGGGAAAGGAAGTAAGGAAGGGCTAGGGAAAGGGAAAGGAATAGGACCAATAAGAGAAAGAGGAATAAAGGAACAGGGAAGAGAGATAAAATATGGAAACGGATATGGTAAAGGAATAGAGTACGGAAGGGAACCAACGAACTGAGAAAAAGGGAATAGGGAAACATACTATTTCTATTCTAATCTATTGACTAATTGATGTTTACCGTATGTGAAATACTGCCTACATGAGTCAGCGCAATGAAAAAAAATCTATATAATAAGACAGACAATATGATACGAGGAATCAAAGGCACTGAAATATATAATACTTACTTAAAACTAAATGTATCAGCTGTGTTTCCTCGCTTTTTTTGTGCTTTATCTAACAAACGTCTAATATAACTTTTTGTTCGACAACGTAAATTAATGAGTTTGTCATATCTGGAATTTACGTTGGCTCTAAATATGAACTCGCGAAGGATAAATAAAAACTAATAAATATAAAATCGTTCAATTGAATTGTAGTTTTATTATGAGAGTGGATCATTTTATTTAACGCAGAATATTTCTATAATTATACCTAAGTAAAGATTAATCTCATATTCGGTGTCTTCAAGAATCACGTGAATATATAATACGTACAACAAAAACTTTTCTAACAAATTGTGGCAAGATTCAATGCTGCATAACCTTAAAATAATTTTCAAACTAACAGGGTGTTCCAAAAAGTAACAGAACAAAAGTAAAACTACTTAAACGTAACTGCACATTATAAAGATGATTTTCAAGCCGAATGGAACCCGACTTCAAAAAAACCTTCTCAAAGTACCGCACCTGTCCCTATCTGATGGCAGCATCTAGTTTTATAATAACACTAAAAGGTGCTCCTGACATCTTCGAAGGCGGAGCGTTATTCCATAAGGCGTTCGCCTATTCCGAGCGTGTAAATTCGGCGTGAAAAAGTCGCCACGGCTAAGCTTTAGAACCGGACGCGATAAAAAAGGGAAATAATAAAAGTCGAGGGGTAGCGGGGATGGCAAGTGGAATAGGCGTATCGCTATTAATAATAAAAGTAGGAAAAGAAGGAGAAATTCGCCGAAATAGATCGTAGTAGGCGTCGGGAAACGAACGCGCTGCGACACAACTTTTTACGAAACACCGGTAAAGAAGAAATCTTTCATATACAGTTTACTGCATATTTTAACAGGTTTCTGTAATATGCACTAAATATAACATGACACAGTTATCTTTTTATTAGGTGTAAAAAAAACAAAAATAGAGAATGGCGGTACATATGACATTCGATAAAGTCATAAGATATACATATAAAGTACCGTAATTGCCCGCCACATTGTGTCCAGATTAGGCGCTAAACTTAAACGGCTTTTTTTAAAAGCCAAGCCTGCACTTGAATTACATTAATTGTAGTTTGTTGAATAATTTATTTAACTATTATTATATTATAATAATATTTTATTTAATATTGGACTTTTAAAATATAAACAAAATTCTGATTCGATTGCGTTTTGTACTCATTCTTATACAATGGAACACATGTACATGCGCGTAAACATACAAAAAATTGTCAACGATATCACAGTAAAATCTATAGATGGCGATGTCTATTTTAAGAAACATATTATATTTATTGAAGATAACGTTTTCACGTTCATAACTACTTTAGGGAATATCAAAAACGACAAATAAAATAAAATAAATTACATCTTATTAATTGGTATTTGCATCGAATTCTTAAACACAACGGAACGCATGTACATGCGCAATATGTGACAACCGGTTGTTCATCATAGTTTGAAATTTAGTATAATTTTGAGTTCCTAGACGGCGGTCAGACGGCGTTGGACTATTTGACAAAGCGAATAGCGTCTTATTTTAGTAGCTACAGCCATGCTACAGCGTTCTAAAACCTAATAACATCGTTATTTTAGTGGTTACTAAATAATACATTCATTTGTAGGACAATATCATTTTGAATATATGTATGTGTTGTTTGTTTCAATTCATTAAATGATTATTCATGTGTGTTCTATTTCGCACTGTGATGTTTAAATTAGAAAATGCGAGGAGAGGAAATCGAAATTAAACCTCTAAAAAAGGGTCGTCGTACAGATGGAAGAGTTTAGTTCTAGGCAAACAAACCACCGCAAATAGAGCAGCCATACCAGTAAATAAATACTTTTTTTAGTTATATTTAAAATTTCGATATTTCTCGCCCTAAGTTAATATAACAAAAACTCTAAGCACAATAATAATTTTTAAATTAGAATTTTTTAGATGTAGTAGGGGTGACGTTACATATTTATATAAATAAAAAATATATGTTTGTCTATATATTCGATTCAAGTGCTATTAATATACGTAGGTGGAAATCTAATACGAATCATTCGATACTCGCACAAAATATATAAAAAGAGGAACAATATAAATAGAGGCAATACGAAAAGAACGCACAAGTACCATATCCATACATGTCCTTAAAAGAATATACATGCATTCTATAGCGTAATCTATTTATCTTATCGTTGCATCTATATGACCTGACATCATTATACGTAAATATATGTCCATACTATATTATCTACCATAAGCTATATGGTAGATAAAATCATATTACGATTTGTAACTACTATAGATAATCACATTATTACAATATTTGAAGAAAGATTGATGAAATAATAATTAAACAAAAAATGTCAACCTATCAGTTTGTATTCTAATCCTACTTATAGCATTTGTATGTCATCGAATAACCAAATTATCTATTTCAAATGCAATATATAAAGTAATATAGTAATGAGCAGTTGCATCCTGTAGTTTAATAAAACATATATACTCTATTGTCAAACTTAAATACTATATCTATTGTCAACTCCCATCCGTGGAAACTGTATATTTGTTTTACATATTATATCAGCATTTATTTGCAATTAGATATTACAAAAGCAGCCATTTAGTTTGAGTTTTTATGCTTTACGCTTTGTGATTATCTTGGAAATTTATGTTTACAATTTAAATGATGAAGTTATATACAGGGTATCCACAATAAGTGGTTCATTAAAAGTTCGTGAGTCTACCTATTTACTTATATTTGAGATTTTGGCAGCATTATCTGTTCGGACTTGCACCCTATAAATGTGAAATACTTCAACAAATTATACTTCCGGTGACGGAAAATGGGCGTCAACTTTGTTCTTTTAAATAGAATGATATAATTTTCTTTAATTTTTGATGCTACGGCATAAATACGTCCAATCTTTATTCTGTTCTATAGCTACATGTGCCGGTTTTCCGAGTAATTTAAATTTTTCTTTTTTTTTGTAATAATCATTGCCTCATTCAGAAATTAATATCTCGGTAAATACTGCAAGTAGGGACTCCAAATTTGCTATGTAGAAATGTAGATGGTAACTCTAAGAAATGGTACGCACACTTCGCATTCTAATGATACAGAGTATTCAAGAACTGAAGAAACAAAGTGACCACATTTTCCGGAATGCAGAAAACTCAATTTTCGTATTTTAATTCGGAATCGACGCAGCCCTAAATCGCCACGTTACGGATTACGATACGCTGCAATTTAAAGTACATATTTAAATTGTTTGCTTTGGTAAATCTGATTCCATTGTACGATCAAACTTAAAAAAAAATATGAACATCGAGAAAATAAGCCATTAGGAAAGTAACGGAGAGATACATCTTCTTATAATCTATCAGCGATTGCACGTGCGCAGATTCTAAGAAATTTTATACATTAATCCGAGAATCTGCGAAGTAAAATTCTGCGATATATAAAATTTCTTTCCCCCTAGGCCCCCGGAAAAAGATTGGCGGCTGTTTGTCGCATATAATATCAAGGGGATTAAGCTTTCGAAAGTATTGTCGGCATATATGTATAACTCTTTCTTTTGTGTTTATTTTGGCATCGATTATTTCCCGCGATGTTTAACTGACAATAATTTACAATACTAAAATGTATTCGTGTATAATTATTTGAAGAAGTAAATTTACTACAGCCATTACTTGATTACAATATAGGTTTATTTTGTAAGACTTTTTTTTATGTTGATGTATAAAATAATTTTAGGACCAACAAAATATTAACGTGATAAACGTAAGTGGATTTTTCCGTTTGCACAAACGCGTTAAAACTATAAGAATAGCGAGAGCGTGCGATAAACGAATGCAAGTGGTTTAACTGCGCGCGCAGCGAACGAGGTAGAGCATTCATAAATGAATCTGTCAATGTCGCAAAAATTAATTATGAATGAATATTCAAGGAGTCAAAGCAAGTAACAGTTCAGTAAAATAAAATAAAACCAAAACACACATATTGGCTCAATGGTTAATATTCGTTTTATAATGAAATTAAAACATATTTTTTTGTTAAAGCGAGCTACACACGGAATATTTGCTTTTATTATATGTCAATGCCTATTACTTTCTCATCGCACATATTATACTATTGAATGCAAGAAATCTACAGTCTTCGATTTTATTACACCTACGCGTGGAGAATGTATGTATCTATCGCTTTTATTAATAGTGTATATTAAAATCAAACAACATAATTAGGCATAAAAATGCGGGTAGTCGAAAACGTTCTAAAATTGTCCACAATAACAGCGGGAAATTTCAATTTTTAAAACTTGAATTATTGAATTCAATAGAGCATAACTTAAAAATATTTTTGAACTATATAGACTGTCCAACCGAAGACTTGGTAAATCAAAAATAAAACTGTAATCAATCTATTATTTTTTTTTTTGATTTTTAGGAAAAAGACTTCTATATATTACTTCCATTTTAAATTTTACGTAGAAAAATAAAATAGCAACATAATATCGGGAATTTTTACGCGATTTTTTGTGTCACTATTGCGAATATAGATAAAACAAGATGGCGCGATTAAAACGGAAGAAGAGTCATTAAAAAAATGCCATTTTGCAACAGATTATTTGTCGTTCAAGCCTTTTGTAGTGCTAATTCGATTGGCACAATAAATGGCGGACGCAATATGGGGCAGAGACTTTTGAAATATAAAAGAAAGCGCAATTTTTTTTTTTTGAAGGCTTGAGACTTAATGGCAATTTTTTAGGCCACTATTTGCGAATATAGAATCAATACATGATAGCGGACTAAAATGGAGGAATATTATTAAAAAAATGACATTTTGCAAACAGACATTTGTGGGTGTTTTGACGTTGCATTTGATGCTGATAATTTTTTTGGAAAAATAAAATGGCGAATAAAGTGGAAGAAAATCGAAATCTAGGGAAAATCGCCACTATTTTTTTAAAGCGTAACTTATGGATTTATAAAAGGGAAGGAATGGAAGGAATGGGAAAAGGGAAGGATGGGAAAGGGAATGGGAAAGGGAATGGGCAAGGAATGGAAAGGAATGGGGAAAGGGAATGGGAAGGGAAGGAAAGGAATGGGAAAGGAAATGGAAAGGGAATGGGAAAGGGAAGTGAAGGGAACTGGGAAGGGAATGGGAAGGGAATGGGAGGGAATGGGAAAGGGAATGGGAAGGGAACAGGGAAGGGCATGGGAAAAGGGAAATGGGAAAGGGAAATGAAGGGAATGGGAATGGGATGGAAGGGAATGGGAAGGAATGGGAAAGAAATGGGAAAGGGAAATGGGAAAGGGAATTGGGAAAGGGAATGGAAACGGAATGGGAAAGAGAATGGGAAAGGGATAGGGAATGGAATAGGACAGGGGAAAGGGACAGAGAATGAGAATAAGGGAACGAGAATGGGAAAAGAGAATGGGAAAAAGAAATAGGGAAAGAGAATGGGGAAAGAACTGGAAAAGGGAATGCGAAAGAAATAGGGAATTAAGTAAGAGAAATAGGGAAGGGAATGGGGAAATTGAATAGGGAAAGGGAATTGGAAAAAGGGGAAAGGGCTTAAGGCAAGGGAATAGGAAAAGGAGTAGGGAAAGGGACTAGGGAAGGGAAAAGGAATAGGAAAATAAGGAAAGGGAATCAGGACAGGGAAGAGAGAATAATAGGAAACGGGAATAGATAAAGGGAATAGAGATACGGAACAGAGCCAACGAAATGAGAAAAGAGGAATAAGGGCAAAATACTATTTCTATTCTATCTTTACTAAATTGATGTTTACCGTAATGTGAAATCCTGCCTACAATCGAGTCAGCCAATGACAAAAAAAAAATCTATATAATAAGCCAGACAATATAGATAGAGGAATAAGCCTGAAATATATATAGCTTATTAAAACAAATGTATCGCTGTGTTTCCTCGCTTTTTTTTGTGCTTTAATCTAACAAACGTCTAATATAACTTTTTGTCGAGCAACGTAATTAATGAGTTGTCAATATTATGGATTTTACGTTGGCTATAAATATGACTCGCGAAGGATAACATAAAAACTAATAAATATAAAAATCGTCAATTGACATTGTAGTTATTATTATGAGAGGTGGATCATTTTATTTAAACGCAGATATTTTATATAATTAGCCCTAGTAACAGATAATCTCAATATTACGATGTCTTCAAGAATCACGTGTATATAAATAACGTACAACAAAAACTTTTCTACAAAAGTTGTGCAGATTCATGCTGATAACCTAAAATATTTTCAACATACAGGGTGTTTCCAAAAGTAAAAACAAAAGTAACTACTTAAAACGTACTTGCACATTATAAAAGATCGATTTTCAGTGAATGGACCGCTTCAAAACCACCTTCTTCAAGTACCACTTGCCTTACTCTAGATGCGCAGCCTCTATTAATAAAATAAAAGGCCGACAGGTGTGTCCTTTTCTTACGTCTCTGTCGCACACCATAGGCGTCGCCTATCTATAGCGTGTAAATCGGGCGTGAAAAAGTCCCACGGCTAAGGCTTTAGAAACGGACACGATTAAAAAGGGAAATATAGATGGGGCGCGAAAGGGTGCTGGGGTGTCTACTGCATAGGCGTATCGTTATTAATAATTAAACGTAGGAAAAAGGAGAAAATTCGAACCAAAAATTAGATCGTAGTAGGCGGTGGGAAACGACGCGCTGAGACCGAGAATGTCATCGAAGCGGATTTCGATGGATTTGAACGTCAAGTTGGGCTATTTCGTAGCGATGCTGCTACGCTTGGTGGCACTTTGAAGTGGGCTCGATGTCGACACAGTTTCTTACATTTTCCTCTACGGTCGAACCTAAAATAAGGTCGAAAACGCGATATTTTTCTCAAAATGAGTCGATTTGAAATAGTGGTGTGTTTTTCACTAAACAAGATTTATAACGACGTACAATATAATCGTCACATAGAAGCATAGATGGCGCACATATATCATTATTATTATTTATATTAAATCGATTTCGACCGTGAGGTCGTTTTGTTAATGCGCAAAGGTAAGTTTAGAAAATCCGGGACGGGTTAACGGAACATATTTTAAAAAGCGTTTAAGGTGTTTTCACGATTCACTTTCTAGAAAATACCACGAAACACTTCTTACGATTGTAGAAAATCAACACGCAGCGCTACTAGATGGAGACAAGATAGAATAATAAATTTTCACTAAACGGCTTTTTTCAAAGCCAAGCTTGCATTTGAATTACATAAATTGGTAGTTGTGAATAAATTTGTATTTTAAAACTATTTATTATATCGGAACATTTATAATAATATAAACTGTTAGAATGTTATGTTATTTTTACTGTTTGTATTATGCCAGCCCAAACGGCCACGTTGTATTAATGTTCTCATCGTCAGAAAACACAGTCCACTTACACGTCATTACGAACACATCGTTTATTTTGAGTGCTCATTAAAGAATCAGTTTCAATCAATTTCTTTCTAAAACACACAACATTTTTGGTCCCAAACGAGTCGGATTCGCACCGTTAGTTAATCAGAACCATCAGTACGAATTCGAAGCATTAAAGAACATGCGAGAACATCCACACGCCACACGGGTAGAAGAATACCACCATCGCCATCTTGACAAAAACACGTGTTCGCTTCCATTAACGTTACATGAAGTCTTTTTTTCCTTTCAGAATGATATATAACATTTATAAAACGTACACTGTCGATAGAACATTAATTAAAAGCGTGTTGCTATGAAAGCGCAATACATTGTTTGAAAAGTATTAAACGGATTTTTTCTAATAAATTCACGCAACAGCCAAAATTCACGTAGTACAAACTGAAAATACGGTCTTCTCGATTTAAAATTTATTACAACAATTGACGAATACTACAGCGCGAATTTCGAGTATTGCCATAGCAGAGCGATAGTGAATTAGCAGTTTACAGCAACGCGAAGCAATTTGAAATAATTTTATAAATTACTGACCAACGCTAAATTAAAGTATAATTCGTATGAGAAACCGTTGACGCAGGTGCTAACAATGCTGATCTATCATGTAATCAGAGTTATGTATTAAATACCATAAAATTGCCACAAATTATTTTGCTAATTTTAATGAAATTTGGAATTGGTTAGAGTTAGCGATAGCTTTTCGAATCTTTAATCATAACAACACAATATTAATGATATCCAAAAATTTCATTATTTGCGAAGCGTCCCTATAATTAATATAAATATAAAATCGTCCAATTGGAAATTGTATTATTATTTATGGAGCAGTGGATCATTTATTAAACGCAGAATATTTATATAATTAGCTCTAAGTAAGATAATTCATATTCGGTGTCTACTATCACTACATCCCTATCGACATAGGGAAAATAAGCCATTGGGAACGCAAGAAAGACACATGATCTCCTTTAATCTACCGCGATTGGCGCGTGTGCAATTCTAAGTTTTAAATACACATTATTTGGCGAAACCAAGTAAAATTCTGCAATGTTAATCTCTGACCGAAAGCTTGCGCGTACGTTTTGGCGCATAACCAACACGGGATTAGTTGTCGCTACGACTGTCAGGATACAAATACTTCTTTTGTAGTTTATAAACACTTCAAGTGTATTCGTATATAATTATTTTAAGAATAGATTACTGAGCCATTACTTTGATTGCAAGAGTATGTTAAGGTTTAGTTTATAAAAAACAATTAATGTAGATCTATAAAATAATTTATCAAATCATAAATGCCCACTGGCAATTTTAATATTAGCAAACTGTTAAACAACATACACTTTCAAAATTGTTACCTACCTTTAAATAGTTCTTCTTTCTTATGTTTTATTTTCATTGCTTTTTATACGCACAAATCGAATTACAGTTTTTTTTTAGAATTTAGATTGTACGCAGATTGTTGATTTCGAAAAGTCCTTAATAATAATATTGAAAATCACGAACAAAGAAAATCTATTAAGTATAATGTGAAATTGTTTTTGGTAACAACTATTATTACACCAAAGTGTTTGGTTTAATTATTTTGTAAATAATAAAAAATAATCTAATAATATATGGCAAAGAAAAGTTCCGCTGGCGTACTATAGCTTGTCCCACTTCAGGCCTGATTTAGAAAAGATGTACGACCAAACAAATATTAAACGTGATCTGACGTGGATTACAACGTAAGTGGAATTTTCCGTTGCAACAACACGTAAAAATATAAGATCACCGAAGAGTCGGTACATACGATGAAAGTGGTTAACTGCGCGGCGCAGCGAAGAGGTAGAGCATTCATAAATGAATGGTCAATTCGCAAACATTTATGAAATGCATATAAAGGAGTCAAAGCAAGTAACAGTTCAGTAAATAAAATAAAAACAAAACACCATATTGGCTCAATGGATTTATTCGTTTATAATGAATTAAAACATATTTTTTAGTTAAGCGAAGCTACACAACGGATATTTGCTTTTATTTTTGTCAAATGCCTATTACTGTCTCAATAGCACATATTATATCTTATTTTGAATGCATGAAATCTACAGCGTCTTCTGATTTATTAGCATACCGTGAGAATGTATGTATCTATCGCTTTTTATTAAATAGTGTATATTAAAATGAACAACATAATTAGTGCATACAAAATGCGGTAAGTCGAAATGTTATCAAATATTGTCACAATAACAGCGGGAAATTCAATTTTTACAACTTGGGAATTATTTGGAATTCCATGGGCATAACTACAAATATTTTGATATATAGACTGTCCAAACGCAAGATTGGTCTTTATTACAGTTCTATTTTTGATTTTAAGGGAAAAGACTTTTATATATTTTCCATTTAAATTTTTACGTAGAAAACATAAAATATTCAGACATAATATCGGGGATTTTTACCGATTTTGGGTCATATTTGCGAATATAGAAATCAAAACCATGGCTCGAATTAAAGGAAAGAGTATTAAAAAAATGGCATTTTGCAACAGATATTTGTGTTTCAAAGCCTTTTGTAGTGCTGAATTCGATTCTTACAAGAGTTTTTAGAAATAAAATGGAGATTCAATATTGAAGAGAAAATTTTTGAAATAAAAGAAGACATTTTGCAACAGACGTTCGTATGCATCGTTTTGAGGTCGCTAAATTTGATTCGATATTATTTTGCAAATAAAATGGCGGACGCCAATATGGGGGAGAGACTTTTAAAAAATAAAAGAAAACCAATTTTTTTTTGCAGGCTTGAGACTTAATGCGACTTTTTGGGCCACTATTTGCGAATATGAACAAAATACATTGATCGGGCGACTAAAATGGAGAATAATTATTAAAAAAAATGATCATTTTGCCTACAGCCATTTGTGGGTGTTTGATCGTTGCATTTGCTGCTGATAATATTTTTTTGGAAAAAATGGCGAATAAAGTGGGAAGAAATTCAAATATAGGGCAAATGCCCAACTATTTTTTTTAAAGCTGTAACTTATGGGATGTTATAAAAATGGGAAAAGGGAAATGGGAAAGGGAAATGGAAACGGAATGGGAAAAGGGATATGGGAAAGGGAAATTGGGAACAGGAGAATGGGAAAGGGAAATGGAAGGGAATGGGAAGGGAATGGGAAGGGAATGGGAAAGGGAATGGAAAGGGAAAATGGGAAAGGATGGGAAACGGAAGGGAAAGGGAATGGGAAAGGGATGGGAAAGGGAATGGGAAAGGAATGGAGAAAGGAATGGGAAGGAATGGGAAAGGGAATGGGAAGGAATGGGAAGGGAATGGGAAAGGAATGGGGAAAGGAATGGGAAAGGGAATGGGAAGGGAATGGAAAGGGAATGGGAATGGGAATGGGAAAGGAATGGGAAAGGGAATGGGAAAGGAATGGGAAAGGGAATGGGAAAGGGATGGAAAGGGAATGGGAAAGGGAATGGAAAGGGAAGGAAAGGGAATGGAAAGGGAATGGGAAAGGATGGGAAAGAGGACATGGAAAGGGAATGGGAAAGGGAATGGAAAGGGAATGGGAAAGGAATGGGAAAGGGAATGGAAAGGGAATGGGAAAGGGATGGAAAGGAATGGGAAGGATGGGAAGGGAATGGGAAAGGGAATGGGAAAGGGAATGGGAAAGGGAATGGGAAAGGGAATGGGAAGGGAATGGAAAGGGAATGGGAAGGAATGGGAAAGGGAATGGGAAAGGGAATGGGAAAGGAATGGGAAGGAATGGGAAAGGGAATGGGAAGGGAATGGGAAAGGGAATGGGAAGGGAATGGGAAAGGGAATGGAAAGGGATGGAAAGGGATGGGAAGGGAATGGGAAGGGAATGGAAAGGAATGGGAAAGGGAATGGGAAAGGGAATGGGAAAGGGAAGGAAAGGGATGGGAAGGAATGGGAAAGGGAATGGAAAGGGAATGGGAAAGGGAATGGGAAAGGAATGGGAAAGGGAATGGGAAAGGGAAGGGAATGGGAATGGGAAGGGAATGGGAAAGGGAATGGGAAAGGGAATGGGAAGGGAATGGGAAAGGGATGGAAAGGAAATGGAAAGGAATGGGAAGGGAATGGAAAGGGAATGGGAAGGGAATGGGAAAGGGAATGGGAAAGGAATGGAAAGGGAATGGGAAAGGGAATGGGAAAGGGAATGGGAAAGGAATGGGAAAGGGAATGGGAAAGGAATGGGAAAGGGAATGGGAAAGGGAATGGGAAAGGGAATGGGAAGGGAATGGGAAAGGGAATGGAAAGGAAGGGAATGGGAAAGGAATGGGAATGGGAAAGGGAATGGAAAGGGAATGGGAAAGGAATGGGAAAGGAATGGGAAAGGGAATGGGAAAGGGATGGAAAGGAATGGGAAAGGAATGGGAAGGGAATGGGAAAGGGAATGGGAAAGGGAATGGGAAGGAATGGAAAGGAATGGAAAGGGATGGGAAAGGGAATGGGAAAGGGAATGGGAAAGGGAATGGGAAAGGGATGGAAGGAATGGGAAAGGAATGGGAAAGGGAATGGGAAAGGAATGGGAAAGGGAATGGGAAGGAATGGGAAAGGGAATGGAAAGGGAATGGGAGGGAATGGGAAAGGAATGGGAAAGGGAATGGAATGGGAAAGGAATGGGAAAGGGAATGGAAGGAATGGGAAAGGAATGGAAAGGGAATGGAAGGGAATGGGAAAGGGAATGGGAAAGGGAATGGGAAGGGAATGGGAAAGGGAATGGGAAAGGGAAAGGGAATGGGAAAGGGAATGGGAAAGGGAATGGGAAAGGGAATGGGAAAGGGAATGGGAAAGGGAATGGGAATGGGAAAGGGAAAGGGAATGGGAAAGGGAATGGGAAAAATATTTTCAACTATACAGGGTGTTCCAAAAGTAAGAACAAAAGTAAACTACTTAAAACGTACTGCACATTATAAAAGATGATTTTCAAGTGAATGGACCGACTTCAAAAAACCACCTTCCTCAAGTACCACCTTCCTCTACTCCTAGATGCGCAGCATCTAGTTATAACAAATATTATCCATTGGCTAATGTGCAATGATTGAAACACCGATCCTAAACTATAACCTAAAAGAGGTAGAATTAGTACAACTCTGATTAGCTGTATTGCATGTGTGCAACGACAACAAAATATCAATAGCAGCTCTTTCTATCATTTATATTGAACTAAAATTTGTAGCGCAATTAGTTCAGTTCAAAGTTTTTCCGATGAAATAAATGTTGATAATTTAGTATGATGTAAATCCACCCACCCACCCCATTTTAATTGTAAATACGTGTATAAATTGCTAGAGGCCTTTCTGTGCGATTTTAGGCCGTCAAAGTAACTTCACAAGTATTCACGGCTCGCTGCATGGGTATGAAAATATTATAATAAAATATTGGTTTAGAAACATATGTGATAATGTTAATAAATACTGAAATGAAATATTCTCCTTGTAGTATTTTTTCCTATAATTTTACTTCTAGTGAATTAGTAAACTTTGTTACCTTAATCACATAATAAGTAAAATATGAACATTTCCTATTAATCTTCTTTCGCGCCTTTTACAATTTCTTGACCAGCGCAATGAAATTAGTTTAAAATCAAATACAATGTATATCATAGCCTACTTCTCCATGAAAAATAAATCCGTAGAATTTTACACGGCCCGCGCTTGGTAAATCTTTAACTATCTGTATGCATATGAATTGTTGAATTTAGGTAGCTACTATACCGATCGCATATGTCCTTAGTTCATCAATTTGACCGTTCATATAATACATATGTACATACACAATGCAGGTATGTCGCACTAAGCTCATCGCTTTCGTGGGTCTATATATTCAAGTGAAGCTCACTTCTTCACTTAATAATAATAATAATCATCTTTATTACCCAACGATAAATAATTACAAGGTAAATATAAACAAAATTGGTTACAACACGTAATATAAGATAAAAAGGAACATTAGCGCCATTGCAAAAGAAGTACAAAACCAAATCAATTACATATTGCAAACGTTAATCAGGAATATGATTGATATAAAGAAGTAGAACTTCAAAAAAACAACTAACGAAAAACTTCCGCAAAATGTGAATTTGCAATTCTTAACATACGATGCACAGGTGCATTTCTATACATATTAGTAGTAGCTGATGGTAGGACAAAATTAGCAGAAAAGCGTGCTGATGGACGAGGGGCATGAAAGTTCAAAGGTAAGGGGAATCAATTAAACCATGAATGAGTTTGTAATAAAGTTGGCTGCATAATCTTTGCGGCGATCAGCCAAGGATTGTAAACTATGCCTTTCAAGAAGGGTATTATAATCAATACCTCTTGAAGTGAGCACCACCAATTTTAAAAGGCAGAAACTTTAAAAATTTTCGCTGTATCCGTTCAATAGCAGGTGACCATACAGGAGATGCGTATTCCAACGAGCTAACAATAAAAGCAAAGAATAGTGCCTTGAAAGTGCTACAATCATTGAAATGCTTTGCCGATCGCATTACAAAGCCTAAGTTTTTCATTGCTTGTGAACATGTATACTGAATGTGTGATATAAAGGTGAGGCAAGAGTCAAACCATACACCTAGATCCTTGAAGGTTGTGTACTTTTCAACAGATTCCTCACCAATCATATATAGTGAATTGATCACTTGGATATGTTGCAAGTCAATCAGTTCGATCAGCTAGTATCCAACGCTCCTAAGCAACTTACAAAGATACATAAAATAGAGAAGAAACTACTAAATATAAGTACACAATTAACAAAGCATACACACATACATGCATATGGACATAGAGCAAAAGCTTGGAAACGAAAAAAATATAAAAGTGCCGGGAACGGACAAAATAATACAAAACAATGGTTAGTATTCCAAGAAATAAAAATATTGAGCTGTATAAAATTCAGAAAAGCAATACAAATAATGATATTGAAAACCCAAATATAAGACAAGAAGAAGATCTACACAGAGAAGTATACACGCAGTCCTCCGGAGTAGACCGGAATGGGATAACAGTTGACTTTGGCCGTAATATATAAGGCAGGCGTATATGTATTGTATACGTTACGTATTTTTGCATTGTGTATGGATATGTGTAGGTATATTGTAAGATAATCTATTTAAAAAAAGAAAAATGCAGCCGATTATTCATACTTTAATTTATACCGGGTACTTTGGCATGATGCAATAGAGAAACAAAATTTGAGAATTAAATATTACACAGAAATTAAATTTTTCTAACTTTTCTTTTTCCGTTTTATTATTAAATACGATGTGTATATATCACATAGCATTAAGGTTTTTCAACACAATATGTGCTTTATTTCAGCAAAACGTTACATTAGATATTATCATTTTTTTTCATTTTGTGTTTATTATGGTTGTGGTTTACATGGTTTCGTGCAAGTACACGTAGCCCAATTCAAGAACGAATGCGAGCCTTCCTCTCTGAAATAATAATAATTACAAACCATGTTACGATGGTACAAAAGAACACGTATATAGACAATTTCAATAAGATTTCAATTGAATGGTATAGAATTTAAAAAGAAAAATTTCGTCTAACTGTAGGTAAAGTAAGTGTTGCAGAAATAGGTCAGGCCCATGAAAATCATAAAAACTCCAACAAGTAGAAAACGATATTGGTTATATATTCGACTTTATTTATTAAAAAAATATTTTTTAGAGGCAATTCCTTTAGCTTACAATTAGTGTTAGAAAGAATGCATTCGTTCACGATCTAGGAATCGAACGTTATGTAGGGATCAGACGAAATACAGAGATCGCAACTCATACAGTTTTGTCTTACGTATGTGTAAGTTCATATTTAGGATTCACTCAACATTGTTTCATTTAGTGTTTGATTCAGCAGTAGTTGGATAGCTGGAACTCCATCAAAACTACATACTTATTTTACTTCTTTATCATACTAATATTTCGGCAATATTTTTTGCCTTCACCTAGGTAGACTACAATCAGCAGCATCATCATCACAGGGAGAAGGAAGGGGTAGGAGTAGAAAGTGACTGTTTTTTTTAGATATAAGTTTAAATAAAAATTATATTCCCATCATGGGAGGGGTAATTATACAAAAGAAAAGGAGATAGAGAAGGATGCTTCTGTTTGACTGTTTTCTTTAATGTTACCCCCCTCCTCCCGCATACGCACCCAACTACAATAAAAGAACAATAAAATGGAGAAATGGTATAATCTTAAAATTGACAACTTACATTAAAAAATTCGACGACATATTAGTAAACAAGCTCAAGAGAGAATAGACAAGGGTATGGTTTAAAAATATTGGTCAAATCGGAGGTCAATTCTGGAATATAGTGTATTTTGCGATATTTGAAATTCTCGAAGTTTTAATTAAGGAGGCCGACTAAAGTGTGCCCCCGTAAAGATGACGAGTTGGTCCGTTAAAAAGAATTCTGTTAATCGAGGATGGAGAGCAATTGTTAGACCTCAGCATTTTAATACAAAGTTTATTTTACGTGCGTATAGAATGTATTTAAACCACTGATAAATAACGAAATAGTTATCATCCCGAAAACGAGGTCATTAATAATCCAAGATCCCGGTATCTGAATTTCTCTCTTACTTCCTCATTGTATTTTCTTGATAATTATTTTCCAATAGCAAACGGTGGATGGCAGCAAAGATAATCATAATTATTTTGACGGCGGCGATGATAAATTTTCCCTTAAGCGACGTTCTAATTTTCACCAAATTACACGCTGCATGTCGACGTTGTAGAATTTGATAAATTGTATTTCCTTGTAGAAAATATTATTTTTATTACACCTTGTAAAATATAGCTGATATTACCATCCACTTCATTAACAGATTATAATTGTAATTCCCGCTAATTTCAATTCTAAGATAATTAAACTGTAAGGATGGAGGGAATGATGAGAATTTTATAAACTCCAAAATTCAGAATTAAATCATTGTCCCTTATGTCAATTCCAGGTGTCTTTTTCTTTCATAAAGCTGATTTTATTTTAAAAGAAATAAGAGTAAGGTTTTTGCAAATATAGAACGACCTGAGGTGTCAACACTGCATAAATATATTGGCAATATATCACAGAAGCTCGATGACACTATCGTCTGGTGTTATTTTTATCTCAATTTATATTCAAGAGAGCTTTTGCATAAAATATGTTGCAAATGTGTTTAACTGCATTTCACATTCTAGAGAAAAACGGTGGTCGTTTATCACCTTTGATATCCATTGTAACCCTTTTGCAAGTATATCTTTGTGAAAAAATAATTTAAAATCTTGAACAATATGAAAGGTCAAATAGTTGACTACTTAATATAGGTTGTTATATACATTTATTTATTTATAAATGCACTTTTAATCTAATTTTAAACTTGACCTTTTCTAATAAAATACAAACATGCAGCTGTTTGAATGCTACACGCCAGGGATTAACAGACATAATTATCTTTGTCATTCTGCTGAAAATCCAAATAATTTGGCAAATAGATTGTCAACAATGCTAGTTAATAAGTCTTTGGAGGAGAATTGGAGGAGAACTTATGGTAGTCCCACATTTTTTTGAGGAGTAAAATCCAATATTACCTCGATAGCTGCTGTTGGGCAAGTTCTCATAGCCCCAATTATTCATATGCATGCTAATCTTTGCACTTTCGAGAGGTTAATTCTCGCGATGGTCAGATTAGTTATTTTGTTTCAATCTACTGATGCATAAGTGATGATCGATCTCACTATCGTTGTATATATCCAATCCCCAATTTTTCCCTGCAAAGTTTCTGCACACCATGAGGGCTTTCTTAGCCTTGCTGGTTACTTTAAGTTCATTTTTATTCCATAGAAGTTTATTGTCTAGGGTAAGGCCTGGACATTAAACCGCCGTTAAGTATTTAGTTACTAGTAATTTTAATTAGACAAATAACTGCTAAAAACAAGTATTAAATTGTTGCAGACGTTATTTTATTAGAAAAAAAAACACCTTTTATGCATAATTTTTTTTGACATATATTGACAACAAATTGCATATCACACTAGGGATAGAACTACAGTAGCTATTGTAACCAATTTATTATCAATATACACATATTCCTTTTTTAAATAGTGTAGAAAAATTTAACACAGCGCCATATTTTATTTGTTATCTTTAGAACCTATATTACATATTATGAAGTTTTTTTTTCTTATAAATCCATGTCTTCTAAATATTAAACATAAGTACATCTATTTTGGATAATTCACAAGGTTTTCACATTCTGCACAGGAAAGAGGAAAATATTTAGTCAAAGTTCGCGTCCCACATCTCCTAATTTGTGGAGTTTGTATAAAAAAACTACCATGTATGTAGGAAATTTAACAGTTTTTAATTTTGTAAAATTGTCCAGATTCTACTCCACTTTCTGTGAAGTCCGTATCAATATTTGCATCCAGTGTTCCGAAGAAAGCTAGCTAATAAAACTCAGTTGCGTGGAGATCATTGTTTGATGGTGCATATGCAATTTAATACATACTGATGACAGCGGGGTAGTGCACCAAAATTGCACGTAAGTAGATACGCGTGCATTCGAATGACTCTTACTCAAAAAAAGTGGATATTAAACATTTTACAAACCACTATATTTTTAATAACAAATACAACCAATATATATTGAAAAAAAATATACATTTATATCATATCGTAACTTATATCATACATTCTTCATAATTTACGCAAGATAGGTATTAAATGGACAATAATGAATAGATGCTCTTCATAGTCATAGGTTAATCTATTACAAAAATTTATCCAATATACATTAATTCATTCCTTAAATTTGTATTGAACCAATCACAATATTCCATATGTTTCCCAAAATTTAGTGATAATAATTGCTGCGCAACAGAAATTGTGTGCGGATGATAATGATGAGTTTGTGTTTTAATGCTTTCTGATCTGATCCATAAGATAAACCTACAAAAAAATGCAATCTACGTGTTATTACACCATTTAGTATGTGTATTTCTACCGGTTTGTTGTGCAGTTTGTAGCAATGGTTTTCCAGAGCTGTCATCCAAATAAGTGCATACATCTTTGATCACATCTTCAGCAAGAGAGTGTTCATGTGATTTTCCCTTCCCAACACTTCCAGTTTCTCTAAAGCGATGAATAATTAACGTGTGGAAGGATAGTTCCTCTATCAATTTGTCCCGCGGCTAATTTATTTTTTGCGTCTCCTTCCAGAAACACTCATTTTGCCGTCTTTAAACGGTAGTTTTTCTGCCTAGGCAGCCAAAAATGTCACTAAAGATTAACCACACTAGATTCCACATGACAGGCGCGTAATAAATTGTCATTAAGCTACTGTTCACCATGTTAAGATGAACTGGTGTCTTCATTGCACTTATTATTGATAACTAGATATTAAACTAGAAAGAAAATTACAGAAAAAGATTTATTCTCGAAAACGTCAAAATACGAAGGTATGTAATGTGTGCCAACTTGTACTGTTAACTCCCTTGTGCGAAATTTCTTTTTTTCTCTTTCTTGGATTTCGAGGTTCAGAACTAATTGCACTGTATTATTTTGTATCTAAAAAAGTTAGTTTAATATTTGCTGATAAACAAATTCTAATTTTGAAATCTTCTTCTTACAAGTAATATATTTGCATATTCTAACAATAGCCTGGGTAAAGTATTATTACAAAATGGGAATGCTAATAGCGAGGCGTAATAGCTGGATTATGATGCCAGTACCGCATAATCCTTTCATTATACTTTTGTCATCCTCGCATAAAGTAGCAACTTGCTATCAATAATAATGTACATTCAAATGTTTAATTGTTGTGATAAATCATATCTGAAAAGAATACCTGTAGCTCATATAGATAAGAAAATCATTATAAAACGAAATTACGGAAAAATTTTCTATAAAATTACTTTTTCTTTATCTATTTCTATAATATGGATTAAAAAATTAATTTGAAAGAAATATCTAAAAGATGAAGATACTTATTAGGAAGGGACAAGGCATATGTACAGAAGAAAATACCAATGTGAAAGGACACTAAATCTGGACTCTCTCTTAACATCTATCACCTTTACTGAAAATAAATTACAAGCCGCAGATTGCATGCGAGAATACAAAGATTATCACGTCACCTGAGCGATTCCATAGCAGTTTTAACGGTAAATCCCGTTGTTTTGTTCTCCATACATAACGGTATCGTAAATTAGACGCAAATACCTATACAAAAGAATTACTGTAATTAGATATTGTACACGAATCTGGTGTGCTTTACTTAGTCTGTTCACACTTTAATGCAGAACGTGTAATTTTAATCAAATTATACAAGCATAGAACGTTTTAACAAAACTAACCTGTACTTAACACAATGCTGTATTAACAACGCATGAAAACGTATACTTACTCCATCTATGCATGCATATATGGAAGTACACTCGTAGGTAAAATTAATGCATTAAAATTGCATTATAATTTCTGCCAGTTTTAAATTGCATGCACTTATATATAGGTCATTAATGACAATTTTGCCACTTGACCCTACCGCGTCTATTAACATCTCCGTTCATGCATTATACCTTTAGATGTTAAAGAGTTATAATTAAGCGCAAGGTTTCTTTTGCGACACAAAATAAGTGTTCACTCATTTCTCTACTGAATTCATTAAAAAGCTGACAATTTTGGTGTTCTGTTTGTATAACTAGAACTCTGATAAGTATGCACGTAGTACGATTTTTAACGTTTGTGCCGGTGAAATAATCTTTAAAATTTAATTTATACATTCAGATCTATTCTGTAACACATCGTGAATATTTTAGCGACCATCGTTAGACTTTTTAAGTCTTCTAGTAAGTAATCTAATAAGTCTTTTTTAACGTATTTTTAACATATATATGACTTAAAAAATCTAACGATGATCGCTAAAATGTTTACGTTGTGATACGCAATTGACCTGAATGTACAAATAGTAGCATAGAAGATTAGAAAGCAGGGAGTATTGATAGACTTCTTCTTCTATATTAGATACCATAAAAAACCGCTATTTTGTAATAGAATAGAATTGATCTACCTCTAATTAGGATATTGTTTATTTATAACTACATTTTGTGAGGTTGTAAGATCAGAAACTTAGTAAACATAGCTTTAGTTACCTAAAATTTTAATGTCTAGAACACTTAAATACCTATGTGAAGTTAGCCCCACGTTTATAAAATTTAAGGAAAATAATTATAGTTCCAGTTGTCTCCCGAAGAGTTCTAGAGTTCTTAATCTGTTTTACAAATATGTAGTTCTGGCATTTTAAGTAGTCAAAACGTTATTTAAAAAAAAATGGGGTGCCAACTTCATACCATCTGCAACTTTCATGAGGCGGCACTCCTTAATTTTTGCTTGAATCGTTACGAGCCATAACAATAATTTATAGAACTCGTAGGAGGGCTACGGAAACTCTAAAAAAAAACTGCGATTTCCTTATATTCAATGAAATATTATAATATATATATATATATATATTTTTTTAGTAAATTTATGACATCGTTTTTATTAATTATTCCCTATCTCTAATTTAATCACGAATGAAATTTTCTTGAACTTTTGATATCTGCATTCCTTCCAACAGAATTACATATTTCGTAAGGTTGTAAATATTAAAATATTCTGCTTATGTGGACCCAAAGTTTTTGAGATATTGTGTATGAGATATTAGATATTTAGTTGTCCTACTAATGTCGATGAAAACCCAAGGCCGTAGATATTTAGTGTTATAGCAATAATCACTAATCACCTACAAACGTGTGGTGTTTAAAAACGTTTCTCCATTGATATCTTTAAACTAACAAAAAACCTTTGTTACAGCATCGATTGCAGCGCAAAATTCAATATCAATTAGTTCAAAGTTTAGTATAGCTACTTTTGATAGTTGTTGAAATATCGTTTTTTTGCGTAAAATTGCCTAAAATATGTAAAAACTAATTTTAAACTTTTTTCTCATAAAGAACGCTGTATACAGCAGAAGCTACATCTATATATTACGAACAAAAGTACGCACTTCATACATATAACAATGTGTAAACTTATTCCTATTCGGGATGATTGTGCGGTATATGGTAGGTAGTGATATCAGTAGGTGTAGGTACCTATTAGTTGTTGAGAACCTACATCAATTATATTATTAGATGTTAGCAAGCAATGTCACACAACAACAAACAACTGCGATCTATTACTGATAACTACAAAATCCGCAGTGATAAGCCTAAGCTGTATTAACAAGTGATATATTTTGTATTATATTAAGTGTTAATGCTGTCAACTCCTTTAGTCATTTCTTTTTTCAATGAATAACATTATAAATCGGAAACAAAAAGACAAACATTGAAAGTTACATATATTATTATAAATAAATATTTTAGATTTATTCTACATTCATGGAGAATGCAACAACGATAATAGCTGAAGAGGTTAGTTATTTAGCATTGCAATAGACAAAACCCAGAAAAAAATACAAAGAAAAATTATAGGAAACTGTTGTTAAGCGGGAAATTCTATCAAGACATTACTGAGTCAATATTTCAGGCTTCTATTTCAGACTTGCACTCTTCCAAACTGGACTACTTTCATTGGTTCCAAGTAATTCTAAGTAGCGTTGGGCAAGATAGGGAAAGCGAGGCAATGTAATAGCCGACGAACCAGCCAAGGAGGGCTCTAAGAGACACTTCATGGGTCCAGAGCCCGTATGTGGAATTACTAAGGATTCCGCAAGAAGGGAGATCTGGACCTGGTTAGATAAAGAAAGTACAAAGAAATGGAGGTCGACTGAAGGTCAACTCTATACCAAAGCGCTGATAGGGGAGGGGGATGGTAGTTTCTCTGATAACCTATACAGGCGCAGTAAGAAAGGAGTTAAAACCATTACTGGGTTGGTAACTGGACACTGTCCCCTGAAAAAGCATCTATACAACACAGGCCGGGTAAGCGAACCGTGGTGTAGAAGATGCGAACTACAGGAGGAAACGAATTTACATGTATTCTGCACATGTGAGGAACTGAAGGTACTCAGGCAGAAATATTTCGGGAGAGATCTATTGGAGCCCTCAAAGGTTCTCAAGTTTCCACTGGCCAAGATACTGGGCTTTATTGAGAACAGCAATCTGCTCGAGTGGAAATAAGAAAATTAATAGGGATGGTACAATGAGGACCTAGCTCAAGTGCCCGGACATTAATGCCCACCCTAACTTTAATGAATGAATGAATAGGGGGGAAGCGAGAGCTTCTCTAGAATGACTAGATAGACTCGTGTATATTGGGCTCAAGAGTTGAGATTCGTGTTGTTTACCGACCAAGAGCCGACAAAACACGAGTATGTCTAATCGCTGTAGCAAAGTTCTCGTTTCCTCTATTTTGCCCATCGCGAGTGATAAGTAAATATTCCCTCAGTGCTTAGACGGCTCTCTTAAAAATTTAATAATATCATCAAAACGTATCTCAGCCAAAGGGGGGCACTTTTCCTTAGGATATCGTGTCTCTCAGTCTAGATATTTGCAATTATCTAGCCATTGTAGCACATTATAGGAAAGAATAATTCTTTCATTTTATGTGTGTTAACAGAAGAAATATCACAAAATTTCATCTCTTAGGCCTTCACTTTTTCACGTTTTAGTTTTCCATTCATTGAATTTATTCAATATCAACGCCTTCAATGCTAATAGTTCCTTTATATATAAAATAATATGAGCAGTAACCTATGACGAATATCTATTTTTTAGGCTATATTTAAAATTGACACAGTAACTATACAAACAAATATTTGCTTTAGTAGAGAAATCTGTATCGAACATTACTTTTAATAAAAGTTTTAAAGAAATCTGTCTTATGGTAACTCTGGTAGCGGTTCATTAATTAATTCAATAATAAATAAAACTCGCCAATATTATCTTCGCGATTTAATGAAAAAGAGTTAAAAGTCCAAATAAACAAAGTCAATAAACGATTTGTTTTCTATTTCCAAACAAAACTATTGCCTTAGGCAGATACTACATTATAAAAATAAAAGATATTGGACAAAGAACATTTATAGTGTAATATCAACCTAAGAAATCCGATGATGACTTTTGCCCAATCACAAAAAAGATTACCTTAAAACTTAAAACTAGCTATTGTATAAAATATAAAACTCAATCGACATTTTTTCTGTTATTTTAATTATATATTATTGTGATTTTTATAATAGATTGCCCAGCTAATATTATTTTTTATTAATAACTTTTATTCCTAAATCTGCCTTCTCTTTACATATACCTATCCTTCTAATGTTTAATGATATTCCAAAATACAATCCCCCTTCGCTAGATGGCTATGAGTTTATGAATATGCCTGTTATGTCTCAAATTCACCATTGCGGAATATGTAGTTACATTTATATTTTTAAATCAGTAGTAGGTAGGCTGCTGTGTGGACTGTATGTACAGATTTCCTATTTTCGACACTTTTATAGGATATCTCCGTAATTGTTAGTGTTATCAAAAGAGCAATATAGGTGACATGTGTTCCTTTTGGATCAAACTTAAAATGATAAAATCAAAATTTGAAATTTTTCGCTCACTTAAGAGATACGAGGGAAAACCACAAAATTGTAAATTTCAAAATTATCCCTATATATTCTTAGTTAAAAGAGATACAGAAAAATATTTTATACAAAAGTTTCTTTATGAGTGTTGAATAATCTGCCGTTTTCAGAATAAGTATACGGGGTCAAGTAAAAAGGTTATCGGATCTGACCTATTTTTCTTTAATGCAACATTCTGTATATTTTAATCTATAAAGATAGCATTTTAAATTCTCTTTTCAAAAATATAACACTATGGATGATATTGGTTTCCTAGGCGATTTATTTAAACTTGATTACTTTAAACCACAATAGGCCATGAAATGAAAGCTAATATCCTAGAAACAAAACTATGTTGACATTATAGCAGGAAAGACATTACACAATATATTTTAGCAGACAAAGAGGTAAAAAATAGTTGGCATAAGAAAGTAAATTAAAAAACTATAGAAACTTTGTCATTTTTCACTGGTTTTTAAATAAATATAACGAGGATCGTTCTTTTTTTATCAATCACCACGTCTCCATGGACACCAAATCATTTATTTAATACGAACTACACTAAGTCTCCACCCATGCGAAGTAGTATTGATACCATGGAAACTATGTATATTGAAATCGTAAGGTTATCAGACGATTAACTGATACATCTAATTACCAGGATTACGATGTAAATAGTTAATACCCAATATATATTGGATTTACAAACGGGTGTGTGCATAAATAACAATTACATCTACTATGGCTGGTTATTCATTCTATTCCATAACAAAATATAATATATTTAATTTAGGGTATGTTAAAGAAATTACGTACACTAGATGAATTCATACATCAAAGCGTAATAGATACATTATGAGTCATAAATTTACAAAGTTCAACGTAACAACTCATATATTTGCCAAACGAATTGCAAATTCTGTTAACTAAAGCGAGTTAGCGGTTTTGAGAAATAATACACATAAGAGAGATGCAATACTTTTACATTTCGACCTGCAAAGGTATGCTCTTGTACATTACGAAACCTGATAATTTTGCACTTTAATATGGATTTAACATCCAGCTCGTGGTTCCCAAAAATTCAATAATTCCTGCAGCAAATTTGTATTTTGCTTGTTGTAGTATACCTTTAGCTGTAAATATAATATACATAAAAATATGTAGTGTTATATGTATTTGTAGATAGATACTTTTATTTTTTAGAATTTTTACCTACTTATTTGCTTACTTTATGGTAAAGTATCCATATCGGAACCGTACAACCATATTACCGAAGTAAGAAAATACGCCAAATACAGGCGTAATTTTCTGTTATATACTTTCATCATGATTTGTGAGGTAAATAAACCTAATTGGAAGATCAAAAGAGCCGTCCCAGATATATAACATTCTACTAACATAGTTACGTCAATAAATTCTTTTTTAGACATGCATGCGAAAATACTTACACTAAATACCCAGTTAAATGCATTTACATTCCTTCACATTTCTAATGAGGACAACTATGTTAACATTAATTGCTCGAACGAATGGAGTATATGATAATTATAATTACTTTTAAAACTAATTAATTCATACTAAAGAAATCTAACACACGGAAAGTTCTGAGTTTTATATGTTATTATAGAAATACATGTATCTAACAATAAGATAGTTTCTTTTACAGAGACACTGCCACTAAAAAAAATGGATTACGTACATAATGAGAAGTTTTTATTATGAAAATAACAGCAAACATTGTAATCCCTGCCATAATGTTGGTTTTTATTTTGATAATAAACTTACAACGTAGTTGGGCAACTTTTTGTATAACGCAAGAACCATAAAAATTTTACGTTTTATCCGTGGACAAGAGTAGTTAATCAAGAGAAGACTTTTTCTTGAAAATATAAAAAAAATATGCCTTATTTATACATATTCTAAAAGCCTTAGTTTGCTTATTATTTCTTTAAGTAATGAATTACAACCAAATGAAAAATGTAAATATAGTCACAAAACAATGAGTACAGAAGAACAAATTTTAATTAAAAGGGCATTTGACATTGCATAGATTTTGATACTTCTGGCGTGAGATTATTGACGCTAGGTTTGAGGGAGTTGAGCTATACCGCAGTACAAATCTATATACATAGACAGTGCATACATCTTTCATTTATCTCTTGCCACAGCAATTAATAGGTTATCTTTATATTATTGATTGTTCTGTACTGTGTTACATTGTTTTACATAAACATGCTGGAGGTGCGTCGCTCCAGGGTTAATAAATCCTTTTATTTTTGTTAAGCGTGTCCTAGGCCTATGTAAGCATGTGTTCTATTTTTTGAGTTATTATGGTGTTCATTGATTTTTCATTATTCTGGTTGTATTTAGAATTTTCATAGTTGATGATTTCATAATGAGTAAAATTTTTGACCGGTAATCGTGTTATTAATAGTAAAAGTAAAGATACGTGTATAAGGCTTTCCAAATAAGAATTAATTAATCCGGCATAGGTACTAGGAGTATGTGGGAGAAATTGTTCTGATTTCGCGGATATATACAAACTTGGAGAAGGCACCTAATATGCTTTCTTTTAAAACACTAAAAGAGAGATTTCAGACGATTAGAAAAGGGGTAGTGGGCATAATGGGAATTTCATTGTATGACGCAATTTAAATATAAATAAGTTTCACCTGTATCATTATCAATTCGTTCAAGTAATAGATCAACCTAATTTTGATCTAAAATTGGTCCTTAGTCAACGAATACCAGAAATAGAGCCAAGAGCGTCATGCTTCTAATCTCATCCAAGAAAAACGGTTTTTCTTTGTTTCTGATAAATGACGTGCGCTTTTTTTCGAAAACCCCTGCATTTTTATTATTATTACACAGTTAATCCGCGTGTTACTAGAAGTGTAAGTCACCAAGATGGTGGCCAGTTGATGTATGAGGAAGACTTATTGGCAACACACTTTTAGGTGTGCACTTTTTCTGGTGGTGATCTCACAGGAGTACTTTATATTTTCTTGAGAACGAAATTAGGTTTATTGAACGATATCTTCTGAAGTAAGAGGATAAATATGGTTTCAGCATCATGAAATATCAGCTCACCCTGCGCATGGCGTAATTATTTAATCATTTAAAATGAGACTTATCGCCGATAGAGGGGGTAGAATGCGATCTTGTTAGATTGGCCGGACAGTGATGGTGAGATCCGACTAAACCTGATTTTTCTTGTGGAGATGTCAAGAGTTTGTTTACCGTTAGCAGCGGCGCACAGTGGTTCAGAACGCGAAAAACGCGATCGAAATTGTTTACTCTTTAGTTTTAACAAATTTTACATTAAAAGTTGAGTAAGGTTCATGTTTGGGTAATCTGAATCTGAAATTATGCATAAAAAACCCGTATTTGTAAAACCTACCCTAAAATACAACCCTTAAATGCGAAAAATTGAGATCACTTAATTTGCAAAAGCACCCCTTAATGCATTGAATTTGACATGTTTAGTAGTTTGTACTTGGTTAATAAAAAACAACCCTTAAAACATCCTCAAATTATATTGTAGAATTTTTGTCCAAAATAAAAATTAAGTCCTTTTTGCTTCAGTAAAATGTTTTTATACATGAACAGCCACACCCTTAGTCAAATAAAAATTCAAAAGAAACAATTACATTTTATATTTTGTGAATAATTAATCACAATCGGAAAAATATTCAGATGATATATCCAGTGCAATATCATCTTTCCCAATAACATTTACTAACTCTAAAATATCCGAATTAAATTCCCGTTTTCTAGAATCAGTTAAATGTTGTAAACTTAAATATGGATCAGAACTTAATATTAATCGACAAAACAAGTCCTCATTTGTATACTCCCTTGATGATTTTCTCGTAAAATATGTACGAAATTTGTTACACTTCTTTGTTTTTTTGCTTCCTGTGCTTTTTCTGACAATTCACTAATGGGTGAAATTGCGTTATTAATGACCGAAGCCCCATGAAACAAAATTTTATGTACTGAAGTAGGCATATAATACCAATTGTACAATTCAACGTATTTTTGTGCTGTATCTAAACAATATTTTCGAAAATTATTTACATTAATGTCAAGACCACTATTTATTGTTTTTAAAATTACTCCAAATTTATGAATTAAATCTTCATTGATTCCAGTTATTTCAGATGACAATTTAGGGTTTGTAAAAAATCGTCTAGCTGTACTGCTCAGATATTTGTAAATATTTTCAAGGATAAACGTCTTTTTTGCTTTTAGAATATCGTGGTAACTTGGATATAATTTGCAACCAGATTTTAAAGCTGTTGCTCTAATAAGCATATATTGCTACTTCGTAAAACCACCCGAGATAATAAATGATAAAGCCTCTTCAGGTGTTATGGCATTTTGTTCTTGTTCGGGACTCCTCCATTTTCCATTATATTCCATTTGCCTCTATTTGGTGTAGTTGAAGTACTTTCAATTCTCAAATCGGTAGTACTTTTATCTCGACTTTCTCGTACTTTCATTGCAGTAGCATGCACAAGTTCTTCATCTTCTCGGTTTTACGCTTTTTATAAGAACAGAACTTTCAGCAAACCTTTTGAAGGACGACCTCGAATACCCGAAGTTGATGGTCGATCGCAGTAAACAGATTCAGGAAAAATAATTTCTTCTTGTAGCCAAACATTATGCTTTTTCATAAAAACATTTGATGTTCTATTGGATGATTTCCAATATTGAAAATATCTTGGAAAAAACATGCGTTCAAGCCAATACAAAATATTTTTACTTGATTTATCTTCTTCGGCAAGCCCGTATGTATCAAGTACAAACCGATACATTGCTCTTTTTTTACTTTCAGTCGATTTATTACCATTTTTCATAGCGACTTCGTGTAATATTAATCGACTTATTTTCTTGGCGTCCATTATGCTACAACTTTTCAAAAAAATTATTGCAACAAAAACACAATCTTTTACAACCACTCTAACGTCAGAAATTTCGAAAATAGCGCGCAGAATAATCTGCATAAAGTTACGACTCAAAGTTGAGTTTTAACTGATCGGGTACCAAAGCGGGTTTTCTTTTATATGTTCTGAATAGGCAAATATGGCAACTATATTTTCTTGAATTTACAAAGCCAAATAGCTAATTACGCGTAAATCAGGTAAGTTACCACGTGTAGGGTTGTGTAGAACTGAAACTTAATCCTCTTACTTAAGGCAAATTTTTATAATCGATTATCTGTTACAAAAACAATTAATTTCTTGTACCAGGTAAACATTATCCAATAATAAGTAATGCGACTTAATAATACACTTAGCAATGTATAACAATATTATAACTGACATAATATAATAAGCAGAAAAGTGATTGCTTGTGGTACAGTTTTTTTAATTACACCCTCAATTTCTATACGCAGAAACGTGTTAAATTTACTGAACTTTGAAAAGCAAACTACAGAAAAACTTTGTAAATAAGATGCATATTATTACATCATCAAGTAAGAGCAACTATTCAAGATTAATTACTGCAATTTTAACTTTGTACGAAGAAGTTGAAAATATGATTTCGATCGCGTTTTTCGCGTTCTGAAGCATTGTGCGGCGGCCGGTGCATAAGTCACCGGAACTTCGATCATTGTGGGTGCCTACCGGGACGTTGCACCGGCCGCCGTGACCGTAGCATCCAATACTGTTAGAGGAAATGAAAACTTTAATTAGAGATACTTTTGACAGTGTACCGGAGAAATATTGTTCACTCTATACCTACCTCTATACACATTTTTTGGAAATAGACTACAAGTGCGGGTTGGATAAAATGATGGTTACATGGAAAATCTCGTGTTTTAATTAGTTTTCTTGTGTTACGTGACAGTGTTTATTATTTATTATTTATTTATTCACATTGAATGTCTATTATTTGTTTGACTTTTCATGGTATATATTATTTTTTGACTTTCGTTTTGGGACGACTCACTCCAGTTGTAAGTATCTACCATTAAAAGAAATGGAAAATTAATGGAAACCATAGTAACACGAAAGGTTAAAAGAGATAGCGCATGCTTAATACAAATCAACGCATTTATTAATAGAAATTCAATGAATATATAAATATATACAGAGTGTTCTATTAAAAAAGTAAGATATCCCCAATTAAAGTTGTCAGAAAGTTTGCACTTTAGTGACGAACGCCCACTACATCAAACTTGCGGTATAAACACAAAATATACATTTCATAAAGATTTAAGTAGATAAGTGCTAACAGCGCAGAATTTGGTTCACCTATTATCTAAATTACAGGCCCCTTTCTCAAACAACGTAAGTAACATAATTTTTAGAAAATCAAAGAAATCTTGGGAATGAAGAAGTTTAGGCCTAAGGTGTGCCTTACTTGTTCAAAATGCTCTTAACTTTTAAGTTAAAAAGTCATGTGTTTATACAATTCGATACGACAGATATTAGGTTTCCGAATTACATAGATTTCGCACAGAAATTTTTTTGATTGTTTTATTTTTTCAACGTATTGCTGTGTACTGACGGTACAAGCATAAAAAAAAAAACAGAGTGTAATAACAAATTGAAAAATTAAATTTACTAGCTCAGCGGAAAAAAAATTTAAAAGGGGGCAAAAGACTTAATAACCTCAAGGTTATTTTCAGAATTGAACTATTCATGAAAAATAAAATGTGGGCGAAAGTAATTAAAAATGTATTATTTAAAAAAAAAAAACATTTAATTACAATTAACAGACAAAATAAAAACCTTAGACTGAAAGTCCTGGCCGAAATCAAAACCTGCTTGAATCTATCAATTACCAGAGGACAATTCAAAATCCTCTAACAAACAAAATGGTAGATTTGTTCTAGAAGAAATTTCTATTTCACACAAAATCCACGCGGTTTCAAATTTTAAACCAACAAAAATTAAATTTAAACGTGGACACAACAAGCAAATTTACACAATCAAAATTAAATTACAAGCACAATGCTTCTTTTCACCTTACACGAGGTGATTAACAAAGAAAACTAGAAACAGAAAAATTTAACTCTTTAAACAAAAAACAAAATTCTCTAGAACAAATTATAAAAACAGATCTTATACCTAATATATGCACAATAATATAATATCAATTATTATTTAATTCGAGTTCCTCGATTAATGTTCAAAATTCAAATTAAGCGAACAAAAATTTAATATAAAAAAATTGAAATTACCAATTCGGTAACCAAGCAAATATAATACAAGTACTTAAATACGCGACATCAACCTCGGAACTGCCCTAAAGAGGCCCAAACTCGCATACATATAAAAATAACATCTGCGTGGTACAACGTCGCACGAATCGCAAAGAAAATTCCTCGAACTATAACAATGAACAAAATATATACACTACTGGTGAACGCAATAAGTACAAATGAATGAAATTAAAATACACAACTGAACAATTAAATACTTAAATTCATTAAACAACGCTATTAACAAAATCTTGTCAAAATAAAATATAAGAATAGTGGAAACTCTATCTTTGCGCTAATAAGGCAAATTCGGAATGAATAAAAACACAAATTTAAATTTCCGAAACCCGGGGTGCCATACCATAGCAGTATATTATTAGAGATAGATCACATCTTCTTATTCCAATTTTTACCTATTTATATCGAGTGTATAATAGTTCATTGTATTTAAGGTATGAATTATTACTATAAATTTTAGTTTTTGAAAATATTTGAGTCTTTAGTACATTTTCTAAACGTCTCACAGGCCGTTTAGAAATTTTAACGTGCCCGAGTTGGCGGCAGACTCGATAGTTTTGCAACGAAGTTGGATTACAGTGGATATAATGTAGTTATATTTACTGAATTTTCACTGATTGTATGCCAAATTGCCAATGCACACGTATTTCATGTAGCTATAATCTCGAATCACATATATGTGAGCGCCGGAATGTCCATGAGGCAATTGTTCCAGGTATTGGATGTTATCGGCTACGCTATTGAATTAACAGCAATAATGATTAATAGCCGAAAACTAGACAGAATTTTGGGAAAGCTGTAGTTGTAAGTACCAATACCAATAAGTGCAATAAAACTTAACATGTACAATATCCAATTTAAACCTAATACCTTTTCTGAAGCTCTTCTATACAGATTACTAATCTGTATGCAATACTTCAAAATTTCCTTAAACAAGAAGTAATGTAATTGCCTATCCGCCATTTGCAGTTGAGGAATCTGCAATTAATGTAATTAATAACATCAACAGATTGGCCTGAAAATATTTACACTTTCAAGTTTATATAAATTTTTTTATTTGCTTACAGTGGTAATAATGATACAGAAATTTATTTTCGTTCTAATGCACTAATAGAATTTTGGAGCAGAGATTTAATGTATATTTGTTGTTGATGGAATTAATAACCTTACAAATATCAATATAGAAAAAAGTCCCTTATAAAACAGGATTTCGTTGTACTTTGGGAATAAATAAACATAACAAGATTTATTTTGATACATAAAGATTTAATATGCATATTTAACTGTACGGAAAACACATTATATAACCAATTCAGAGTTTTAAAGCATGTATACTTTTCCTTATCATACAACTCATCGGGGTGCTATGCCGTTTTAATTATAATGGATGTCATTAAAATGGGTTAATATTTTAATTGTAGCATAAGGATTTTTAGGTCAACAAACTGTGCGCAATAAAAAAAGTGCCCGTAAAATTTGTGCCAACCGATAATGAGAACTCCTTCTAAGTACATACTTAAATTTAATGTGCTTTTAGTATCTTCAGTAAAGAAAAAATCTTATGCTCTATTTTAATTAAATTTATAGATCATGTTCTTTAAAACTTTAAACATAGGAACTATAACTTTAAATGAAAGAATTGTGTACACTGTGTGCGAGAAGTAAAGTAAGACAATTTGGCTGGTTTAAAGGATATTACATCACGACATTTATTACAGATGGTAAAATATACGTAACTCTTTGTGCAATTCTAGTGCATCTGATTTAATCTATAAAAGTGAATGGTTAATAAGTGAAAATATGCTGGATAAACTTTTAAAAAATTGTAAAGTATGTAAGTGCATTTTTTTTACTTCTTAAGCCATCCTGTATTTAATATTTCTCTTTTTTTTTATCGAAAATTTATATGTCCTTTCAATATGTAAGATGTCACGAACTAATTTTACCAAATGTTATTAACCAACTGTTATCTCTTAGTAGTAAAAGTGTAGTCAATTAATATGCTTTAACATTTTAAAAGTTTTAAACTAACAGCTAACAAATAAACAATTATAATAAACGATGGTTTTCCGACATTATTTTATGCTCGTGTGTATTTTAATGCAAATTTGGCATGGATTCGTTTTGTTATATTGGTTCTTTCCTCTTCTTTTTCATATTTGTAACAAATATAATTCATGTCAATATACAGAGGCGTTTTAATTAATTATCTGTAAACATTTAAAATTAAAAGAGGGTATTAATACTATTCTCTCGAAATTCGTGTATTTCAAATTTGGATTCTGCTCTGAGTTTTATCTCAAATCTATCACATACCATACACCTAATGTTTAGGCTTTACAAGATACTCGCCTTTTTTTTTTTTAAATGTGTTATGTAGGGGGAATTCAGGTTTAAGTTGCTTACAATTGATATAATGGATTTTTTCAATTTCATTTGTAAATAATATCTACCAAATGCGGCATCTATCTCCAGGGCGCAAAACGAAAGCACTTCAATTTATGATAACTCATTTTTTTTTAAATAGTAATCTTTAACTTTCTCTGTGTCAATCGATAGTCCGTCAAAAAATACGTATAAATGTCAAAAATCGTTTGAGCTGAACCGAATACTTTAGGAGATATTTCAGAAAACTGCTACAGCATAACCATTCCAACTACGTGTGTCGCTTCTAGGTGGTCATGATTGAACATTCGCTGTCACCTGTAATAAGTAAACACCATAGACGATGGCATCGGTATCTTGCTCTTGTTTAATATCTACACACAATAAAGAAGAAATTA